>WBNO01012419.1:41027-137219 GCA_013400575.1 Peucedramus taeniatus | reverse complement strand
AGATCCAACCCCCAACACATGCCTATCTCAGAGCTTCTAAACAGGTGGAGAAATTGATAGAATGGCCCCAGTGCAGAATGCCTGAGAGGTAGGTAAATAAGTGTAAACATTAATTTAAGCAAAATTTGTGAGAACTGATTAAATGTCTGCGTTTATTGTGAGTTAGGATTTCTGCATATAGGCTTTTTTGCTGGTTTTAAAATTATAAAACTATGGCCTTATATAGTAAAATAAGAATATTTTAAAGAAGTGGATCAAAAACTTGTAATAATGATTATGTAACAGCTGAAGAGGGATCCCATCTAAACATTGTTGGGCTGTGTTTTAAGGAGTTTTTTTTCCTATTTATAGAATATTTAAGGAACATAGGAAAGCAAAATATGCTACTTTGAAATGTCACTTTTTTCACCATGTTTATAATATTTTTTTATTCTGTGGGAACTTGGGTTGATATTGCTTGGGTTGTTCCTGCTTGGGCAATAACATAAATATAAATGGTAGCTGATGACAGGTGAACAGTTTTGTAATCATATTTTCACAATACTTTTAGACTCTCTTCTTTAGTAAAGGTGACTTTTATACAAGACTGCTAATAATTTGTTTTTGAGGTTGCATACTAAACACAACATTAGAATGCCTTTGTAAGCATATTTGCAAGGAAAGGTGGCTTTAATTCTTCTTATTGCCTAATTACTGAGAACATTGGGAAGCTTCAAATGTGAGCTGGGAAACTTCATATGGATTGAGACAGACTAGATTAATTTGTCTCTTCAAAGAGAAAATATTGCTTTTAGGTAGTTGTATAATAATTTTTTCATCTGCTGTTAGCTGTGCTCTCGCTCTTTGTTTTGTGTCGTTAACATTCCCCATTTTCATAACTGTGGCTGCTCCTCCAGGAGCTTCCCAGGCTGGGAGAAATCTCTTTCCTGTGACAATGAATTACTGTTCTGTCACTTGTGAGTGCTCTTTTCTCTGTTGTGAGCTGGTGCAGCACCTTCCTTCTCCATGTACACCATTAATCTTTCCCTGGTGAGAAGCAAGTTTGTGGCTGTTAAGAATCTCCTGCATGTCTGTAGCTTTCCAAGGTTTCTGGGCTGCTCTAAATCCCCAGGATAGGGCTGCAGTGCCCCTGCACAAGTCTGTCACTTGACTGAAAGGTTCCCTGTTTAGCCTCTGACCATGTGCTTAGTGGAAGACCTTTTCAAGATTATGTAGGTAATTTTTAGGAAGAGTGATCTTTAGAATAAAGTCAAATTACTAGATATGCAGTATCCATGCACAGACGTGTCCATGCAATGGATTGGGTATTCCCTCCTGATTTTGGATCATGATCTAGGGGCTGGTGTTTGGAGCTGTATCCAACTTGACCTTAAGCTGATGGTGAATGCCGAAGCAGCTGCTGTGGGAAGTAGTTCAGTCAATCTGTGTTTTGGTTTCCTCTGGGGGTGGGGTTGCTTGGCTTTCTCCATTTGCAGCACCCAGCCTGGGGTAATTTCCTGCTTAAACACCTTAGACAACAAGCACTGTTATGTCTTTTGGGCCAAACCAATTTTTTTATATCAAGTCTGAAGCAAAAATTGCCTAAATAGCTATCCTTTGTTAAAGGCCATGATTATTTTGTTTTGATTCAGCTAATTACGTTTCCAGCCAAAATAACTAAAGGTTACTGCATTCTTCTGATTGAATGTTAACTGCCTCACAATTTTTTATTTTTTTTGTGGTATTAATTGATGGCTGGTTTATCCTGTAATTCACTGGCAGAGAAATTGAAAGTTATTATTTTTCAAGCAAAATTGTGGAATGTATTTGACTACTTTGCAGCAAGTTGTAGTTGCTTCAAAAGCACTAAGTGATTGTGTCAAAATTCAAGTGCTGTATCACTAACAGTTTTCAAAGAATCAGTTTGCACTTCTGGAAGCAAGATCATTTGAAATCCTTTAGAAGCATCAAAGTAGTTCACTTGAGGATCTACAGCATTCACAAATGTACAGGAAAAACTCTGCGTTGTCTTCTCTGCTGGAGCTGCTCTGGGGCAGTAGAAGATTCACCATCCCTCTATAAAAACCTCATCACCCAAATTGTTTATCTTTTAATTTTTCTGGATTTCTAAAAGATGTCTTGGTGTCTTTAAAACCTCTTAAAGAGCAGATACAATGGTGACATGCTGAATTCATGTAAATCAGCTGCAAGATCTTTTAGAGAGTCAAAACTACAAATTATGTGTTCAAGAAGTTAAAGAATATGTGCAAAATGTTTAAAATGAGGACAAATGCTCAGAGCACTGCATTTTTGCTGCTTTTTAGATGCAGACTTTATGGCTGTTCACCTTGAATTTGATAGTTCTGGAAGTAACTTGTGCATCTGTGAATGTTTCTTTTAATGCCACGTTACCAGAAAAGTTGTGCTGGGCTTGAGTCACAAAACTCACTGGCTGTATGGTTAAAAGACCTATTTCAGCATCCTTTCTGGCACTCTGATGTGCAGGGTACACAAAACAACTCAGCTGCCATGCTTCAAAGCTGGAAGACTTGCTGCTTAAAGCATTATGGGCACTGCAGTTGTAAATCTAAACTAACTAAAATACCTACAAAATTCTGTCTTTAACCTTCCCAGGATTAACTGTAGGACAGCCTCCTCTTAGTTCTCTACCAAGTTTCTAGAATGCTTTAACAAAACTTTTGTTGCTTATGTTAATTTTCTATTAATTTTGTGAAAAAATCAAACTGTGTTCAGAAGTTTGTCTTGTGCACTTCAGAAATATGGAAGAAAGAAAAAGATAATAGCTTTTTACACTAAATTAAGTCTTGAAGGAGCCTTTTTTTTTTTTTTTCAGACACTAAAACATGTAATTTCAAGCAAAGCTGAGAGATTAAGTCCCCTGTCAGCTGAAGAATAATTCATGCTTTATTTATGAGAAAATGCAAATATGCTAATAGAAGATTATTCATCTTGGGATGAATATTTGATCTCTGATGTACCTTAGGACAGGCAATGCTTTTCATCTAGAGGAATTGCACTGAAGTAATGGCTAGGAGTTTGAAATTTAGTTATCCCCAAATGTATAAATAAAGCATTTTAAAATTTGCTTCATTTATGTCCAAAAAAACCATTTTTGTTAGTTGTCCCATAGGTTGTATTTGAGCAATTCTAGAAAAATAGTTTTTCTTGTTATGTTAGAGATTTGTGCTTCAAAATACTGCTTTTAAGTGAAGGGCAAGTGGTTGCATTCACCCAAAATTAAGCAAAAGAACCTTTGCTAGGTGAGTACAGAATATGCAAAATGCAACTCTCTGCTGGATGCTCCTTTCCAAGGGCTGAGCAATCAATGAAAGTGCACCTTGCACAGTTTCTCTTGTGCCTATTGGTACATTGGGTTAGGATTTCCTTGGGTCAGAGGAGATGGATTTTGGCTGTCAGCATGTTCTGCTGGACTCCCAGCTGCTTGCATGCTGGTTGTGATACTTGCCAGTGCTGGAAACAAGAACCCATGTCTGTTAGTTCAAGGGCTGCTTTTGCAGGGTTTATTCAAATGACAGAGTTTGGTTTCTTAAACCATGTCGTAGGACTTCTCTCTGTGAAGTGTGTTTTACCAGGTTCCTCTGGTTTGGAGAGCTCTAACATAGGCTCTAGAATAGAAGAATTTTGGTTTCTCTGCTCGGTTTTACCTTTCTGTGGAATTGTAGCTGTTTGTGAACTGCTATTCAAAGGATTTAGTTTTTGTTTCTCCCCAGTCTTCCTCTGCGGCCTCAAGTATGGATATCAAAGAGGCTTCACACAGATGATGTGGATTTTATGTGCTGTGTATGAATGACAGCTCTTCTATACCTTTCTGCTATCCCAGAATACTATGTGTGAAAGGTCACGAGCTTGTGTATCTTAAGGAAAGAAATAGAAGATGATACATTCAAGATAAATATATGTTCATATGTATTAATAAACTGCAACTGGCTGACATTTGAATCCAAGCTGCTGTGCTTCTGAGAAGTTAAATAGTTAAGCAAGTACTTTATAGTGAATAATCTTTATGATGAATTTCTCCTCTTTTCCTCTTAACAAATCTTTTGTGAAAGCACAATGTATCTTCTGAGATGTACTTGTTGTTTTAATTGATCTTTTTCATTCATTCTGGTGGTAGCTTTCAAGCCATGAATTGCTCAGAGATTGTTAGTGTTTGAAATGCATTGATGCACCTGGATTGAGCTTTGACTTTCTTACATGGGAGGATAATTTTTTGATGTCCGGATGGAGAAGATATTAATTTTTGGTGTGACTCTGCTATTTGTAAAATCAGTTTTAGTGGTTTATGTTTTCAGTGTGGGAGAAGCAGAAATGTGCACAAAACCTTTGTGGTTCCTGTAATTCATGGCAGAAACATTAAATATGCAGCAACTTTCTGCTTCACCTACTTGTTAATTGTTTCTAAATCTTCCCTTAAAATAAGTGTTTAAGGTTACTGGAGCAAAAGATTACTGTACATTTCTGCATAGCTTACTGCTTTTGGGGTTTTCCTTTGGCAAAAACTACATTGCTTGTTCCAGGAATTAATCTGATACCTGAGAGATGCAAAATAAACAGAACAAGAAATCTACTGTTTAGGAAATAATATCAAGGGAGTCCTGTGAATTTTCTTTTTCTTTTGGTAACACTCTATACATTTTTCTATAAGTGAGAAAATTTTTATCCTTCAATTTAAAGCCCTTCATGGATTCAAAACTTGATTCAGTTCTGATGTTATGAAGTATCCATTGCACACATGAAAATCCCTGGGGGAGGGCAGGAAGGGGAGGGGGAAGGAAATGAGAACAGGAGTGTATTGATTGCATCTGTTTAAACAAAACAAAACCCCCCAGCCAATAAACAGCAATAAAAAAACCCCATACCCCAAAAAACAGCAAAAAGAATTCTAAGTATGAAAGATACATTGACTATAGGAGCAGCCCTTTGACATTGCCCTCAGAATGCTGAGGTGAAAGATGATGTGGGTGTACAGTGCCAGAGGAAAGTAACTCACATGATGAAGTTAGCTTTATGGGCTGTTGTAGTTCCTCCCCTATTCCCCTCTGCCTCCCTCGCTCACATGCAAAGGTGCACAGTCTGCAGATCTTCAGAGCCCACAAAGTTCATCTATTCCCCTTTATGCTGAAAATGCTGACCAGAAATCAGAGGGGAATAGAGAGTTCAGGCAGGGAAGCTCCATCTGTGTCTCTTTGTTTTTTACCACGTAAAGCACAAAATATCATCCCAAATTTGAAGCCTGCATCCATACTGAGGAGTAAGAGATGAGATGTGCAGAGATCTGCATCCAAATATCTGAACTTGCTTGCTGTTAGATTTTTTTTGTTTAAAGGAAATGCTTAGCTTTTAGGGAAAAAATATTATGTCAACAGAGAAAAAAGTGATTGCAGTTGGTTTTGCCATTTGTTAAGCTAATGGGATTTCTTTTGGTAGTATTCTTCATATGTATTCTCAGCATATCCCATTATAAAATCCCATGGAACCATTTTAGTGTGTGCTGCGAATGTTTATTGCCAATATGATGAATTGTTTAACAATGCTCAGACAATCATAACAGATTTACTGAGCAAGTTTAAATCTCTTATTTTAACAAAAGCCCTCCTGGAACTCTCAAAAGAAGTAAACAGACCTTAGAACGATTACAGGCACATTAAAAAAATAAAGCACTTAGTGTGACTGATATTTTTATATTTTTCCCATGACAAAACTTGGAGATCATACAAGTGACCTATTTTAAAGATTTTTCTAGGGTTTTTTCCTAGTATTTGCATAACACAAAGCGATGTTCTAACTATTCTATAAAAAGTCCTAATAGAGCAAGGTTGATCATGCACGAGGAAATTTTTTCTAAATGTGGTCTGTGAAAGCTCACAGCTTTTAATTCATGCCTGTTTATATTGTTTCTTGTGATTGCATTGACACCTTTGGGATGGCAGGAGCATTGTGTTAATTCATCTGTTGGGGCTTGTAAATAATTGGAATTATTTTCTAAGTTCAGAATGAAAAGATAAGGCTGTGTGAAACTGGGGAAGCATGGACTGGATAATGGTGGGCTGAGGACTGACTCTCCTGACAGGCTGCAGGTGGACAGCCATGAGCAGAGTGCCCCAGGAGTTCGTGTAGAGGCCAATTTTTCCCCTAGGAGTTGTAGCATCAAAGAAGTATTGGTTGCAAGACACCTCTGGGCCTTGGCTCTGTCTGGAAGTCTGAGCCCCCTCTTTAATGCTGCCATCCAGCTTGGAGTCACTCTGGAATTGCTCCTCTTCTCAAGCAGACTGAGTGAGTTCAGGTGCCCCAAGCTCCCCTGTTAGATCATGTGCTGGAGGTGCCCATCCTCAGTGGTGTCCTTCAATGCCCCTTCCCAAGCTTCTGAGCATTATTTTTGAATTAGGCCACCCAAAACTATGCCCTGTTCTGCAGATCCAATCTCACCAGGGTTGAATACTGGCTGTAAACTGTGTTTTGAGAGGCTTAGATAGAACTCTAGGGAGATTGCAATAAAACTTGCTAGAAGAGTAGTGCAGCCCAGGGAGAGATTACCCAGACATTCAGGAGTCTGTGTACTTGGAGATTCTCAAGAAAACTGTGAAGAGACTCATCTGATTTAGTGGTGACTATGCTCTGGTTCATAGTGGGAGATGAGACTAGATAACCTTTTGGAGTGCCTTCCAATAAGCATTTCTATGATGGTATCATGCATTCACTCTATGAGAGCTGATTTTGATTTTTAAATTCATGGTTTCTACTTAGAATTTTTTTCTTCCATATCCATATAAGCAATACTCCAGAGAACTTATAGAACTAAAAGATCTGTTTCAAAATTATGTTTCAAACTGATAGTGCTCAGTTAAGTAACTTCTGACAGAACAACATTTCTTGTTTGAAAATTTCGATCAGTTTTTAAAAAATAACTCAGGATATTGTTACCATTCATAATTCTAAGTCTTTTTCTCAGGAGAAATTTTATTAAAACAATCCATATTTTTCTAGGGTCACAATCTGAAAACAATTTTGGAGAAAGGTGGATGCCAGTTCACAGGGTGCATACATTCATTGCTTTGCTATGCTGGGGATGTGTTAAACTTTTTTATAATTTATTTTCTTTTTATGGTCCTAGTTGAAGTCTCAGATTTTGTTTTCTGGGTTTTGTTTGGTTTGTTTGTTTTTTCAAAGGAAAGGACTAATTTCATTATAGTTGCAGGAAATTCCACACTGAAATCATTAGGCTTGCAGGGAATGGAAATTAAAGAAAAAATTGGTCTGGAATACTTTCAAATTCTCCCCATCCTCATAAATAAATGAATAAAAAGAAACCCTCAGAAGTGTGCAGAAGTCTGTGTGTGCCTGCTGCAGGAACCAGCAGAGCTGTGGTTTCCAGCCAGCAAGGCAGAGCATCCAGCCCTTGGGAGGAGGGCATTAACTGTGCCATGCTTGGGGCAGGGGGCTGGCCTGGGCTCCCTGCCAGCCCTGGTTCTTCTCTTGTGCCCCTGTGGAGTGGCCCAGGGAATCTTTTGTCTCTGCAGCCTCTGGTCCTGCTCCTTGGGCTGGAATTCCTGCTGCTGTCTGCCTTGGTGGCAACAAACTTTAGGTGGTGACAGATGAAGGTGGCCATGGAGCTGCCAGGCACCTTTTGAGTATATTCTGTGTTATTGTACTGGGAAGGGATTCTTGACACTGCAGAGCAGAAGGAAGCAGCAGCTTTCCCTGGACTGTTTGCTGGGTAGGATTTGAAATACAGCCCCGAGTGGGAAAGAGCAAAGTGAGGTGGGACTAAAGCAGGACAGTGATAGCATCTCAGGAGCAATTTAGATCAGCTGTGTGTACCTGTCTCTCGATACTGGGGGTCTGTTGTATGGGGAGTGCTAAGCAAAATTTTAGCACGTTTTTGGATGGAAAATGAGCAAAGATATAGCAGGACTGGCAGGTTTTGGAGGAGGGAGTTTGTGGAGAGCATCTGAATGGTGTTACCTTGTTCCAAGCCTCCTCCAGCTGTGCCTTATGGGTGCTGGGAAAGCTGTAGGTGTAGAGAGAACTGCAAACACCTTTTACAGATCACCTTTAATTTATACTTCTATTCTTTAGCTATGCTTCCTTATACATAATTCTTGGTTATAGCACATGAACTTGCATATGCTGCAGTTCCTTACTATCTGTGACCATTTTCTCACTAATTTACACCTACCTTTGGGGTTTCTTAGCACAACAAATCAGCCTGCCTAAAGATCTGCTTTTTGGGCCTACCTCTCTATAGGAAGAAAGCAAGTTGTAGTCTGATTTTCTACGTAACAGTCACACAGTGTAAATGGAATGGGAATAATTTGTTTTTCCTTTGCTGAACAAAAGATATTGTGCTTGTTCAGGAACTTCTTATTAAAAAAAGCATATGCCAAGGAATATGTAGCAGTGAGATAACACATGCCTCAAGGAACTCTGTGAGGCACATACTTTTGAAAATATTTTATTTCTGTATTTCTTTTTGAAAAGAAGTGTCAAAATATGGAAAGGCAACAGGGAGCTCTCACTAAACAAAACAGATTTTATTTGTAACATATTTACACATAGGACCTTCCAGTCAAAAAAGATAGAATTAATTCCTTGGAACACTGGTATATAAGTTTTAGTGGGTTTGAAGGTAAAAAAAATCACAGGATAGAGATAAAAATTGTAAAGAAGGATCCTGGTGTGTAAAGACTTGCACACAAAATCTGTTCCCATACATATACTCCTGTATCTATTGGATTGCAGGACTGTGACCCAAGCATGCATTGCCTTTATTGATTTGGGGACACATTGCTTCAGAATTTTAGAAAAACTCTTTCACCCTTAAGTTATAGGGAAAACATCTGCTTGTATTAAATATATCTTTATTCACTGTTTAGCTGTTATAGAGTTATTTAATCTCATTCTTTGACAGATATTGGCAATAGCTCCTGTCCTTGATGACCTTAAATTTGCATTCAGATGTTTCTTTGACTAATCCTGAAATAACTTTTTATACAGATCCTGGATTTTTTTCCTTCTTTTTTCCCCCTCCCTGATTGCCAATATAGAATTGGTAAGAGCATGCAGCCATGTTTCATGTTTCCAGAGAAATCCTCTGGGATATCTTTGTTCCAAAGCTCTGACTACAAATCATTCATCTTTATCACAGATATCTCAGCTGCCTTGTAAAACAGGAAGAGCATGTGAAAAGCAATGGGTACAGATGATGGCAATTTTCTTATTCAGGTCTTACCCAGGACTTCCTTACAGCAAAGGAATATGTCATGAATAGTGTCTAACATACTTGGGCCTCCACTGGAACATCTGAAATGTTTTGTAATTTAGGTGTTTACAATTTTCTCTTCTACAGATCTCATTTTTTTGGGGTAACACCTTTCTTGTACTGATCTCAGATATAAGGTAAAGAAGAAGTGATATTGTAAAATAATTCTTAGATGACAAGTGAGCGTTTCTTAAGCCTTTTTTTGCAAGGCTTACTTCTTTTTTTTTCTCTTTTTCTTGAAAAATATTATTTAAATCATTTTACAAAGCCCAGGCAGTTTTAAGCAACTTGACCATTGCAATACATCATCATCAATAAAATACCTGTATTGCATTTCAGTTCAGTTCTCAGGGTTTTTTTCACATTTTATTTCATGTAGCTGTTTATATTTTTCTGTTTTATCTTTTTTTTTTTTTTTTTTGTGTAGTTGAGCAAAGTATGTGGATTTTGAGTTTGTTTGCTTGTTTGTTTTACCCCTAAGCCTGGACAGTTTAGCAGCTTGACCTTATATTTCAATGTATGCTTTTTTCTTTGTTTTGACTGTACTCATCACCACAGCCCTTTGGCTCTAGAGGCAGTATCTTTAAGGAAAGAATTTATACAACTGGAGGTAAAGGCTTTTTAGAGATCTCTTCTGGTACAGCACTGAGGAAAGTATTTGCTTTTCACAAACCCCTTCCTGTTCTGGTAGGTGCTGTAAGGCAGCAATTACTGATCTTATTTCACCCCAGTGAAACACCATTTTGTAAGATAAAATAACACTTGGTAAGCAGCAGCTTTCTTCAGAAAAAAAACCCCAAACCACCAAAACAAAACTACCAAAACAAACAAACAAACAAACAAAAAAAAAAACCACAAACAAAAAACCCCAAAACTTACACTATTTCTAGTTCAGTGAATGAAAAATAACTATTTCATTCCCAAAGTTATTTTGTAAGAGGTGTCTGAGAAAACTTGTGAGATGGCAGGATAAAGCAGCTCACAGAATAATATTTTTATAGCTATGATTTCAAAGTAGAGAAAAGAACTCTTCCTTCCTTCAGACTTTGCTTGGCAAAGGAGTTGCTGTAGCTGTTCTGCAGTATGTTCTCCAAGAATGCACCCAGCAAACTCTGAAGTTATCCTCAAGCTCTTCCTGTGCAGGAAGCTAGGGTGCAAGGAGATGAGAGGAGCATGAGGTGTAAGTCTATATTTTTCAAAAATACCCTAAACCATATAAATGTACCTCTTTTGAGCCATCCTCATCTCCAACTACTATCCAGAGATTGGAAATCTAAGCTCAGTTGTTTCAGTTCTTGAAGGAAACAGGAAGTAATGAGTTATCCTGCAAACAGCCTAGGTCTCCTGGACTTGGTTTACCTGGGTGAGCTGCAGAAACTGAGCTTGGGATAGAGCAAAATTTCCAGTCATCTCTGTCAGCTTCCAAGTGTAGTGTTATAACCATGGTGCTCTGCCCTGCCACCTAGGCATGGGCAGGGACATCTCTGATCCTTCAGGCACACCTTTGGGGAGTGCTGCACACTGGAGGGAAGTGTAGCAGGATGCCACATTGATTAACTTCAGCTGGCTTTCCTCAGTTAGGACTTACTTGTATTAACCAAAAAGTGCAGCCAGTTCTGAAGCTGTTCCCACTCATAATTGGGGCAATTAGAGGGCAAACTGGAGCTGAGGGGGAAGTGTTTTCAGACTGGAGGTAGAATCTGAGCATTTAAGACAAACTCTCTTACTGGTGTCAAGTGTAATGGACAGAGTTGTGTGGTGAAGTCTTCCCCATCCTCTCCAGATTTCTTAGGGGTTTATGAAGGTTCCATGTAGCCTTTACTTCATGAAAAAGATTCTTGAGTACTTAAAAAGATGAGTAATCCTTCAGAGTTAAATGATGTATTCAAAAGTTTAAATGCAGACGTGTTCGGGTTCAATAACATTTTCCTGACTGTGTGCAACTAATAACTGCACACAGTATTCATACTGCTAATATATTTAACAATATTTAACAATATTTAACAATCTTGCCCTTTATTTGGTCTCTTTGTTTAAATCTTTTGCCTGTTCAGCACTTTAAATTATCTTTAAATAATGATTAAAATTAATAACTGGAAAACACAGACTTAGGAAAAAAGCTTGAAAAGAGGAGGTAACTTTTTTTGAGACTTACCCTTTTTTTTTTTTTTTTTTCTTCTGTCATCTTCATTTCCCTCTTATTTTCTTATTTCAAACTAGCTGGACCTGGTTCAAATACTCATGCTATATTGACGATATTTATGGATCAAAAGAATATGATTTCCATGGCAACTGCTCCAGGTTTTGAGCAAATATCAGCTTTGAAGGTGCTTTTTCTCTTTATGGTTTTTATTTTGTGGTTATTAGATTAACCCTAGGAGGGGTTTAGATCACGTTTACAAACAGATAACTTAATTTGAAGAAGAAAAGCAAATTTCAAAATAGAATGGAGTGTTCAAGATATCAGATCCAGCTGCTGAGTTCTATCAGATTCTTGCTTTCTCCTTGAGCGTTTAAGCTACTAAAACTTTTAAAAAGCAATTTTTAGCATAGAATATGATGTTGTTTATAATCATGTGATTTCATAGTTTCTGACTGAGTGTTCTGGAAGAGTTATTCATATTTCTAGTATCCCCTGGCTGTCCATTTGCTGGTGGTGCATGCGGAGTGGGTGGATTGAGGGTGACAGTGTAGCTGTGAGGTGAATTGAGGGATAAGTGTTCTGAATGGGGAGCTTGCTCTGTAAGCACTGATGATAATAACTGAACCTGATTGTTGCTTGCATGTAGCAAAATGCTCTGGGACAACGTTTTCCCAGTTTGAATGCCTGCTCTGCCTGCATGTTAGCTCCTGCCTCTTGCAAATCTTAACCCTGAAACAGCTGTAATAGCCCTGTAGTCAGTGTGCACAGCACTGGAGTCTTTTAAACAGTTGGTATTTATTGCCCACCATTATAAAAGTGAGTCAAATTCAGAGTACATACCAAATTTTGATAATTTAATTAATGACCAAGAAGTCATAAATACTAAAAAGTGCTGTATCCATGACTTTAAAGATGAAATTGTTCTTGCTAAGGCTCATTTTTTATGGCTGTGTTCAGAACTGCTGGTGTGTGTGTGTGTTTATGCATTTACACACATGCAGCTGAAGGGCTGTGGGAACACCCCAGTTGTTCAGTGTAACTTTAGCCCTTCATCATTCCTTGGTGCTGGGATCCCAAGGAACGAGGCAGGGAACTCCTAGGGCACAAGAGAATGCAATTATCCCATGAGTAGATCTCAACTATGTGTCACAATCTGTAGTCATGAGAAAGCAAAACTGAGGCTGCACAAGCATTTCCTCGTTCTCTTGTACGTAGAAAAAAATACATTTTAGAGAAAAAAAAATAGGGCATTGGTTGTGAGCAGTAGAACCTCCCCGTGTGTTATTGGCAGGGTTAGAAATCTTAATTTTGGACATAATAATAAAGCAGAATCAAGAACAGGGTTTTGGTCTCTTCAAAGATCCAGCCTATAAATATCCTGGTTAGGTTGTAGGGAGCTACAATGTTGGCTAATTTTGGTCACCAGCCTTTAAATACATGTGCTGTATGCACGTGGTTTATAGAATATTAGGGGAAAAATACTTAGAATACTTTTCTCCATATTTTTCTATATCACCACCCACACCATCAGCTGCTGTCATATTTTTCTGGCTCTGATACTGTTATTCATTAAAGAAAATAACAGATGAAAGTATCTTTGGCTACTCAGCTTCTGTAGTCTTGAAGTTTGTCAGTTTGTGGTATCATGTGATTGGGAAGTCCTGGCTGCTAACACTAGTGTTCTCTGAAAAGCCAGACAGCAACAGGCCTTTCCAGTTTTGGTCTCTAATTTTATTTATTACTTTGTTCCTCAGAGAGCTAGAGCATGACTATATTTACAATGTATTTATTTTCTCATGCTTACACAGAAGTGGAAATGGTTGAAAAAATGCCACGAATTTTTCTTTCTTCTCTTTTGCTTTGTGTGAGCGAACCAGGCTGTTGTGTTCCTATGGGGGGCCTCCTGTATTTACAAAGTATTTTGTCTTTGCTGAACCCAGATCCTGCTTTAAATGCTGTCAGGTTACAGACACCACGTAGCTGGAGCTCAGGCAGATTGTAGCTGAGAATTGGAAAAACTGACCCTAGTGTTTTGGTTATCATTGTTTCACTAAAATTCACATTGAATTATGGTATTAGAACAAAAGATGATCAGAGGAAGTTGTCCAAGATTTTAACTGAAGTGTGAAATCAAGATGAGTAGCATCTCAGGAGTGTGCAGTCAAAGCCCCAGGTTGCACTGAGTACCTTATGATTTTGACTCATCCATGTAAATATACTCTGGTTTGGGGTATTCTCAGCAAAAGCTTTATAAACTCTGGTCAATCTATTAAGGATCAAGAGTTGCATGGTTGTACTATAATGAAGAATTTTCTTTTTTTGCAGATTCTCCACTGATAAGCATGTTTCAAGACTCTGAACAGGATAAAATAGATTGTGCTGCTTCATGTGACTATGTGAATATTTCTCATAGTTCTAGCTGTGAACTATTTCTGGCATTTTTTTAAATAGTTGACTTTCTCATACTTTGTAAAACCAAGTGCAGATTTTATACAGCTTTTTTAGGATGGCTTCTTTAGAGATGTCTTTTTAATATTTGAGAATTGTAAGTGAAATTATGCATAGACATACTTGGTTGATTCAGTCTGTATATTTTGCATACTAATTTTATCCTACCAGAGCTATTTTATTCAACTGAGTTACCTTTGATGTTTGTAGGAGTGCTGAAGTAGAACTGCTCTTTCCTATCTCAGGAGCTCAGTAATTTCCAAAGGGATGTTCCATGCCTGCACCTCAGCTCCTTGAAGGGTAAGGGGGAATTACACATCCGTAGCACTTCAGTCACGTCAAGGATACCCTGGTACTCCTTTTTTGTTATAATAAGCCTAATTTGTTTGTTTCCTTGCTGCACGGTAGCATTCTGGCATCTTTTTGAAAAGGTTCCCTTGTTCCCCAAATAAATACAGATGTCTTGTTTTCAGAAACAGGCAAACTAGTAAAAACTCTGTTTGCAAATTCTACTTTAGGAGTGCTGAACTATTTCTGTTGAATAGATGATGAAGTGTTGCAGGTCTATGTACTGCTCTCCCATCAAGTGGGATGCTTTGACTTGAGGAGAGATAATAGCAGACAGGGGCTTTAACCTTTAGGCCATTCGACTGAGTGCTGCCTGATTTGTCATAGATTAAGAGTCATTTGTATGTGCTGGCTTCACTGGCCTGTGTGAAATGACTTAATGGCTTCAGTTTGCTTCATGGAGGACAATTCTCCATGTTACAGGTGTCAAAAGATGTTGGTGGCTCTTGAGCAGAGATAGGAATGTTTATGAATGGAGTAGATGCCACCCTTCTGTGCAGGAAGGTCACAGACAGAGTAGAGGCACTTGTGCTGCTGCTGTCCCCACAAACATGCAGTGGGTGCCAGTGCTGCTACACTACTGACACAAAAATTGCCTCTTAGCTAAATTTCTCAGAAGGCAATAGAGTCCAGTTACTAAAGAAGGAACACATAATGACTAAGGAGTAAGAGCTAAGTCCTACCCTGTGTTGAACTCTAATTCTGCTACTCTGGGGGTCCCTGGAACTGTAAAACCCAGTAGGGAGCACCACAGCTTCCCTGGGCTCAGGGGTGCTGTAAGCCCTGCCCAGCACCCTGTCTCTCCATGGCATTCACTGTTCCTGCTCTGATTCCCTCCACTCCCGGTTCTTCAGCAGTGGCCTGAAGCCGGGCTGGGCTGGGTTGCTCTGTAACACAGCTCATTTGCTGCTGTTTGGCCACAAGTGCTACATCACAATTAGTAGCCCCTGTCTGGAAAGCTGTTTCACCCCTTGCTAGCTCCTTGTTGAGAAACTACAGTTTGCTCACAGAATCACAATGGAAAATGTCAAGTCATTTTGAATTTGCCACACGAGGAAAGGAAAGGGAGAAAGCCCCATAACAGAAATAACTTTTATGAGGGTGAGCCAAGACAGGCATTTAACTCCTCTTCATCATATGGTTTTATTATGTAATGCTTTAAATACAGAAAAGGCAGGCAGGTGGCAGTCAAAGAGCAGGAGAGGACACCAGCCACTGGAGAACAGGACCATGTGGTCCTTAGTGGAGATGAATATGAAGGAAGAAATACAGCCACAGACCTCATAGGATTAACAGAGCAGTACAGGGCTCACCCAAATTTGAGATTGTTAAGAGCAGATAGTGGGTTCACACCTTATGACATCTTCTTTGCCCTACTCTATATCTCTTTCCGTGTTGTTTCAAATTCATTTTCCTGTGTAGCTCAAGGCCTTTTGTGATTTCTTTCTCCCAGGAACTGGCTTCTCTATTTCACTTTGCTTTCACTTTTGTTTTAGGTTTAATGTCATCTAGATGTTAGTGTAAAATAGGCTGAGATGGTTGTGTTTTTTAAGAGTCATAAACTGTTACCTGTCCTGTTTATGGCAGTGATAATGGTATGCGATTCGGTATGTTAGTTATGGACAAAATTGTTTGGATTCTTGTTGGTGCTGGAAATGTACGGGTTTGAATTGCTATCAGTAGGTCATATGAATGAATAGTTCAGAATTTAAAAATAAATAAATAAAATTAAAAGAACATTACTTAGAGTTCTGCAGTTACCAGGAGAATCTGTGGAAGTGCTGTGTCACATTGACAAAATGTTCTTATTTACAGCCCAACAAGTCTCCAAGTTACTGTGTTTTCAAAAAGGCAATGTTTTACTGGCTCTAGATATTTCTATGTGTTAGATTCAGGTTAGCTTCATGTGAGAGTCCCAGATAGCCAATTGTTTGAACTCTTGTGGTGAGGAGTTAAGGACAATGCAGTTTGTTTAGTTCTGATGGCAGCAGTGATACAAGAAACATCAGCTCAGGTAAGTCAGTGTCAGGTCTGTGCCATTTCAACACATGCCCTGCAGTCTCACTGGCTGTCTTTGCATTTACACTGTGCTTGTGCTGCTGAAAAGCCCTGTACATCACTGGGTTTTTTTGCTTGTAAGGTTGCAATGAGGCCAAAGGACTTAATTCTCCAGGCTGTTAAGCACTGTGTTGTGCTGTATACCCTCAAAATCTATTGCTGTTGACTTTTCTATCTTTTTCTAGTTTTGAAGATTCTATTGCTTTATTGAAGTACTCAATGCCATGTGAGATCCTACCAGTCTAGAAAGAGAAATGCACTCAAGTGTTTTTTCAGTTCTCATGGAAGTTCCAGGTACAACTATTATTAATATTCAGGCACCATATCAGTAGTATCTGCTACTGCATTTCACTTATTCCTCAAAAATTTAGAGAAATGGTTCTCTGTCACCAGAGATCAGAAGATTTTTACTGTCTCTATGATCACACACTTTTTACCTGTTACTTGACTCTTTGTCAAAAATAATACTCCCAGCTTCCTTCTGAGACCTTGATAGGTGGAAGATTTTATTTAAGAGCTAAACCCAGAATGTTTAGGGTCTCTTGACCTAAAGATGACATTCCTATTCTATTCACTTTTCCTCCTCCTAAAGCATAAAGTCTCCATGAATAATTATCCTAGTAGTAGTTTTCAGTCTTGACATAGCTGGAGGTTGTTGAAATTTATTTGAACTTTTTGTAAAAAGTAACCATGTTTGAATATTTTAAATTAACTTTCTCAATATGATCTAAACATGGAAATTGTGTCATGCTGTCTCTTGTAATACAGCTGAAGATAGTAGTCACCCTTGTCAGGTCCAGCTGTGAAGCAAATTTTTTTTGCAGACTGAACACTGATAAAAGGGACTTTGCAACTCAGTCATTTCAGTCACATAAAAATTGAGCCACTGCCCCAGACTCTTTCTCTAGTCAGTGGAGAGGAAGCAGGTGCACAGGGCAGTTCATCCCCTACAAAAAGAGCTGTTCTAGGATGCAGTGCACTCATCTTCCTTGACTATGGAGATACATAGATTTTATCTAGGCTAAACGCCTATCTTTCCATGTTGAAAAACAATCAGAGCTGACTCTTGGCCTAAAATCATGTATTAACACAACCAATAACATGCTTTTGGCATCTGAGTGGAAGAGGACTGTAATTAGTCCTTATCTCTGAATCCTTACTCAAGCAAGCCTTTAAGGGAGTTGCTCCTTAAAGGAACAATATCTCTGAATCCTTACTCAAGCAAGCCTTTAAGGGAATTGTTCCTGATTAATGGTTGCAGGACCAAGACCTGTAAGAATCTTTGTAGGAGAGACTGTGATCTCTGCTGCTTTAATGAGTTTTAGCTCTGAGATTCATTACAGCTGAGCTGGCCTTATGAGGGGCCCTGAAAAATGAGTTCTCTCTGAGTGTGCTGCCAGCACTGAGCTGGATAGGTATTTGTGTGGGGCTCTAGCAAAGATATTTCTTTTTTTTTTTCTTAAAGTGGAGTCCGCTTTCGTTTCTTTCAGCATGACTTTTGGTCTTCCTTTTATAGAATGTGTGAGAAACAGGGCTAGAAAAATGTGATTATATTCTTGGCTATGTAAATCAGAGTAACTTCACTGAGTGAAAACACTGTCCTACTGTTTCATTACAAGATGAAAGGCATGATGAGGTCTTTCTTTACACTTGTATGTATCATTCTCCAGCTCAGAAGACTTGTTCTTGTAGTCTAACACTGAAAGTGAGGAATCCTCTGTGTGTCTACTTTCTTCTGTTCATATAGCTGAATGAAGTAGGCTTGCCAAGAGGATTTAAGAATAATTTGTTAGAAATATTAGATGTTTGAATTGAAGGCAACTGAGAGTTTAATCTAAATTTAAAATTTATCTGTACTGTAAATATAGTCAATTTATTAGAAGTATGGATGAAAATCAGAAAAAGGAAAAAAAGACAATTTTCTTAGAAAATGGCGGGGAATTTTGTTCTTTAAGGTGCTGACCTTTTCAAAGTAACAACAAATCTTCATGGCATGGCAAGTTGTTATATCTTCTATGTTTTATTCTCTTTTAGTGTTTCCTTTTCTTTTTATAGGGTCTTAGCAATAGGTTCTCAAATGTTAGCTTTCATTTCAGAAGCAGTTTGTCTGGAATGAGATAGAGGAGAGAAATCACTCTAATTCCTTTATTCCTCTTGTACTCTCCTGTACTCCCTCTCTCTCTTTTCTTCCCCTCCCCACCTAGTTGTTTCCCTCCTCCTTCACTAGAATTGCCATTCTCTCTGAAAGAGCACCATCAAGGAACTTACTGATCATCTTTCTACAGAACATAGCGTGTTGGAGGTGTCTCTGATTCAGGCTTTATACCATGAAGCACAGTGGGGTTTTCTCAGTCTCTAAGGGCTTGCTGTCTGCTGAAACCAAACAATGTGTTTGTGCACATTCTTCTTCTTCTTTTCCTTTTTTTTTTTTTAATACCACAATGTGCTTTTTAGCACAATGTGTTACTGTTACAGATGTGTAAACTTGACTTTTTGAAATTCTCTTTTATTTTTAAACATCCTGTCATGAACAACTTCAACCTCCATCACTTAGTCACAAAAGGATGTTTTAGGTTTTACAGCCTCATTTAACATTAGCTTAGCACTTAGTTTGTACAAGATCTGTACTCTTGTATCAAGTGACAATCGATCTCTCCTGTCTTAATGGTGTTTTGCTGAGATTTGAAATTTGGATCTACGCTCGAGTAAAAATCTCAGCTGCTGAGGGCTGGGAGAGACTTGGGTTCTGCAGCTTTCTAGATACAGCCTTTCTAGATTTCTAGAGTCTTTATAAAGTTGTCTTCTACAGTAATCACATTCACATGGTGCTTTAAACAGAAATCAGAGATTTACTCTCTTACTCCCATCCTCTTGGTTGTCTTTTATGTCCAGGGAGCCTGTCTGGCCAACCTCACTTTGCAAAGTAGTACAGTTAATTTCCCTTAAGAGAATGAATGAAAAAGATGATTTTTTTTTTCCCTTGGCAGCTGCCTATAGCAATGCCTTTCATACGGTTCCCTTTATTTTTCACAGAAGGAAAGCAAAGGTTCAGTGCTCAGAGCATCTCAGTCACAAGATGTAGATGTAGTTTTCTGAATGGGATCGTAGCTCTGTCCAGGCCTATTTCCTGCAGCGGTTTCCAGCTGCTTCCCTCAAAACTATTCTAGGTGAGAGGGGCATGGTTAAGAAGCAGTTGCATGTGTAAAACTAAAATTTGCAGTGCTATTTGCAATTTTTTGGCTGAGACTTATAGGAGTATCTTAGACTGTACACATGAACAGAAACACACACATGCATGTCTAGTCTCTGCTCCCAGCTATCGCTCCTTAAACATGGAATCTTCTGTTCTCCTTTGTTGCTGTGTCAGAAATGTCTGTTCTTCAGTAAACTGCCAGGAATATCATTTTATAAGCTAATTGGAGACTACGGAAAGAAAAAAAAATCTTTAAACATTGGTAGACCTGGCTGGTCAAACTTAAGTCTTTCTACCTGTATAAGTTTAATAGATGACTTCATTTCTATGGGCAGAAAATTAAATGCTTCTTCACCCCAATAATTTACTAAACTGACAGAAAGACACCAGAGGGAGAGTGTATATTGCCCAGTTAAGGGATGCTGTGCGGTCCTCAGGCGGCCCCCGGGTGCTGGAGTGCCCCTGGCCTAGCCCCCGGGTGCTGGAGTGCCCCTGGCCTGGTCCCCAGTCACTGGAGTGCCCCTGGCCTGGTCCCCAGGCGTTGGAGTGCCCCTGGCCTGGCCCCCGGGTGCTGGAGTGCCCCTGGCACAGCCCCCGGTCACTGGAGTGCCCCTGGCCTGGTCCCCGGGTGCTGGAGTGCCCCTGGCCTGGTCCCCAGGCGTTGGAGTGCCCCTGGCACAGCCCCCAGTCACTGGAGTGCCCCTTGTACAGCCCCCGGGCGCTGTAGCGCCCCTGGCCTGGTCCCCGGTCACTGGAGTGCCCCTGGCCTGGTCCCCGGTCACTGGAGTGCCCCTGGCACAGCCCCCGGTCACTGGAGTGCCCCTGGCCTGGTCCCCGGTCACTGGAGTGCCCCTGGCACAGCCCCCGGTCACTGGAGTGCCCCTGGCCCGCTCCCCAGACGGCCGGTGGGATGCACAGCCCTGGCTGCCCCCAGGCCGAGGTTTCTGAGGGGGCAGCGAGTGCAGCAGTGTGGGGGACGCTGCAGCTGAGGATCACGAAAGGATCGAAGCACAGGATTGAAAGAACAGACATTGTATGAAGTCCAAGGAAGTTTTTTTCCAAGGATGTGTCAGGGACAAGTGACAAAGAAACAGGGTCTGACAGAAGTTTTTAAAGGGGGTCACCCCAAGGGCTGGGGGCATTACATAAGCAATGGGAGAACACCTAAGGAGGGACCTACACCTTATTGCTACAATAGGGTACACACAGGGGTGGAGGAAAGCCTCAGGGACAAATCAATTACTTGGCTTAGTGTGACAGACTAAGAAACTTCTGGAACAACATGGGCGGGTTCGAGGTGACAGACAAGGGGAAGGGGTGGCGCAGCTTGGATTGACATAACTAAATACAGGCAAAAGGGAGGAGCAGGGCGAAGGACACATTGAGTGGCTGCTCCAGTGGCGGGAAAACTACGGAGTAAACAACTTGGAAGGAACCATTGTGAGGGGATACAGTGGGGGTACATGGGAGAAACCATTGAACTTAGGTAACATTAAACAACTAACAACCAAATTTCATAAATTGCACCACCACAATGCTGAACAGAAAGAATTAAATTGAAGGGTGTTTCAAACAAAAATAATGACATTATATCAGCAAACCTCAAATTGTTCATGGGAAGGAATTATCTGGATCCCTTTATTTCAATATTTTTTTTAATCGTGTAATCTCTATGCTATCAGCGCTATGAATAAGACAGGAATATTGTGAAGGATGCTGGCTAACTGGTTTATATGAACACTCTGAGCTCAGGTTTGGCTAGACTTTCATCAGACACACATCAGACTAATCATGTGAAGTCAGTATTACTGTTTTACTCAGATTGGTTGTTGTTCTAATTTTACACTTTGCAAATACAAAATTTGATATAAATAAGAGAAATCCCTGAACATCTAATTTTAATTTGTCTTCTGATTTTAAAATACAAGATATTTATAGAAGTACTTCAAAAGAACTATTTCCTTCCACCTCATCTGTAGTAATAGTACATAATTTAGTGTTAATTTAGGGAAGTCTTGAAGCTGTCTGATTTTGCAGAGAGCAAGGGGCCTTCCTTGTGGCACAAATGTGATTTCCATGAATTGCCATCAGACAGTCTTGAAAAATCTTAATATTTATTAGGAATAGCAAGCAATTTGTAGTGTTCATACAGTTGCAGCATAAAAACCTGTAAAATCAGGTATGGTTCACAAGATGTGAGGTGTGAAAATGAACAATATGATATGAAAGAATAAAAATACTTGTATTTCGCAGTTCATCTGTCTTCTAATGAGCAATTCAATTAAATCTGGCCTTGTTAAGTAGGTGCTTGAAAAATAAGTCAAGTGATGCTGTAATTAGGAACACAGAAAAACAAATCCCTCCCTCTTTTAAACAGCAATCAAAATATTTATGTGGAGAAGTTACTATTGTGGAGCTTTTTATACCTATTCTAAAATCCTTAGGCAGCTAAATTGAGGAAAAACCCAGAGTGCAAAAATACAGGGTTGGAAGGCTTGAGGGGGCATTCAATGCAAATCCATCAGTATCTCAGTTTCAAGACTCCACAGGGGAATGATTTAAAGAATATGTAACTTTATAATGGGAACAAATTATACTTCTACCAGATTGTAAGCAAATTGAGCATAAAAAAGTGAATAATGGCATTTCGCACTGGGTATTTGTTTCCAATTAATGCAGAAAACTTAGCCAGCTCTAAAGTAAAGGTGATACTTAAGTTAGACATTAATAATGAAACTGATTTCTGGACAGTACATCTGATCATGAGAGCATTTGCTTTATTTAATTGACAGCTTCCTGGTTTGCCCCACACACTTTGGTTTTGTTCGTGGTCAACAATTTTTTCTCTAGGACAGCAACGTTAAGTTGAAGAGCAAGAGCAAAATGCAAGAGGCAGCATCTAGAGTGTTTGACGAGTGGCATTTGGTTCAGCATGAGCAGTGTCACAGGAGCTGAGAGCTCATTTACCGTTGCCATTTGGAATTTGTAAGGCAATCTGTAAAGAACAGCTTCTGTCCAAGTAGCTTGTCTGTTTTGTAAAATTCCACTTTCTTCACCAGTGAGAGACTTGGTCTTTAGTTTATCTGCCTTTGTCTTTCTCACTGTCACTAGTGTCTGCTGTGGAACACTCTCAGTCAGATTTATACCTGTGGAGCCTGTCCCTGTCAGAGCTTTACTGAGCATCACTTTTTAAAAGCTTGAAAAGGCTGTCCTGTGCCCCAGCAAAGAGTTACCTGGTGGAAAAAGGAAAATTAGCATGTCTTGATACTGGACTATCCCACAGACTCCCTCTGTCAGCTCCTGCTGTGCATTGCCCAATTTAGAAGAACAAATTATGTGTTTAAATGTGTTGATTAACACACTGGGTGGACAATCTGGCAATTCCAGTGATTTCTCTGCAGCAGGGACTGCCTAGAATTGACCAGATTGAACATAAATAATGTAGTCAGCTGAAACAGTTTGCTGCCGGCATGGGGAACCAAAAAGAAACAACTGCAAAACCCACCCAATGCACAACAGATTTCAGATACAGAAAGTGAAATTTTGTTGTTGAAGCCTTTGGGAGTCACTGTGACAGTAATTTCATTGATACAGAAAAGCTTGTTTCAGGTAGATGAGAAACAGCTCCAACAGCTTGACTTGTTTCCTATGTGAAGTGTTTCAGATTACTTACATTTTTATGGGTGTTCTCTTTTCCAAATGTACCTTGCACTACCACTGTGACTGTTCATTTCTGATCCTCCGGGAAGAAAATTGCATAAAGTCTCTTATTATCAACATCTAATTGATATTTTGTTCATATCATTTATTTTAATTGCAGGACTTGAGTGGCACTTAAACAGCCATTGTTTTCCCTATACTGTGTGTTACCAGGTACATGAGCACGCTACATTAGGATGAGTTCATTTAAAGGAAGATGATGCTGATCAGGGAAAAAGAATATTTGCAGAATAATTTGGTACAGTGGGATTGCCAAATGGATCATGAGGTGGTTTGGGTGTTTCTAATCATGTGAAGTCAATGTAATGCTATTAAGATGCTTAGGATAATCTGTACTAGAGACTTAATATGGAAATCATGTATGGTGTGGGACTTAAACATAACACAGTCCCTGTCTGCTGTACTAAAGTGTTTTGACACTACACTGAAGCATCAAATCCATTTGATTCTTGCTCTTTCTTCTGAAATTATTACAAAATACTATTAGTGACTATTGTACTCTGAGCACTTTGTTGCTAGGCACTGCCTTGAGCCTGGTGGTAAATTCCCCTTATATCATCAGCTAGATGAGATTTTTTATATTTTTGAAAAACGTAGTCCAATTTGTAAAGCAAAATTACTCTGTAGACAGTGATCAGAAATTGGAAACCTTACTGTTATTGGCTGTGCTTCTCTGTTTTCTCTGTGGACAGATCTTCAGTTTCCTTTTCTACTGGGGAAGAAGAAAACTGGTTAAAAGATAAGAACTTGGTTGTAAGGTTCAGATCTGATTGCAAGACTACTTAAAACAGCAACATAATGGCAGTGACAGAAATGCCAGCAGCAATGTTAGAGTAGTTGAGGAAAAGTGAATAAATAGTTGCTACTCTTGTGTTTCTTTTTGAGATTGAATTAATGATGGCATCATCATGCTTCTCAGGAACAAAAGGTGGAGGTTCTGTGTTTCACTGTGATGCATTTGGGTAGCTAACAACCCAAAAATAGTGAAGGGAGTGGAGTGTTGTGGAGCTGCTGTAAATGGCTCACCTGTGCAGGTGAGGTGGGCAGCAGGTAAATGGCATCCTGCTATCCCTGACCAATTCGTGTGGTCACATGCAAGTGGTTTGTGTGTTTGTGAGGTAGCTGTCTTTGGGCACAGTAATTACCCCTAGGATTTGCACTTCATAACCACAACTCTCTTAAAGATGGTGGTGCCGAAATGACACCTTATCTTCGGATTTTAACACCCAATTTGTGCGTCGTGTCTGAGGTTAATTTCCCCCCTGGCAGGTGGTGAGGCATCTGACCAGAATGCTTTTTTCTGTCAAACCATCCTTTTATTTTTTAACTTCCTTGAGGAAAATATGCTGATCTTAAGGAAATGATAAATTTTTTTTCATGAGTTATTACTAGAAGGTGGTAATTGTTTTATCAATACCAGACACAGTCAATTGCATTTCAAATGCCTTCAGAGCACATTATCTGATCACACTGTCAGGCAGCTTTGGTTAGTGTGTGTGAGTTATTAGCAACAGATGTGTTAATCATGAATAACTTCCTTTGCTCAGGAGTGTCTGAGCTTTAAGCTGAGCTCCCAGTGTGAACCAGGTCATGGTTTGGGAAAAATGTGTAGGAAAATTGCTGGGGAGGAGGACTTCCCTATGATCCACAGCTGGCACTGCAGCCAATTCTGGAGGTTGTCCCAGAAATCTGCCCTCCAAGAATAAAATGGGAAGGTTGTCAAATAGCTGCTGAAATGCTGACGTTTGTGTCATTCATCCTGCTCATTCAGGTTTGTGCACTTGGCAGAACCGAGTGGTTTTTTTGTTTACTAGTAAAATCTTGATACTCCTTAACTGTTGATGAAGGCTTGCTCCACCAGGGGCAATGTGCAGGGACCCTTTTCTAAATGGTTCTCGCTAGCTGGTGTTTGGGCTTCTGACAAAACTTTTGTCTCAGGTCAGTCCTTGGCTGTTAGAGTAGCAAGTATGCTAATGAAAGTGAAGTCTCCCATCCTTTGGCCAAAAATTATGCTTTTTGAGGGCAATAACCCTCAAAAATTTATTACTCTGCTGTCTGTATGTGCATGCAAAAAGAAAATCTCTTGTAAGGTGTTGAAGTGAACACTTCATGTGGTAGGGTAACAATAAGTAGGCTCTTGTCTAGACAAATACTCTTCTGTGGTGCTTCAAAGAGCAACAATGTAAAGTAACCTGTTCAAAGTATTTGTGAAAATTTTAAAGTCAATTAGGAAGCTTAATACATGAATTTTTAATAGAATTAAGTACTGAGAGCATACTTAAACCAACCTGTTCCCCCAGCACAAAATAGTAGTGTCAGATAATATCACTAGAGGCAGTGGAAGACAGTGCCCAAAATAATACTAGATTTTGCACTGTAAGTTAAATTGCTGATTTGGGGTTGTGTCATCAGTTTGGTGCCTGCTCAGAGTGACAGAATGCAGCACCTCCAAGCTGGCAAACAGCAGTGCTGCTCTGGCAGAGAGGGCTGGGCAGGTGAAGCTCTCTCACCTTCTCCTTCTCCACTGTGCTTGAGTGCTGCAAAGCCATCTGCCATGGAGAGGCCAAGTACAGGCTACAAAGATAACTACTTTTTTGTTTATTTGTTTTATTAATCTGCCACAGTTAGGATGCAGATGCTTACAGATTTACCTTCAGTGCTGTGTTTCATCAACCACGCAGCAACAAACACGTGAGGAATCATAAATTGGTGGCCTGTACTTGTCTCTGAGTGACTGCACTTAGAACTCTGGTATGCCCTTGCCTGATTCTTTGCTTAAGCAGTGCTCACTGCACTGTTGAGGGATGTTTGTTTTCTTTTATACTGCTTTATGAACTTTAATTAAATACTTGTAAATTGTAATTATTTAAACTTCAGCCAGAAGATTTATGCACAGATGGAATTTGAGCTTTTTGGACGTACTAAATTTGATTTAAAGTTGTTTTTTTTTATTTTCTATATGTCTTGCACTCAAAAGTGGAAGGATGCCTCTGAAAAAAGGGAACAATTTAAAGCCCAGTCTGGTAAAATTTAGGATATATGAAACTAAGGACAGAGTATGGCAAAACCATTTATTTTCCTTGCCTAGTGATTCCAGATTTAGCTGAAATCTGAAAATTATATATCTATTTATTTTATAGATTTCTAGCTATTATTTTCAGGAATATACATTATAATGTGGCTATCGCTCTATTTAGAGTGAACCAATGGATTGCATTTCTGCTTTTCACATCGATTTAACTTTTCAGCATTAGCATAGGCACATTTTTATGCTTTTACTACTTTACCTTTTGTGTCCACACAATAAAAAAAAAAAAAAACAAACAAAAAACAACCACCTTTTAATGTAACTGCAATCTGAATACAAGAACTAAAAGATGTGCTTTGCTTCAGTAATGGCTGGAATTTGAACTGAATGGATTCCATTTATTTAATGAAAAATACATAAGGTGGGTACCATGGTGCTGGTCACTTCATTCACCTGTTTCACACAAAATAGTTACCATGAAAAAATCAATAGGGAATATGTTCCTGGGTCATACCAGTACACTCCTGTGCCCCAGTGTGCTGTCTCCAGAAGTGGCATCAGAAGTGTTATTCAGTGTTTTGTTCTGGAAGCTTTCTGCAGCCTATTTCCTCATAGTCTTGCAGCATCCAGTAAATAGCTTTAACAGACTGAAAATTTGAACAACTTTCCAAATGTTTGGAAACCAAAAATCACCTCCCAGGTAGTTCTCTGTGCTTTCTTTGATGTTTTTTTTGGATGTGTCATGGTCCTCTGCTGTCATGCACAGGTGCTCCCTCTTCTCAGGGAAGGGAGAAGGCAACAGCACTGGGGCTGTGTATACTGGCTCAGAGTTACCTGGTGCAGTTCAGCTCTCAGTTTGTGTATTTGTCTAGATCACTCTCAGCATCACGAGGCTAATAGAAATTAGCTTCACTGATGAGGTATTTAGACATTACTTTTACTTAGAAACTCTATAATAACAGGAAAAAAGAAATGCAAATGGTATCACATTCTTTTCCAGTATTTCAAATAAATGGACCAGTATTCCAAAGACACGAAAACTTAGACTTGTCATTGTATTGAAGTGTAGCCTAGTCCTTCATGTTTGAAACATTTAATATATTGGAATGGGTACAGATACAGATAAAGTTGTAACAGAGAGGAATGCTATATGAGGAGACAGAAATAGGAAAATGACATTAAATATTGAAAAATTAAAAGAGGAGAATTAAATATGGAGAAAATCCCTTTTAAAGAGCTGCCTGTTCTTAAGCAGATGGGAGAAAAATTGGAGAAAGATATCTTAGCTGGCTCCAAAATATCAACTCATATCCTCTTTTCTGTCATGAATAAGGAATATTTTTTTTTGTTTGTTTTTCTAGAAGTGGTTCCTAAAAATAAATAATGCTTAGGCTTGAGTATATAGTTAGGAAGTACTATTCTGTGGAGCCTTTCATGGACTGGGTGCTCTTAAGGAGTCCATGCAGTGCTGATGGGGTGAGAGAGCTGTGCAGGACAAACCGTGTGTGTGCAGTGAAGGCCTGAAATAGTTTGGTGTTTGTGGCTGTGTAATGGGAATACAGGAGCTCAAGGAAGTGACTGATAAGCAGCCAGATAATAGACTCATGATCAGAATGTCAGAAATCCATCAAAAAGAAAGCAAAGGTTTGCACTAGGCATGTGTGGTCTCGAATGAGAAGCAGCGCAGAAAATATCCAAACATGACATGAATAGAAGCATGGATTGATCACATTGAGCTTTTAATGACTGGTGTACACCTGCATGCTCTGCTTCCAAGCAAAATTAACTAGTTTAAAGATGTGTTTCAGTTCAGCTGTAGAAAATACAGGAGAAGTTTGGTTAATGCAGAATTTTTGATTAAAGAATTGATTATGTTATATGAAGGTGAGATGTGAGCTGGATTCTTTAAATTTCTGTACTGTGTAGTTAATTTCCCCTGAGAGCAACTGAATGACTTGTCCAAAGTCATACAAAGCAGCCTTCTTTCTGTCACAATTAGCACTTGGTTTAAGCATGATGCTGCTTTGGTCTGAAGTCATAGCTGGCTTTTGGAAGTTAAAAGATGGCTATAGATTTGATAATATTATGATTTCTATGTTCATAACAATCAATTTCTGTTCCTCTACCTCTGCCAGGGACTGATGTTTTGGGATTTGGCAAAGAGAAGCAGGAAACTGAGTAGGGGTGTGTACCCATTTCTGTAAGGCCACAGTTCTTGAGGTGCCAGCCCTCATCATGAAGCATGACCACATCTGAGCTTAGGTCAGGTTGCCCAGGAACAGTCGAGTTCTGAAAATCTCCAAGGTGGCTCAACACCAACTCCCTCAACACCTGTTTCACTGTTTGTCAGAAAAATGTTTCTTAGTTGTTAAGCAGCCTAAGGAGGACATTACAGGTTCTCACAGTGTATTCCAGTAGTTTTCATTTTGTGGATCTCTCAAGGAGTTCCTGGGTAGAAAGAATCATTTAAATGTTTGGAGTATTTTATGTTGTTTACCCTTTGTAGTAAATGTCTTCCCTAAACAGGTGTATCCCTACTCTGCCTATCTTAAGCAATTGAAAATCAGCTCATGCCTGCCTCTTTTTCACTGGTTTAGTTGGAGGGTTGGAACAAACAACCTTCAATGAAACAGGATTTTCAGACTTTTAATAAAACTTTGTAGGTATGCAAGCTAAGAGAGGGATAATCAAATTTCATACTTAATGCCAATATATTGATCAGCACAGAAGTTCAGGAGAAAGTTTTCTTTGGATTTAGACACTTGAGAACTTGCTGCTCTTCAGTTTCTATGTAGACCTCATGGAAAGGTTAGGTTGCTGATAGATGAAAACTACTGGGTTTGAAGGATCTCATTACCAAACCCTGAACACTTCCTCAAGTCCTCTGCTTGTTCACAGTAATACCATGGCATTTTCAGGCTTTCACAGAGTTCACTTTTCCAGTCTTTGGTGGTGATGGAAGTTCAGAGTATGCTTTTAATGAGCAGTGGTGCAGTAAGGCAGAGGTAGAAGGCAATACTCAAGACCTGGCAGATACTCCTGTGTTTTCCAAGCAGACATCTCAAGGAGAGGGAAAGGAGGTGGTCAAGGCACACTTACATCTCCACAGCGGGCAATGAACTTGTTCCATTCTGAATGTGGAAAAAAGGGTTCCTATGACCCCTTGCATCACTGTGTATCACGAATTGTATGCTGGAATTTGAATTAAAATCTTGAAACCAGCGATGTTCTCCAAAAGTGGAAGTGGCAGATCAATATTGATTGAGAATTCAGAATTCCATCACAGACAGTGATGTCATCTCACTAGGTGGTGCTACAGAATCATTTTGCCTAGAGAGAACAAAAATGTACTTTGTGTGATGATTAATGGCTACTATATTTCTGAGAAAAAGCTGAATTAGATGCTAGAGTTCTTATCTGAGAAGGTTATGGAGTTTACACTTAAAACTTTTGAATACATAGAATCTGAACTGTAATGAATAATTTTAGCTGAGGAAGAGTTTGAGTAAATCATCATTATATGAGATGAAATGTAAGATGCAAATACTGCCTATTTTCAATCTCAGATTAAGGAATAAGGTAACAGACAAAAAAAATAAGAACAACAAAGAAAAGTCAGAAAAGGCTGAAACTATGTTGGCTTTGAACAAATATTTTCAAAGTTTTGATACTTGTGCTGTATTGTGGGAGGATGGAGTATAGAGATAGTGCTGAAGGCATTCTCCCCCCTAAGGAGTTGCAGCTGTGCCAATTACCAAGATAGGCCCCAGCTGTGTCCAGTTAAGGTCTGCCCTTAATGGGCCATGGCTATGGCCAATAAGGATGGGGGTTATAAGAGTGGGTTGGCTGCCTGGGAAGGGAGGTGGGGTTGGTGGCTGTGCTGGAAGGAGGCAGGGTCAGGAGGGTGTGTGAGAGGAGCAGTGAGGGTCAGTGTGTGTGTGAGGGGAGCAGTGAGGGTCAGTGTGTGTGCTGTGAGGAGCAGTGAGGGTCAGTGTGTGTGCTGTGAGGAGCAGTGAGGGTCAGTGTGTGTGAGAGGAGCAGTGAGGGTCAGTGTGTGTGTGAGAGGAGCAGTGAGGGTCAGTGTGTGTGCTGTGAGGAGCAGTGAGGGTCAGTGTGTGTGAGAGGAGCAGTGAGGGTTAGGTGTCTGTGCCAGGGACAGGAAGGAGTCAGCTGGCCCTGAAGAAAGAAAGGAGGAGTCAGCATGATGAAGAGCCGCCCATGAATGACCATCAACAAGGTATGAAAGCTTTACTGTATCACCATGATGGAGATGGACCTTTTGAAATATTTTGCTTTGGAAATACTGTTGATTTAAATTACCTCTTGCTGTTTTGCTCTTTCCTGAATATTAATGGTCAAATTTAAAGGATGAGTTTTCTTATAGATATTTAACTAACAAAATATTAATTTTTATTCCTGTAAAGTTTGGGATGCAGAGAGCTCATTTACAGACTGATAGCAGGAGTCTACAATATGAAGAATCATTGTCCAAATCTGAAGTAGTCTCAGTACATGCGGAGCATATAAGAAATATTCCCCACTGTTATTCCAAATTCCTACCCTTATAGTTCCAAAGGGGAGGTATAACTCCCCTTGCTCTTGCCCTGAAATGTCAAGGAGGCAATCTTTTGTTGCAAACACGCAAGATTAAATGACAGGACTTTGGTTTAATCCAGTTCTCTGCAAAAACAAGGCTCCCAGTCCAATACATGAGCTAAAAAATCAAGTTTAGAAACAGGGAAGAAGTGCTTAGCAATATTATTAGCCTCACTGAGCACGAGCCCATCAATAATACCACCTGGGCATGTCAGATGGATCAAAGAGCAAGTCACAATATTTTGAATATAGGTCATAAGTATTCATTGCTACCTGCAGAGCCTCAAAGTTCATGGACAGAATTAGGCAAAATGAGCCAAAGAGGTTGACTACTGAAAATAACACCTACAGCCTTCATTGCAAATCCTCAAGGATCTGGTGTATTTTAGTCTCCAGTCTGAGTACAGCTACAGTCATAATGAGACAGTTTATCCCTTTGAGGACTGCTGCTATGAATGCTTAGCATACAGAACAGTCCCAATTGTGGGTCAGCCATGAGTGATTTCTATGAACCCAGAAGCTGTCTGAGGTTTCCCTGATTTAAATATGCAAACCACCCAGTGTGTTGCCAGGAGTGATTGGTATGCTGTCCTGTGTTCTCTTCTGAGAGCACCATAAGAACATTAAGTATAGCAGAGCAGAACTAGGCAAATAATGGATTTTTTTGCTTGACTGCTGAAACAAAAGGAAAGTAAAAAGAAATTAAGAAAAATAAATCAATCTGTCACAGGTTTGTGGGTTTTTTTAGATGCACTTTGAATAATACAACTTGGAGGGAAAAATATAAATACTTGACAGAGAAGAATTCTTTTTAACTCTTTAATTTTTATAAAATTGAATATGACATAATGCTATTTGAAAGTGAATAGTTGGAAGTTTTATCTTGGAAGTATATAAAATTGCTGGTATTTCCACTGTTTTTCATTTGAAAATGGATGACATGCTTCATATAAACAAGTGACATTTGTATAGATAATTCTTGCCCTTGAAAGCCGTTGCAGCTCTGTCTTGTAATGAATATGATATTCATTAGTGGAACTAGAGCAGAATTCCAAATGGGAAATGGGCTGTTTGAGATAGAATTGCCAAATGGCTCGCAGTGTTCTTTCCTGTTACTAGGACTGCTTCATCATCCTGCTCTTGTGGCTTCTGCACATTGATGCATTACATGATTTCTATGATGAGAGAAACACACAAGTATTTTGTGTAAATGGTGTAATCTTATTGTTTAGTATATAGCCTTTTTCTCTTTAAATACTCTTCTCTAAAACCAGAGTAATTTTTATTGAACAGTTTAATGTTGCACTTAGTGTTATTGATGTTGTCATAAATCATAAGTATTTTGAGTTAAATATGGGGTTTGTGTTTATTTCAGTGAATATGATGTTCCATTTTAATAATCTTTTCACAAATAATCTTGGGGNTTTTTTTTTTTTTTTTTCTGAGTGAACGAAGAGCAACTATTGTCAGGGGAAACTGTTTTGACCTCTAGGATGTCAGGCATATTGTGCTTAAAATATTTGTTTATGAACAGAATTTAGTGGAAGTTTTGGAATATAGCTAAATGTTATGAAGCTGCCCTGACTTTCAATTCCATTGTAAGGCAGAAAATCAGTAGAATTGGACAGAAGCCTTTATGTAGTTTAGTCACCAAGGCTAAGAGTGGTACTGAGTGGTTCCAGCACTGGGCTGTTCAGAGATCCTGGTCCAGCCTGTCAGCTGCTCTGACCGAGTATATCCTCTGCTGAAGGGGGAAAGAACACCCCAGCAGGATAATGACCTGGGCTGGTGACAGCTCCTGGTACCACAGGTCCTTCCAGATCTGTTCTGCTCCCTTGCTGTGCCAGCCGTGCTGGCTAAGGCAGCCCAGAGAGACCCAGCTCCTGCTCCTGGGCTGGGGCTGCTGCTGCCAGCACGGGAGCTGTTCCCTGGGCACCCCTTCGTGTCAGGGGAAGGTGCTCTGCTGCCTGCAGAGGTGCACAGAGCCCAGCAGAGCAGGGAAACTGAGTCTGGGGTGGGCCAGCCCAGGTTTGTGCCCCAAAGGAGAGTCCTCTGTGTGCCAGAGATGGGGATACTGACCCAGGCTAGGCACTGCCCGACGGATTCCAGTCTGAAGGGGGGTCTTATGCCTTCAAACCCCACTCAAATCACAATTTCCTTTCTCCACAGCCAAAGCATTGAGCTAATGATGCCAAAGGAGGAAGATTTAGCTTAGTTGCTATGGCAAAACTAGAGAGGACACAAAGCTGATAGAAAAAGTGTGTCATCCTCAGTGGCTACTCCAGCTTTCTCCTACTTTTTCCCAACTCAGGAAAGATTTGGGAGACAGAAGGGGTTTTAAATATATATATATATATATATATATGCTCTATGTTACATATACACATTACTACACATTTTTGTCATATGATGTAATATGTACATACTGGCATTTAATGCAAATTAAGAGACTTCTGAAGAATTAATTTTTATTATGGGATTTACTCATAATGAATTCCAATTTGGCAGCCTCCTGCAGTGCTTAATATTACATCTGCTTAATAAGCAGGATGATAATTCTGCAAACCATATCCAGATTATTTGCTAAACCTTGGAGCAAGTGGCTATGAAAATAAATATATTACCAGAAAGGAATCCTGTAGGACAACATCTACATTTTGTATTGTAGTTTGTTTGACTTGGTTTGTTGTCTGCTTTAAGAAAAAAAACCCAAAAAAACAACAATCACAAAAAAACCCCAGCAAACTCAAAAAAACCCAAAAAACCAAAGATCCCCCCCAAACTTTTACTTTGTCTTTTGTAGAAATAAAAGCAGTACTTAGTGAAAAAAGTATTTTTTTTGTGTAATGTGTTAGGTTATTTTCTAAAGCCCTTATTGCAGTTTTGTAGGGATTTGCCCTGGGTGAAGCTACATCCTGGCATTACAGACCTCATTGCACTGATGAAACTCTAAGTAAGGAGTCCTGCAAGGTTACCTGAATTCTGAATGATTTGTAAACTGGAATGCCCTGGGGTATTTGAAGATTCTTGATGAAATGGTTGAGAATATGATCACCTGGCCCAGGGGGAGTGGCTCTTCGATCTGCAGGTTGCACCAGTCTGGAGTCTGAGTGACTGTCATGTGAATCAGTCCTTCAGCTAAGAAAAACGAAACTTCTAGCAGTTGAGTTTTGTACCTTGGTTTAAGGAAAGCTCTAGTATAAGCAAAATCTCAAATCTTAGTTGCTTTAATGAATCTTAAGTTCTTTATTTCTTCTAGTTTTGTGTCTTTCTTACCTCAGAGATGAACAAAGTGTGAGGCGTGGCTTATTTTTTCTGCTCTGTCACTTTGTTTCTTTTTGTGTGGTGTTGTCCTTTTTAAGACCCTCTCATTAGTCTTTTGAAAACAAAAGTTTATTTTGTGATAAATGAAGTACTTTATGTGGTTTTTTGTGTGTGAGGCAAGTTCTCGCCAGACTTTAACTTTTTGCCTTGCTTTAAATTTCTGGTTAAAATTGGGATTCAGCAGCATTGTTAATTTATGCTGTGCTGGTTAACAAATCTGAAATCATATTTTATATGTTTTCTATTCTTAAAATAACAAATGTTTGTTGTTTTGTTGGTGCACCAGTCTTTTTTTTTTTTACTATCTTGTTGCTTAGCTCATAGGCTTGTATTGCAACATTTAAGGCAAAGGACAGGTAAAACTCAGGCAGTGTCTGATAGGAGAAGTTAATTATATAAATATGTCTTCAGAAACATAGCCTAGTCTTTCCATCCCCAGTATCTTTTGTTAAAAAATTATTTAACTGGAGCAATGATTTGATCTTGCTCACTCGTGCCAGCACTTATATCTAAACTGAAGCTATTATGTTTTTAATGCTTTTAAAGCCACTGCTACTCAGCTGGGAACTGATTTTATTTGTGGCTAGTAGGAGCATTTTCCTTAAAAATAGTAATTGCATAGGCTTGCTACCTTGTGAGCAGGTAGATTGTCTTGCAGTAATCAGAAAAGGGTGAGAAACTTTTGGGTCAGAGGCGGGTGGTCACCAAAACTGAATGAGTAGTGTGGGCTGACTGGCTAAATGAGAAGGGAATGCTAAATAATAGAATAATGACATTGGAAAGAAACCAAGCAAAAATGATTGAGATGTGGTTATATACACATGTATTTAATTCATTTTATGTTTCTGATTTCTCTTGTTTTGAACAAGAAAATTTGAGAGGAATTTCAACGACACAAAAATAAAATTGATGGAAAGGATGAGCTGTATGAACACAAGTTATTAGGACAAGTAAATCCATATTAGAAGCAGTGTAGCTGCAATAAAGTAAATATTGTAATTTTTAACAAGATGAACTGACAAGTAATTTATGGGTTTAGTAGAAAATGCAGTCAACCATAAACTTTTCTCTCATGCAGAGTAAAATGCTTATTCTGTTAATTACAGCCTCCAAGTGTCTATTGCTCTGTGTTTTTCATCTTCTGGACTTTGATATTCCCTCAGTGAATTATCAAAAAGGCAGTGACTTTTACAATATGGCAATTGTATTGCTTTACATATTTTTTAATAAAGAAAATGTAAAAAAAAAAATCCTAAAGTTTACTAGTATACAGAAACACAGCTGCTTTTTATGTCTTGTTGGTAGCCACTGAATGTAGAAATGGTGATCAATGCCTGTGCTTTCATTAGTCACTCACTAGAGGCCTCTAGTCTGGTGGCTGAGTTTCACTGACAAGAGGTGTTAGTTTTCATGTTTAGAAACCTTCTTGAGGCCTTGTCATAAGCATAGTTTATGTCACTTGGGACAAGGAAGGAAATATCTATACAAAGATTTATATAGTCAGTGAACTGCTATAAAAATGATTAGCCTTGTTTGTCGATAGCATGGCTGTATTGCATGCACAGTACCAAAAGGTGTTTCTCTCTTAAAGTGGGTTTTATAAAGATAATTTTCAGGAATATCTTTTGGCAGGGTTCTTGGCATCTCTTCAACTTTGATTGCAGCATGTAGGGCTATAGGTGCTCTGAGCACCTTTCAAGATGTAGGGACTGCCTCTGTCTTAAGGTGTTCTTGGGGCTTGTGGTAATTTTTGGGAAGATTGTTTATTGATGCATGTGGTGGGTTTTTTGTTGTATAGATTTGGTTGGTTGTTTTTTTGTTTGTTTTTTTTGTTCATTCTGTTTTTTTTGTGGAGGGTTTGTGTTCTGTTGTTGGTTTGTGTTTTTGCATTGGTTGTGTTGGGGCTTTTTTAGTGATGGGTGGGAGGGGGAGGCTGATTTGTTTGTTTGAGCATTCCACTCTTCCTGAAAGCAAGACAGTGTGTGCTAAACAGAATACTGCAGTCCTGATGTCTGCTGTGGTTTTCCATCACAGCCTCGTTTATAGGAGTGTTACCTGAATTTAACCATGACTCATTATGCACATTTTATTTGTATATGTAAATTGCCAAGTAAGGTTACAGGTTTTGAAAGATCAGGTGATGGCTCGATGCTTATTCCAAGCCTGATATCCTCCTAAAATTAAATCCCATGTGCTGCAGGACATGGAGAATTTTAGAGACTCATTTGATCCATGTGGCAGCATAGAAACTGTAAATGTGAAGTGTTTTATAAGTGACATTAGAGAAAAGAGAATGGGTGGGATGAAATCCATTGATGGCATCGACAGTTCTTTGTAGTTTAAAATAGTTATTAACTTAGTCATTTATCTAACCATAGTACTTCTTTATTTCTCTTTTTCATTGAGATTTTCTAGTGTCAGTTATGAAATGCTGGTTATTTTGTTTTACTTAACTTTATGTAATGATGTTCACCCTTTCTAAAGGTGAAATTCCAAAAAATAATTCAGAACATCCTCTCTCCCTTACCTCACTTGTTTATTTGACCAACTCCAGAGTTAAAGTCAACACGTTTGACTAGAGGCATACTGAATTTTTTTATCAGAATATCATCACTGTCATTGTACAACATCTACTATGGAAGCATCATCAAAAGATAAATTGACCTTAGAAAGAAACAGTAATATCTATATTGATATGAAAACTGGCGATCTTTATTGGCAAAAATAAAATATACAGTTCTTTATTTTTCACTAAAACACATCAATATTTCCTTCCTTACGTTTAGCAAACAGCAGATTAATATTTTAACATAGCTATTTTCAAACAGTTTTCTGTATAACTTGAAGGCACATTCGGATTTCTTTCCTGGTTTTAAAGAATGACAGCAAAAGCACCTTTATCTGACATTTAGGATGATTAAATTTTGAAAAATCACTTGGCATATTCAGCATGACTCCACAGGGTACTTTTGCTTTATAAGGCAATGGATCATGTTAGCTTAACTTATATTTAAGATTTGCTGGCCTGATATTATTGTGTTAGGCAGTATTGCTGAAATGGAAACATAAAATTTTGCTGCCAGGAGATCAAGTCTGTGCCTGCCCTACACTATAAATTAGTTCCATAAAGTTTTAAAATGCAATATTTGCTCTAACCTAACTAGTGCTGTAAGCCAACAAATTGTGTTTAAATATATAAAATTAAATCTCAGATCAAAAATGTATACATCACTTTCTTTGCCATCTCAGAAGCTATACAAGATAGTCTGCTATTTTAAAATGGAAATCAACCTCAATTGAATGTGTTTAGAGATATAAATAAATTTCATTCCTTTTAGTCCATGACACTGATGTAGAAACAGATTTTGGATTATCAAAATTTTTTCACCTGTGTTCCTAGATGGTAATGTGTTTGCTGTGTCTTACTGAGTTGAGTCCAAAGCAACAGTGCTAGAAAAAAGAGTCCTCTTTTAAGAAGTCATGGATCTGAAATTTAATTTCATTAATCATCTGGAAAAAGCTGTATTAATTTTTCTACATTTCTGTGCTTCAATATTTGAAGAATGCTATTTACTGCCATTGGGCTGGGACTGTGGTAAGGATGCTCTGCACAGCCCCTAGGTACAGCCTCCCTTCTGACTTCACCCTTCACCTTCTGAGGAGTGGAGGTAGAAAGCCAGCATGGAGATTCCTGCAAGATCCCCTTGGCGTGCCTGCTTGAGCCTTTTGAACTTCCCTAATTTTCTTTTCTCCGGAGCAGGGTCCTGTTGTGCCACTTGATTGAGCAGAAATAGCTTCTGTTAGCATGCAACCTCTGTGGGTCATGGAAAATCCTTTTTCATCAAAAGAGAGAAGTAAGTTTGTCTCAAAGCTGGGAAACAGGCGCTTGTCTTTGTCCTGAGAACCAGACTCTTAACAGAGTTAGGAGAATGCTGGGTTTGCAGCTTTTCTGATCACAAAGATGTACCTCTCACAACAGATGTGTGGAAGAGAGATGCCAGCAATTCCTTTGATTGCAGTAAAGCAGCAAAAGACAAGAGCAAAAGTTAAAGCCTGTCTGTTTTCTGTTGCCTTTTCCCTCCATGCCCATAAAAATTTAATATATTTGACATGATTGACCATTGTATGTAGTTCTTAGGCCTTATTAATAGTATCCTGTTAAGAATTTTGTTGTTTAAGGGAAATGTTGATTTAGGAGAGCAGCTCCCACCTTGGTATGGCAGTCTGGCAGGGGGTGTTCCTGCAGAATGCACGGCGCTGAGGAGCAGAGGAAACTGGCTCCCTCACCCACAGCAGTGACTCACGTTTTGGTAGTTGAAGGACTCTGAACAAACTGCTGAAGCCTTATGGGCTCTCAGGTGAAGTGCAGCAGGGATTTTTACACCATGCCTGCAAAGCTGACCCAAAGCTCTCGGATGCCTGTAAGCACTCCCAACAGAAGTGCTGACCCAGGTTTGAATGAATTTGGGATTTCCCCTGCCTGACAGCAGCAGCAGTGGTGGGTCAGGTCTGCAAGAGCAGCAGAAGCCTATTTGCAATCTAACCAAACACTGTGGATTAGCTGAACTAACAGAGTGGGTGAGGCTTTTCCAATCTGTGTTAATGCCTGTTGTTTGGCTGGGAAAGGCAGGCCCAGGGAATGCTGCTGGAGTGTCTGATGTATTCTGCTCAGGCCCATGGCTCAGAGGAAATGAGCTGCAGCTCAGGCACTGACCTCTCTCTGACTTTTTCCCTCCAAGTGCTTTCTGCACTACACAGTGCCTGGCTTGATGAATTAGCCAGAGGTTTACAGGGCACCAGTAAATTGATGCCTGCTTTGCATTATGGCTGTTTACAAATCAATTTGAAAATCACAGTTTCACCGCTGATTGCTTCCCTGGTTTGCTCCCTTCACCAGTTTGTTCTGGGAAAGATGGAAAATTTTAAGATGAAGATAAAATATCAGATTTAAGAAAGGATGCAACTTGGTGCAGTGTTTGAGTAAAAGAAACTTGGAAAGTTGTGCAAATATTTCAAAAAAGCTGAGCATTAATTCAAGTGATAAATTGTTGAAAAAATATATTTGCTTGTAACTTCTCTTACTATTAATTAATTAAATATCCGAATGTATCAAGACATATTTTTGAAAGCTTATCCACAGAAATAATTGAAAATAAATTACAGTTTCACAAAAGGACAGCTAATAAGACAAGCACTATTCAAAACTGCAATATCTTCCCCCAGACCCACATTTAGTGCCTGTACAGACACATGAATGCTGCTAATGCTGCCTGTTCTGAGAGTTTCGATTTTAGTTTCAATTTTCGTTTTGGTTTTTAGAGCCTGTATGAAAACTGGATCATGTTTTTAAGCATATTTCAACTCAGGAAAAATACCTGATGTAATTGCATGCCTCTGGAGGCCATTAATCTGAATTGAGTGCTGAGTGCCACACAGTTCGTGTGACAGAATCAAGAAAGACGGCTATGTGCTGAACATGTCTTGTACATTGTAGCCATCCTAAATATACTACTTGGCTCCTCTGAATTAAGCTGGTAGCTGTTCAGACTGAGTGTCCTGGTGTTTTCCATGGTAAGAAATGTCTTTTGGTGTTGTTTCAGCAATAGGTAGAGAGCCATTCATGCTGTAGACTTCATGAGGTGCAAGCCAAGAATTCATCCCATGCAGAAGAGAGAATTTTCTCTCCATGCACAAGGCAGCTGCTTTGGGCCAGCCATGCAGATTGTTCAGTATTCCTCTGTGGAACAGTTGGCTTTGGAACTGTTGCTTTGCCAATGTTTTTGTAAGTTTTCAATCAGCTCCCTGAAGGAGGCTGACATTAGTGGCTACTTAACTGGCAAGTGCTAACATTAGTAGTAAAATAGAATTTCTGTAGACTGATTGATTAAATTTTATCACAACATACAGATAAAGGGAGTATGTGTGAATGAAGTTAGCAACAATCTGGCTCTAGATAATTTGGATTAGGATTTAAAAAAAAATATTTTAGCCGGAGAAAGTGTATCTGTATTTCATAAGCTCATTTAACAAGTAGTGATATACCTTTGACATTGAGTCTGATACATTGGAAAGGTTGAAATGATTGAGTCAAATGCTTAGCTACAATTTTCAATTATATCTGTATTATATCTATCTAGAAACAAAGCATGTGCTGTGCTTGGTTATAAACAAAATCCATCTTCTGTAGTCATCAGGAGAGTATAGAAAATCCCTTGATTCATTTGGAGACTATATCAGATCAAGTGCCAAAGTTGTGATGTCTTTCTGTCACCGAAACTGAGGGAAAAACAAAAAAACTCTCCAACAGCATTTTTGGTGAGTCATTACTTTATTCTGGCCAGGATGTGCAACAGAAATAATTTCATTCATAGCCTGGATGTGCAGAGAAAATCATTCTATGACACATGAATTTTGCTAGATTTTTCAGATAAAACCCATGGAAATTCATGGTTCCATGTTCATTGGTCCAAGGTTACTCAGTTCTCAGTATTTGTTTTCCCCTTGGTAACAGATTTCTTCACCTCCCGTGCTAATTAGGGCTCATTCCTATCTCTTATCAGTCTTTTCTGGACTAGGTGTCTCCGACCATGCCACAGGTGATGTTTGGAGTTGATGGTCATTATCCTTTGTGTATCTTCTCCCAGTCTGTTGAGATGTTGAGCACATCATGAGAGGAAACAGCCCTTTGAAAAGAAACTTAAAATTCCTTTCCCAGTGGCAAAAGCGAACGAGACTGACTAAAGTTACAAAAAAATGTAAAGCTTGTGTCGCTTTCCCAGGATCTGGAGCTCTGGACTCTGGTGTGACCTTGGGGCTGTGGGAGTCCCACCAGGACGGGTCCCTGTCCGGGGCTGCCGCTGCCAGGCGCCCTCAGGCCTGGCACAGGGGCTGGTGCTCACACAGACAAGTTTCCTTAGTGTCTGAAGCACCAAGGAATGCCATTTAGAAGCTCAGTTACATAGACTGAAACATCAATAATAAATCAGAGGAAGCACTGCATAACCCTGTAAAACTGCTCTGTTCAACTTGCCAGCCGTATCTTTTTAGGAGTTGTTAAAACCCAGTTTAGACACAGAGGGGCAAAGGAAACAAAGTGTCAGTGAATAGAATGGAAAGAACTTAAAAGGTTCCGAATATTCCCTAAAAAACCAAAATAAAACCCAAATGAGATTAAATGTTGATGCCAAATGTTTTGTTTAATACTAAGAGAGGCAAAGAGAAAAGTAGAGAAAAGTTAGAAAAAGCTAAGGTTGCTTTAAAAATCATGGCATAGGTCATCACCACACCTCAGGGTGTCCTGCAGCAGGGGATGGTGGTGGGGAGGGAAGGAAGGTCAGGGGTTCTGCCCCTCACTTTCCCCTCCTCGTTTTGCACCAGGTTTCACCTTCCTTTTTTGGGCCTCAAGGTGGGCTACTCACAGTCCATCCTGCACATGGTCTTCAGCTCTTCAAGAGTGGTTGTGATTAGCAGACATAATGATGAAGAACAGAAAGTACTGCCAGATATCCTATCAGATGTTTTATATACATACATATATATATATGTAACTCATCACAGAGTATTCTGGTTGGAAGGGTGCCCTCAAGGATCACTGAGTCCAGCTCTGAAGTAAATGTCCCACAAAGGGATCAAATCCACAAGCTTGGTATTAGCACCATGTTATCACCAACTGAAATAATCTGAAAAGCCTTTAATAGGCTGTTTAAAATCCTTTGTGTTTGGGACACGAGAGCCTAAGGAATTGTGTGGGAAAAATCCTTTAGTTTATACCACGTTTCTGAAAAGGTAATGTACGTAGAGGAAGCCCCACTGAAAAACACTGGTGACTTGAGAAATCAGTAGTCTGTTGTGTTTTCATGTCAGGTGTTTTTGCTTCAGTGTATGATCTACTACTGTCTGCTTGGCAGTGCATTCAGTGTTATGTACTACGGCACTAGAAATGACAGTGCAGTTATTTGTCATGAGAATTTGAATCATAAGGAAACAATTTTGCAGTCTTCAGTGTGAACAGTAAATGACAGGCAGATGGGTTTTTTTCACTCTTCCATTTTATTATGTTTAAAATGTCTATTTCTATTTAAAAATTGAGTATATGTTTGTGGAATGAATTAATAATGGTTGGGGAACTAGAGTTCCATATGCTGTATCGTAGTCATTGTATTAGCAAAATCATCTAAATATTCAACTTCTTTTTAGGAAAGAAAATTCTCTGGCTTGTTTGACAAGTGTCTAAAGCATCCAAGAAGCCTATGCTGTGGTGCTCCCTTTGCAAAAAACAAGCAAACAAACCCAAAAGAACCCAAACAAACCAAACCACATTTTCCCTTTTGATTGAGGCTTTTGCAACTGCTCTGCAGTGCCTCAATGGGCTAATGCAGGAGTATTGTGTTTCTGAACAGAACGTAAAGTCATTGAGGAGCAAGTCATGAGACTACAGAATCTTCATAGGGGATGAAAATTAAAAACCCACTAAGACATTTTGCAAAATATCTTTTTTTTTTTTATAGTGTTCATATTTGGAGGGAAGGTGGGAGTTACCATTGGCACACAATGTAAGGTTTGTTTAAGGGTTGGGCTGAGTATGAATTGTAGATGTTGTTCTAACTTTTCTTAAACACGTGAAATTTAATAAGTATTTACCAGGGAAGGAGGTTTTTATTCAGTGTTGTCTTTACCATGAAAATGGATAGGAATAAGCTGTAAACAAGGTTAAGCAGGGAAGAAAAACAGCTTGGCTACTACTCGTGTCTGCAGTTTCTAAAGTTTCATACTGATGATACTTTTGCTCTGTCCTTCAGTCCTGACTTTTGATTAAGACTTTCTGTGGAAATTATAGTAATGCTGACCAAGAGTGTGCTCCTTAATGTTTGTTGTAGTTTCTTACCTACATTGTTATAATCCCTGCCTATGAAGGTGCTTCTGCTATTTTTTCCTTTGGTGTGCTTTGCAAGGGCTCATAACTTGAGAATTTGTTGTAAAATCTTCTGAGTGTTCTTTTCATCTTGGGTTCAGCATGGGTGATGCATGTGCTGGTGCCAAGGCCACCAGTGCTGGAAGGAGAAGTGTGCTCTATCTGTGCTGTAGTCTTCAATGGCAATTTTTATGGCGGTCCCTGAGCTTGCAGAGAATTAAAATGTCCACAGCTTTCAGGCAAACCCTGTGTAGAAACGTGAATTTTAACTTTAGGCTAATATATTAACTTTTCCTTGTTTCTTATGTTATTCACAGTGGTTCTATTATTTTTGTGACGCTTTTGTTACTAGCACAACTCCAGGAAACCCATTTCTTATTGAGCTCTTTAAGTAACTGACAAAACAAGTGAGCCAAACTGAAATAGTTGTGTATAAATAAATCTAATAGCCGCTGTAACATCAGTTTTGATTTGATAAAAGAAAGAACTGTAGAATAAAGGCAGACTGGTTTTTTTTAAGATATATTTTTAAGTTATATCCTGTTACAGTGAGGTAGCAGCAAAAATCAGTTCTATCAGAGAATGATATTAAGGCGTAGAAGCTGATTAAAAGGAAACAAAATATGGCTGATAATTCATATTGACAAGAGGTTTCAAGGGATCTATCACAGTGTTCTGAGTAAAGCACGTAGTATTTAAATATCACTATGAGAATAGATTACAGTATTACATCAACAGTTTCTAAAGGTCTGAGTGACAATGAAATTGAGATGTAAGGCAAAACAAAATGTCAGGTTCAACGTACAAAGTAACAAGAAGCAACTATAGCACCCCTGAGAAGCAGGTGGTTCTGTGTCAAATTAATAACTTAACCAGTGGAAAACAAACTGGGGGAAAGCTACCTAGAAAGTAAGGAATTTCATCCTGTCCCAGAGGGTTTTTCTGTATATTGCTGAGTGCCATTCCAGTGTCCCCACACACCTACGTGACCACCCTTAAAGAGGATTTATTTTCCACTGACTATGCCATCTTTATAGGAGGATAAGAAATCCTGTAATTGTTCAGATTGGTGGATAACTTGCTCTGAGCCAATGATCTCTGCAATGCCAGTTGTCACCAGGCTTGTCTGGCTGTTCCTTTGAGAGCAGAGAATTGTACATAGCTCACAAAATTCTGAATGCTTCCAAAGGGTGGAGGGGGTCCTGTAATGCATTATAGTCAAATGCTAAGTGAAATAATATGGAGAGTCAAAGAGTGAAAAAATTGCTCTGAAGTGTTTTTTAAACAGAATATTTTTGTTTCTCCCAGCAGAGTTTATTATCAGCCAAAACATTTCAAAGAGACATTTTTCTGCTACATTACCTATGAAGGAAAAAAAATATTTTTTCTGACTGGCTTAGGAAAATAGTTACAAAAGATTTCTTTATATAAACCAAAGAGTTGGTTTCATTGAATTTCCTGAGTGCCGGATAGTTTGACCTTCACTGGAGTGCACTAAATCCCTTGAAACTGATAGGAGAGTAGGAGAGTCAGAGTGATGTCTAAAACTCAGTATTTCATAATTAGTGTTGTATTCTCAGCCAAATACATGCAAATCTCTCTGAAACCAACACTTCACACTAGGGTTTTCCTCTGGAGTTGAAATACCAGCATGGTTGTAAAGCAGCTGTGGCTTCCTGATGGCAAGAGGCAGTATGATCTGTTTGCCTGGGCTTGTGCCTGCCCAAGTCACAGCACCTATGAGAAGCAATTTCAGTGGCTTTGAAGAGACCAAGAGATGTTCTGTCCCCAGGTGGTTATGGATGTGTGAACTCCTTCAAGCTGAAGCTCGTTCCAGTTGTCTATTTCATAGCTGAATAAGGTGCTCTGTTCATTTTCCTTTTTTGTCCAAAGCTCTTTAAACATATATTTAAGTTTGCAGCAGTACATTTTTTTTTGCGCTGGCTCCTCTCTTTTTTATTTATTTCACAAACCACTTTTGTGTTAATTTCTCTCTCCCCTTCCATAATAGCATATTTTTTATCACACAAGGTTTGACAGTAAATTCTCCCATCTTCAGCTGTGTGCTGGTATTTATCTTCAGGAAAGCAAGTAGGGAGCTCGGGTAGCATAGGATCCAGGAAATAAATGTTTGTGGCTGTGTTGGGTTTGGAGCATAGGCCAGGTGAATGGGCATAACTGAGGTTTGCAGCATTATTGTGCCTAGCTGGGCCAAGCACACTTTACCCTTTGCAGCACGATCTAAAGTGGGATTAGCAAAGCACATCCCTGACCAGTACTCACTCCTTGGAGTTGTTGCTAGCTTGCTGCTGTTTCCTTGATAGCATTTGGAAGGCAGCAAGCTTCTCAGCCAGCAAGTATGTTCCTCTCTCAGTGCAGGCTGTGCTACCTGCTGAGATTGCAGTGAGAATATCAGCATATATGAAAAATAAGGTCCTGAGGATTTTGTGTAGTATTTGATCCACAGGAAACTTAAAAAAAAAAAAAAAGTTTGTCATAGGAATTAGCTACTGTCAAGATAATATCCATAACCAAAGATAAAACTGGAATCCATAGTGCTTTCTTTTCATTGTAAATGTACTTGAGTAGTGGCTTGAAATTTAATAATAATTTCATTATGTTATTTATGTTAATATATATTTCATTTTCATGCTGGCAATACATGAGACTATAGAATAAATATCTAGGATATAAATGTAATCCCTCTTTGCTTTGTTTTCATTTTATATAATAGAGCTACATGATTAGAGATATAACATTTTCAAGAAAATTATCCACAGGTGATTAATTTTGCTACAAGAGCAATCTCTTGTTCCCATTGGAGTTCACCTAATGGGAGCAGCTTTTGTAATGGATTTAGGTGACCAGTTGAGTTAATTCTGTGGCTTTACATGTTCAGAGTAGCACAAATCAGATTAAGAAGTGAAAGTATTAAATATTATATCTGTAAAACCATTGCAAGCTTTATTAAGATCTTAAATAGAAATTCAAAAGAAGTTATAAGTTCAGAAGATAAAAACTTAATTTTGGCTTATTCTCTTTGAAAACAGTGAATTTTGTAGCCATGTATTGAGCCATAAGGTTTTCAAAAGCTGCTCATATTTGCTCTTGAACAATATTCTGAACACCAGAAACGTCTAAATGCTGCTCCAAATCCCTTAAATTTATAAAGTCTTGTAATTTGTTTATGAAGACAGCTTACCTGCATTGATTTGTCGAATATTCAGCATCAGGAAATCCTTTGCCATTTTGTTTAGCCTGCATAATAATGACTTTTGCTTGCCTGGTAGGGGCTTTGAAGTAATTATAAAAGCATAAACCTTTATTGGTAATCTATATCTTTGGCAGAGTTCTGTTGATTTTAACTGAAAAACAATGGCAAAAAGGATATTAGCTTCAGTGAACCAAATATTTGCAATTAAATCGGAGGATTGGGGAAAGGCTTAACACTAATGAGGTGAATAGTATGGATTACAGGATCTACATTTTGTCCAATTAACTTCAGAATCTTTGTATTTAGACAAAATAATGCTTAGGGTAGATAATGGCTAATAATTGTCAATCTCAGGTGGAGTACTGTTTTGACAGAATGCATCAGTGGAGTGTTGGTTGGAGTTGTTGGAAAAATTAGGAGGTCACTGCCAGTCCTGCAGCCCAGACCTGTGGGAAGCCTTTTCTCTGACACTTGAGGGGTGGCTGCAGCTCAGTCACTCTTACTGTGGGTGAAACAACCTCTGCAAGAGCTCAGATCCCACACTTGGCATCTTTAACTCTGCCACTACAAGGCATTCAACAAACAGTGAAACTTTTCTTTGGTCCTTTATTTGCTGGACACTAATCTGCTGCAGGAAAAGACTGACCTCTTAATTTGAGTCTAACAGTAACAGCCATACGAGAAAACTATTTGTGACAAACTCTTTTCTTCTTGATAGGCTACTCCTCAGAGATGCTGATTCTCCTTTCTCCTTCATCCTCTGTGCAAAATAATGTTGTGGGGGTTTTTTTTGTTCATTTGTTTGTTTTCTAAAGAGGTAAATTCTTGCAAGGTCCAATGCTCTTTTTTAATTCAGTCTTCTAAAAGCATTAATTTTTATTGTGCACAATAACATATATCTGCAGGAGAAAACTTCTGCAATAGCTAAACTTTGTGAAGGTAAAGTCTGTTGTTGAAGCTACATGCATTTTTTTTTTTCAAGTGAAAGCCCTTTCGAGTGAAATTTTGCACATATGATCTCCTAAAACACAATATGACTGAAATTAAGGAGTGGTTACAAAGAAGCTGAAGAAATGTAAGTAACTGGAATCTTAACCATGGAAAACATTCTTTCCACACCTCCTGATAATTATCGTAGACTTGAATAATTTTCCAGTTTTTGTTCTCTCCTGAGATGTTTTTAGACATCCCTTGAGGATAGTCTTTCCTGACTGTGCACATATGCTGATGGTGGTACTATGATATTGTGTTTCTCTTGCTACTTTGTGAATTCTAATATGAATGAGTATTTTTTTCAGTTGCAAAACTAACGTGCAAAAGAATAATTGTTTAAGCAAACCTTTCCTAAATAATAATAATTAAAGGACAAAAGCCCCACTCTTTGCTCTATATCTGGAAGATTCTTGACTATTCTAAAAGAAAAATAATTATGCATAAACTTAATTTAGGCAGGATCATAGTGATACAGAGGCAACTTGAGCCAGTACTACCTTCTCTGAAGAGCTCTGTCCAAGATATGAAAGGAAATTTTGCATACTGTTCTATCCAGTGGAAATCCCTAATTATTTTATACATAACTATAACAGAATAGCAATTAACAATTAAATAAACTGAAATTCATGTTGCTTTACGGTGTTGGATTGTGAATTCTTAGTTTTTTAGGGGAGGGTGTGTTAAAATTTCATGCCTAAAATTGACTTTCTTAGATTGCAAACGATTGCCTGAAGGAAGCTGGATTTGTTTTCAGCTACATGCAGAATATAAAAATGAAAATATAACCAAGATTTAATGAATGTTCAACATATTAAAGAGATCAAAGAATAGCGTGGTGAAGTGAATTTTTCGGATAATGTTTTTTTCTGTTTTCTTGGCTGATTACTTGTGAAGGTAGTTAACACAAAGGATGAACCATTGCATAATTAATTTATAACTGTAATACTGCAAATACTCTAAACAAAACTGTAAAATTAGAATATTAATGTAGGCAGTGTTGATTATGTCAAATTCTTTTTTGCCCAAACCATGTAATTATTTAATGCACTATTTAGCTGTGACTAACTCTGAGTGATTTAAAGTGTTTATAAATACTTGTCTGTGATTTATTTTTTTTAATAACTGTATTAAGTTGAGATGATTTTAGGGACCCTTTTTATGTCTTGGTAAATTCCGTATTATTTATTTTATATCATCCCAATGGTAGCATGCCATGAGAGGAAAAAAAAAAGGTGGATTGTTTTTTTCTGTTAAAAAAAAAAGAAAAAAATAGTGGAGTTTTATATTCTCTCAGATTTTCATATTCAATTTTTATTTACTGCACTTTAAATTTCCCTGTGAATTACTGTTAATTATTTCTATAAAGACTAATGACAATGAAACCAAGAAGACCATCCATGAATTTTGTGTTGGTTGCAACTCTAGATCGAAAGCAAGGTGGGGAGCTAGAGGGAGCATCAGTTCTTGCAGATTAAAACAAATCACTTATAACTGTAGGAAGTTTAAAATATTTCATGAAGAGTAAGTTGGCAAAGGTGTCTGTGCAATTTGGCATCCACTGTTTCATGTTCAGAAAGAAGTGGACCAATATCCAGAGTTGTGAGGGTAAACTTGAAAGTATAGGGAAAGAAGGTCTTTTAAAAAATTTTTCTTGTCTCCTTGCAAGACCTGGAGGGTTTTGTTTTTCTTAACCCTAAAACACATGGAAGGAATCCTTTGGATCTGGGTAGGGACAGGAATGAATGTGCCAAGCAGAAGCTGTAACCTTCTGTAGAATTGAGTATGACTGAGACTTCCTTGCAATAGCTAAAAGCTGTTCTAGTTTTCCAGCACAAACTGAGCTAATTTAATAATTTCAACAAATCTAAAGGTTTTTATGTTAAAAATTGTCAGTGCCTTAACAAAAAACCACTATGATCATCACAACTTCTCAATTAATTTAAACGTTTTTAGTTTTACATACATATCTTAGGTAAGCTGCAGCAGTATTGGAAGGTATGTTTCAGTGGTGTGTTTAATAGTTGTCTCAAAACTTGTGCTAAAAGCACCAAATAGTCGCGATATTGTTAAATAAACAAATTTGAATCTATACAGATATTAAGCCAAATGAGACTGTTGTGCTTCTGCAGAATATTTTGAACTACAGCTCCTCTGCGAAGTACACTTCAGTGGCTGATTTTTCTCCAGTCCCATAAATAACATCTCAACTTTGAAACTTGCAAGGACCTGTTTTGCCAAGGGGTTTCTGTTATGTTCTTCAGGATCCAATTAACCTGATAAAGGTACCCTGAAAGAGGACTCTCAAACTGCTAAGCAAAGTTTTAATCAATTATTAAGGCCTGTCTAATTAGATAGCATCATTTATATTTTGACTTCTCTTTTCAAATGTTTGCAATGTAAATGTTCCAAATTGCTTTCTATACATAACATCATAAATATTCAGATCATCATTTGACACCTATTCTCAGTTTATGCTCTTCAAAATTATTGCAAAGTGCTGAAGTATTTTCCTTATTCTAGCAGAAGATGAAAAAAAACAGCAGAACTTTTTTTCAATAAGGTGTGAAGGAAAAAACTCTGAGGATTTTTAACACCATCTAAATAATTCTAATGCCTGTAATGTTGCAGAGTGCACTCTTTAGGACTTTCTTCAGCAAATTAGGTTTTATTTTTGATCTGGAATTAGGATGATGCATACAAATTACATCCAATAGTAATTAATTACTTTGGGATGTTCTTAAAATTTCAATATTAAATTATGAAATACCTCAGAGAATAAGAGAATATTTTCCATGCTTTTGGCTGTAGCTCTGGTTTTGTGAGCTTCATTAAAACTATTGTTCAACATCTACAATGATCGTGAATGTGAATGGCAATGCAAATGACATCCTTTTATTGTGGAAAGAACACTGCTCCTGTTGTCAATTGCTTCAAAGCTGGGTAATCTGCACCTTCCCACCCGTGGGAGAAGGGTGAGCATCATTCTCCAGCTGAGGCTTTATGCTGATGAGCTGAGGAAAGTAATCAGAGGACCACCAAAGATCAGGAGTTTTGCTGTGAGAGAGAAGTCCTGCAAAATTCAGAAACAGATGTGCTGAACTCAGTGAATTTTTTTTTTTTTAATCTATTCCCATTTACTGGTGACTCCTCTGCTGTGAGGAATATCTCTCGTTCCTGCTCTTTTCACACTTAGGCAGCATTTTCATCTGTTCAGGATTCTGAGGAACATCAAGCTGCTGTTCCAACTTACACAAATAGATATTTGCACATCTAAAATGAACACACCACACATGTATATTGCTGTCAAGGAGCTGGAGATTGTTGTGATGGGAGTTTCAGAAAACTGACAAATTGGGCAAGTTGTGAATTTGTTCAAAATCTAGTAGTCACTTTTTCATATTAAAAAAGTAAACAGATTCATTTCTTCCTTTTAATTTTACATGTTGATATATGCAACAGGATATAAGCCAGCAAGATTCAGAAAATAAAATGAAGTGATTCTAGAGAGAAAAGTTAACCAAATGAGAAATATTGCTCTTGGGTATGATCAAAGTGAATGAATTTATTCCTGAGAAGGCAGTGGCATCTTCCTAACATTTACCAAGTGCTGCAGTGAATGGAAATCATTATTAAAAGGATTCCCACCCACGTTTGTAGGAACTTTTGAAGGTTTAAGTTTGTGAACACAGGATGTGTCAGAGGCAGAGACATCCTCTTTGGTTTTCTCTCTCTGAAGGGGAAGTTACTTCCTCAAACACTTTTAGCAAAGTGAGATGAATTAATAGACCACTTTTTGAGGAAAAGGGGGGTTAAGATAGATTAGCAGTACTTCTAATATTCAGGTTAGCATTCTAGCAGGTTAGAAATGTATATGCATAGTTCTGAAATTTAATTTTGTATTCAAGCTCACAAAGTTTTTTATTCTTTTGTAAAGTTGAGGATAAAGATTTTGGCGTTCAATTTTTTAAAACAAAAATGTATTTGTTGATGATGGTGCTCTTACATTTATTCTCAAGCAGTTGCTTCCACTCCCTGAAAGAGCAAAGAAAGGCTCCTTTAACAATTAAAAAACTCATTTACTGAACACTTGTATAATGAAATCTGAACCAATTAATGCTTTGTACTGACCCCTATCCTAAATGTCTGGTTTCTGTGACATTAAGCAGAAGAGGCACTTTGTTCGACCTTAGATTTTGCAATACAGCTCTTTTTGGTTTTTTTGAGTGCAAGAAAACTTTGGTTTCTTTATTAACTTTATAAATCTGATTTTGTCCTTATTCATTGTTTGTATCTCAAGGTTTTTTTATTTGATATTTGAAGTGCTGGTTCAGTTTTCATAAAAGTCAAGTGGAAATATGACCTGAACTTCAAGAGGGCTGTGAGTCAACTCTTAAACAAGTAAAGCATTAAGCAAATGTGTATTTAAAATGCCATACAAATTCCATCTGTTTTACTATTGTGAAGATTTTTTTCCCTGTGGGTAAATATTTTTTATATAACATTAATTTAAGCCAATTAAAATACAATTTGAGTGCTCTAGCAGACTTAAAGCAAGAATTTTCATTTCTTTATTAAACTAAAGCCTAAGAGGTCACCTCGACACTCAGGTGTATTTTTTCTGTTTTTCAAGCTGCAATTTTATTTAGTCATTTCTGCACATGTACATAAAGTTTTATAATAAGGTGCATGTGTTCTTTCAAGGTTAATTTTTATTTTGCTGCCTCAGCCTATCAAGTCTAAACAAAACATTTTCCCAGCACTTAGTACAGCTCTTCAGATCCCCACAGCCCTGAAAAACTCTTCAATTTATAACAGATTCTGGAAATATTTGAGGGGTTTCTTGGTATTTAAAAAAAAAAAAAAAGCATTATCCATGTATTCTTCTCCATTGTGTATGTGTCTGAGCTAGGCCAGAGATCAGGGGCCTCTGTTTGCAGTAGGATTGTGGTGCAGTTATTCACCTGCCATTTCTGCAGGGCTTCAACTTCCACTTGTGATGGAGTGTGAACCCTAGCAGGTGAATGATGTGCAGATAGGTGGTTTAGTTAGGTTTGGGGGAAAAACATATGGTAGAGGTAGCTCAGGACCCCTCTCTGATGGATAACTGTGATTCTCACTATTTTTAGAACTGGTTTCACAGGGTGAGTTTGATTGACACGTTGTCAGGTCCTGCATATTTCACAGCTACTGAGGAGGAGAAAAATGAGAAAATACTTGCAGACTTCAAGAGCTCTCACTGTGATCCCTGGCTGATTTTACAGTTGTAGATACCGTGGTCAGCCAGGGTGGAAAGGTGGATTGATTGCCTGCTCCATGTTTGCACAGCATTTGAAAAGAGAGGCTTTTGTATCTTCTTCCCAAGGATGCACCACACAGTGCCCCTGAAGCCAGGAATGGGGCATGGAGTGTCTGAGGATTCACGTTCATGGGCACATAAATGCAGCTCTGCATGGACCCTACTTCCATGTTCATGTCATCCTGCAGCTCTGCTATCAAACCAAGGCCCTGATGATCAGAAGTGGCTTCTGTTGTAGCTGGAACTCTGATGCTCATGACCACCTTTGAGCAGCTCGAAGGGCTGGGTGGTTAAAGCTTCATTCTGAATGTTACTGTCTTTGTAATACTCCTGCTGGGCATTTGAAATACCATGGGAGGCTGTAGGAATGATCTTCAGTGATTGTATTTCCTTCCCTTATTTTCAGTTTGGTGCTTAGGCTCTTTCTCAGTTTCCTCCCCACTGCACTTCTCATGCCTATCTCACTGTTGGTTGTTAAATGAGCAGCTCTCATTGCCACTGGTCAGTAATTACCACAAGTCTAGTTATAAACAAATTGGAGATTTTTTTTTTTTTCCTGAGGTATCTTTACAAGTGCTAAAACTAAAATCTCTCAAACATCCATGTTGTGATCAAGAGAAACCATTAAAATGACCAGTAAATCTCCTTTTCTTGTTAATAAAATACAAATTACAAACCAATGAACCAACAGTCACACCTGGAAGATATGATCACGTTGTAAAAGGTGAAGATCTGCAGTGATAGTTGGCAGTAAAAGTAGAAGTAGTGTTTTTTCTGGCACTTGTTGACCTCTCTTTACTTGCCCTTCTGGGACATGCTCCTTATGCTTTCTTGCAGCCAGCGTCTGCAGCAGGTCAGACTGTAGAGAGTCTCATGGGTTGAGTCTGTCAGGGATCAGTGGCTGGGTTTGTGCTTTCGGGGGGGCGGTCTGTGCTGGCGTTTCAGTTCCCACCCAGCGCTGCTCGCTGCTCTCTGCTCTCTGCAGTGGTTTCTGCACAGTTCCCCGTGGAGGGCAGCCCAGGGCATTCCGAAAGGGATTTCTCCCCGGGGCCACTAGCCCGGAGGGTGAGAGCGGGATGTGCCGGCAGGGGCAGCTGCTGTCAGCAGCAGGTCTTTGGCAGGTGTTGCTGTGTGGGCTCTGGCTACTCAGCAGCAATAATCTCCATCTCCAGGCAGCTCCCATGGCACAGCACTGCCTGGCAATGCACATGTGACTCCATGACGTTCTGGTTTGTTTTTTAAGCTGTTGTCAGCTGAAATGAAGACGGACTGTAAGTCAATTCTGCTATTGTGTCAGTGAAAATAAGTATGAAAGAAAGGCTTCCTGGGGGAAGGAGAAGCCCTCTTACTATAACAGACCTTCCCATTTTCATGTATGTTTTTTCTTTGTTGGAAGTTGCATGCAGGGGTATTTATATGCATCGCATGATGCATTCTCCATGTACCTCGGTGGCTTCATTTGTAGTCTCTTCCACCTCATGAATGGTGTGTACACACCACGTGAAATGGGAAATAGCACTGACTAAAGGGCATTTTTATAGAATAGCAGAATAAATGGGCACATCAAACTTGGCAGTGGTTATTGCTGCCTTTCAGCTGTACTGACTCACTGGGGTGCACTTCCAAAGAGAAATGTGGGGTCCAGAAGTAAGCCCACAAAATATTTCTGTGTTTGTAAAATTGCCAAGGCATTGTTGTGTTGTTTTGGTATGGTATTTTTCATTTGTTTTTGTAGTTAGTTAGTTTGTTTCTTTGCAGTGTTTTTGTTCAGTTTTGTTTAGGTTTTTCCCTGGAATTCTATTTAACTGGCTTCACTGTGAAAGTTCTTTTTTCCTCTCCAGAATAAAAATATTCTTAGTTTTCAGACTCTTATTTTCTACCTAATTTCAAGATCTAAGGTTTTCTGTGCCCTTCTTTCTAAATCTTATATTTAACTGGCTACCATAACTAAACAAAAAAATAAATAAAAAGAATCTCTGAGTCCAGCATTTGACAAAAAATTTTAATGTAGCTAGAGGTGTAGAGGAAAAAAATCTGCGTTTTCTCTTTTTGCAGATTAAATACCCAATACATACATTACCCCAATTTGCAAAGAAAGGGATATTGCTAAGCTAATTTTCCTTTGATTCTAGTCCAAGATTGATAGAGAAGGTAAATTTATTAACAAGAAATATAATGCACGATGGTTAAAAATATTTGCTGAAGAAATTCAATATCCCAAAATGTCATTGCTGTCTCTGCAAATGAGCATGACTCTCTGGATAAAACCTACTGCTGTGCTCTGGGCATGTCCTGTGTGCCGTGTCTCCAGAACCACCTGAAGGCGTGTGTACAGACAGCTTGATCAGAGAATGGACTGCAGTAGGAAAAAAATATAAAAATCACAGTGGAAGTCACTTGGTATGAAAGTGCCAACTACTTCTGGGTGTATCATAAGAGACATTTCCCATGCCTTTAAGTGCATGATCCAGAAATGTCATTTTAAGGCAGTTCTGCTCTTTATAGTGGCTGTCACATAATCCAGTTAAATATTTGAGCTTTGTGAAGGTCTTTGTGCTGTTGTCTATTATATATTTATATTAGTCCCTACTTCTATTTTTGATTTTTTTTTTAAATTTTTTGTTTGCCATTTCCTTTCTGGATTGCTCTCTGGTTAGTTGTGCTGCTGCTTCTAGAACAAAATTTCCTGTATAGTTTTGAGATTTTGTTTCAGTAGAAACAAATGAGAAATGCTGGCTTGGGCTTGAGTTCTTTGGGCAAAAGCTCCATTCAAACAGGTATGGAGTACCACAGAAAAACAGTAAGAGCAGGCTGTATTTTAAAACAGGAGACTGAAAAACCAAGAGAGTCAAAGTTCTGTGAATGTATTTCAAGTAAATGCTGCATGAGAACTGATTTGCTTCTAATAAATTCTGCACTTTAAGCTCAGAAGAAGGAAGAGTTAGAGTGGGACTGTAGAAGGAACATGTCAAAATTGTATGTGCTGTGATGTCTGGTGTTTTCCAGGAGAAAAAGAAAGTCCCACTTAAATAGGATTGAGAGATAAAAGAGAAAAATTATTTGAAAATGAGATGTATAGCTGTTTTTATTTTCCCTTCATCCACTGTCTGTTTTGTTCTTATAAGGGGCATTTTGCACTGATGATACTTGCAGAATACTGTTGTTGCTCCAAAGAGCTGTTTGCAGCACAGGTCAGCGCACAGCACTGAGCTTGGCCTGCTCAGGCTGGCTCTGTGCTGCTGGCTCCAGAGCCAGCCACAGACAGAGACAGGGCTGCAGGCAGGAGCTGAGGGGTAAATATGTAGCTGGGTATCAACTGAGAGGAAAACAGCCTCCTGGTATGGAAGCATTTTAGCAAAGCAGCAAGTGAATAGGACTCATGCAGTGGTATTCATGCTGGGCTGGGCATGGTTTCTCACTTTTAAGAGGGAAATACTATTTCTTTGGTTTAGAAACTTTGACTATTTTTTTGCTAATTTTTTTTAATAGTCTGAGATTAACATTTAATAGTGATATTTGAGTTTTGTACAAATACAACCAAATATATCTGGCTGTACTTACTGTAGTTTACTTATTAGGGGCCTTCAGTGTTGGTCTTTGGAATTTGTTTTGAATGATGTGGACTAGAAGAAAAAGTGTTCCTTACTTGGTAACAGTGTAGCCCATGATGCCTCATCTCTAATCTTTTTATTTTCTCAAGCCTGATGTGGGATTTTGGAGTTTGATGTTCCTTTGAAAATGTTCAACAATATTTGAAAAAGACCTAGCTATTCATAACCCATAGATCTACTTTTAAGAGAAGATCTTGAGTGGTTTTGGCCTATATGCTTTTTCTTTTAATTGCTTGTGGTAATGAGGCATTATACTCACCATCGTATTAAGATGGATTCATTTCTCTCAGTGCTAAAGATCAGCTTTGTGGAAGTTGTTATTGCTGGGTGTTTTTTATTTACAGTTTAATTAATAACTACTTGAATATCAGGAGTTTTGCTTAGGTGAGTTGATGACAGGAGAAAGTTGCAGGGTTTAGTGATGTGCCAATTATAAACATAATTTGACTTAACAATGACAATATCAAATTGTTTCAGAGTTTCCCTTCTATTCAGTCATTATCTCTCAATCTTGTTTTGAATTCAGATAAAGAAATGTACTCAAGATTTTTCCCGTAAAAACAACAGTAAACACTTCTTGAGACCAAGCTGCTGCCCAGAGAAGACCTTTAATTTAGCCCAGGCCTGTGGGTGCAGTCTGCTCCCCAAGAAGCAATTCTGTAACTCTCCCCTCACCTCCCATAAGTGTCTTGCTGGGTCTGATTGGGGTAGTTTTTGTGTTTGTGCTTTTTGGTTTTGTTTTCTTTTTCTAAGCTACCATTTGCACCCCTGGATAATTATAGGACCTGGGTAACTACCACCAAAGGGTATAACTCAATTTAAAGAAAAAAATATGTTCAGGCTCCTACGTTGCAGATGGTCATGCTGGGCTCCTGAAGGCCTCTGTGGCATTATGTGGGCTATTCTAGAGTGGGAGCCAAACATTGTTACTGATTGGAGACCTAAATGATTATTTAAATTTAGACTGAGGAAGAGATTAATTTCTCTTTAAAGCATGCTGTCAGAATTAATGCAGGTTCATTCTTTTCTCTGGTGTGCTTTCTTGTTGGAGGAGACCATCTGTTTGTCTAGGGAAGCCATGAAATAATATTCGATGTGAGATTTGCACTGAAACCCTGACACCTAGCTACTGCAGTTAGGAAAATTATCTAAATGTGCCTAATTCATTTATATTTTAATTCCAATCCATCAGTGTCAGATAAAATAAGTTATTTTTTCTTCTATTCCTGGGTGGCACCTATAATAGCTTAATGTTGTCTGAATAGTAAAATGGTAGGTTTTGAAGTCTTGCTGCAAGGCAGGGGCTTTTGACAAGGGCTGCCCAGATGAAAGCTTTTTTTTTGAAATTATTAAACTTCTTTATGTTTCTGTAGTTAATGGTTATATTTAATTTCTTTAAAATGATTTGCCTATCACAGCTGTTGGAAGCTGTATGTGAAGAGAATATGAATTAATGATAAAGCAAAAGCAGGTAAAAAGTTCTGGATATCAGGACAGTGATGAGACTTGAGAAAAAACAGATTCTTTTGGCTGATCTGATTGAGACAGTTTCCTTTTTAGGTTGCAAAATTGGAAAATACATGGAAAATTAACAAAGCACTTGTGTGCTGTTCCAGGTCTTCTACTTTGGCTCATCCCATTAAATCAGTGATTGCACCATTCTTTCAAAAAGTACTTAGGTTACTTCTTTCTTTGCAGAGATTGACTACCAGCCTCTAGAAACGTGTGGCTCAGATACATGGTTTACATGGCACCCCTATGCTTTATCTCAAGCACTTCTTAAGGATTTATATAATGAAAACTTTCTGTGATTTTTCAGAAAAGATGTCTTTTCTAGTGCCAGGGAGGTACTTTTAGGATAATCCAAGTTGTCTCTTTGTTTTCCAGTATTTGAGTCTTGTTAAAAAGTCCTTCATGTGTTTCTAAGATTAATAACCAGACAAATCATGATGTCATACTGTTTTCCACAGGGCTTTGTATCATGATTTCTTTTAAATAAAAGAAAATTATTTTTATTTATTTTATTTATTTCCTTTCAGGCTTCTATTCCACTAACCTCAGTGGTTTCATATTTTTAACTCCTCTTTTAGGTGTGGCATTCCTAAACCCACTGGTCATGTGAGCATGTGAGTCTGTTGGCCCTGCCAAACAGCAACAGAGACGTGTGCTCAGAGACTCTGGCCTGGGATGAAACATCAGGGCCGAGGCCAGGTCTCTAGAAATAACAGCCTGCAGGGATTATCTTCCTCTGCAACTAGTATCTTTCAGAGTATCTTCCTCTTCATATCTTCAAACTAATTTCACCTAGGTTACACCAGAGAATATGCTGTGTGTTTCTTCATAGCCTCACAGCTAAAAAGTGACAAAACCACAAAGTCTATAGTCTATTTTTTATAAAAGTTCATAGTTTAAATGTTTTTTCATATAAAAAAGTGAAAATTGACCCTTTTCTTGCCACATAAATGGCAAACTATATCTGGAACATAACCCGTCTTAAAGCTCCCGTTTGAATTCCAGTTATTTTTACTAAAGACTTGCCTCCTTAAAAGGCATTGATGTCATTATCAGCCTAAACACATATGAAGATGTGGGATCAAGTGATTTTATAATTTGCAAAGCTGCTTGGGCATATTTGAAACAACCTCACCATTTTGGGCTAAGCTGGGTTCTGATTTAGGCCTGATTAAGGAGTCACGAATAAACGGGAGTGAAGTAATAAACAGGGAAGAAAAGAATTCTGCCTTGTTTCATGTCTGCTTTTGATCTGCTGTTGACAGAACAAAGCATGTATTGCAACTATGTCCTCTTTTAGACAGGAAATGAAAATATGACAGCCACATCACAGATTAATTTGAGAACTTTTAATCAGTGAAATATTTTTTGTTTCTATTGCCTCAGACTCAGGTGTTTTCTTCATAATGCCAAAGGCTTTACACAAAATTATTTTTATAAAATATTCAGTGACAAATCCTTTAATCTGAAAGTTTCATTTAATTTTTTTTTTAGAGGGCAGTTTATACCACTTCATTAATTTGCACTATGCAAATCCAGAGGTTCTGGCTTCTGTTTTACAAGAGAAAACTGAAGTATATTTTATCTGTTGGTATGCTAAGCTTCTTTTCTTCCCTTGTCTCTTTACTGAAAGTAATACAGCTATTCTTGCTATAAAATATCTTTGTGTTACTGCAGAGCAAGTGTGGCAAGAGGCTTTGTTCTGAGGTTCTGAAAATGAGATTGATTTTCAGTAACTGGCTAATTTGCTAGGAGCATACTAAAGCTCTTCAAATAGATATGGCTAACCTAGAAAAAAGAATATGATGAATTCACAGGTTTTGATTTTAATTTTCTGGCTTTTGTGTGCACAAGCAAAGATTTGTTTTCTGTGAATGTAAGCAGAGCTGACAGCAGCATTTGAGACAGACTCATAGGTATTGTGTCATGCCATGGTCTGCTGGCTATCCTGGTCAGTGCAGCTGCCTCTTCTTCTTTCTGTGAAAGGGGACAGAGCTGGTGCTCATTTGGGCCTCCCTGTGAGATGGACTTGGATCTGTGTCAGGACACACAGCTGGTTTGGGTTTAGAAGAAACAAAATTTGGCTTTGATTTTGTTTGCTATTCCACCAAGGAATAGCAAGGTTTGTAGTTTCTTGAATATTCTGACAGCCACCTATCAAATGTTTTCCTACACTGTTGTCTTTGTGAATGAAAGGAGCTTTTTGTAAAAAAGCAACTGTTCCTCTCCTTTAAGACTGCAGAGAAATTCTACAGTGCCATGGCAGTCTGAGAAACAGCACCAGCAGAAACAGAACTTGATTGCTGAGAGTGAATCCCTGGTGAGGTGCTGCTGCCCCCCCATCAGCCATCAGGACTTAATCCCATGCTCCACAGAGTAAAGCCCACCTGCTACTTAAATTCTATCAGTCAGTAACATTCATTCTAGCACAAAATACCAAATTCTCCAGAATTTTCCTCTAAAAATGTCCACCTAATTTTGTCATCAATTTGGACAATGCCTGTTGTGTGGTTGAACCTAGAGCTGTGACAGAAACAAAGGTATTTTGGAAAATAAGAGATTGACTGTTCACTGTACATGATGGATGCTAAATACATCTTTTGTCATCTATTTCTCTCCTAATAATAATAATAATTTTGATCAGCTGTCCATTTATAGTAGTCATTTTTGCAAGCGAAAAACTCATTTAAAATTTGTTCATTAGAAAATTGGTTTTATTATTTTAGGTCAGAAAGAAAATATAATCATCCCTTGCAAAAGAAATTGTCCTATCCATTTCTTGATCTGCTTTTTATATGCTGTTGGCCAAACAAAAGCATATGAAATAATTTTATTTCTTCTGTTAAACATCAAAATATCAGTCTCAGGTATATCATGCATATAAATTGGAGAATAGCTAATTAATCAGTCTCATCTTTTCTCTCTCTGATAATAAATACTATTATTCATTCCATTACTTGCTCCTTGTTTCCAGGGTTTCAAGAACCAAACCTCAGAATTTGTTTGATTTAACTAGTCCTAGGTTTGTGTTCAGGCTGTTTCTGTTTTTTTTTTTTCCTGTTAGTTTTCTCCCATTTCAGTGTATGTTTCTTCTGCCTGCATTCTATCTTATATATATAAGTTAAGTGATCCAAACTGTAGTGAATTATTACATTTTAAAAAGTCAGTAACCTAAGTGGCTTTATTTATACCCACTATAAGCTTCTTTTCTTTGTCTAGTTTTGCAGAGAGGAATATCTATATTGTGTCTAGAAAAGCTTTTCAAATGCTGTGCTATTCACCAGATACTGAGGGGCAGTACATTTAGAACCAGAGTGGATAATGTGTATGCTTTTCTATCTGTTCAGTCACTGGTTAAGGCAGGAAGTAGCTTTGATAGTGAAACCAGGGTTTGGCAAAATGCTTAAAGATGAAGAAAGGAGAATGACACTTCTTTCCTTGCTGCTTCAGAATCCATTTGCTTTTGTATATATAGCAAGGGAGTGAGTTTCCTAAACTGAGAAATGTTTTACTCTACAAGTGAAGCAGCATGAGAATCTGAATTGGTAGATTCAGCTTGTATTATTTACATTTTTTTCTGCATTCAGAGGTAAAATCATAGACCACCCTTTAAAAAAAAATCACGAATGCCTCAAGGGAAGGGGTGTCTTATATACATATGCCAACAACTCAGGAAAACTTGCTTGGCTCTGTATCTCATTCTGTAACTCTCAATTTGTTTACACTTTTTTGTATCAACCTTTTGTGAATTTCAGAAAGTCTTGGTAGGAGACCATTATGTGTCATTAATCTTCTTTTCACTCTACTTTTCTCCCAATATGTTCTGCTGCATCTTATCTCAAGTGAAGCCTAAATCTAAGCTTTATAACAGAGTGTGAGATTTATGATACCATCTTTTTCACAGCATCACGAAGGGTAGAACGTAGGAAAAAGCTCTGCAGAAGTGGCTATCACTTATGTAGATAAAAGGTGGGGATAATGAAGTGTTAAGTACTGTATTTCTTTGAGATAAAATAAATCAGCCAAGGTCCTGTTGAAAAATTTGGGCAAAATTACTTGAGTCAACCTTGATAGCACAAGCCAGTCTGTTGCTGGTACCACTAAGCCTACATATGGAACTGGAGATCTGAATTTTGTACTTTCTGCCTCTATATCAAGTCTAGTGGAGTATTCTGCAATGGGATGTGAACTTTGTTTTCTACAGATGATGTTTTAAAAAAAAACAGTGCATGTTGACTCTTTCACCTTTGCCTTGGTATCTCACTCCCACTGAGTGCCTAAATACCACCACTTGTTTCTTGCTCTCTGGGAATCAGTGTGTTGCTAAAGAAGTTTTGTGTACTTTCATAATGTCAGATTATTTTTTTCAGTACAAGTCAGAGCTCAGAAGAAAGTATTCTTCTCTTCACTTTCCAGGCTTCTTTCAGTATCTAGTGATGATAATAGCAGAATATTTTTATTGGTGGGGTTTATCCAGGTTTGGTTTTTTGTTTTTTTTTGGTTTTTTTTTTTATTTTTTTAACTTCTGTCTAAATTAGCCGGAACTGTCAGGTACACAAGCAGAACCTGCTGCTAAGCAACAAAGCTGCATTACCTGGAGAATAATATTACACTGCACTGAATACTGACAGAATTGGCAAATGGTCTCAGAGGAAGGAGATCAGTCCCCATTCTGTTACAAACCTGGAAATACAGATGGTAACAGGGATTAGCAGTCTAGAGGTTTTCTGGCTTAATATCTTACAGATTGTATCTTTTTAAAACATGCATTTCAATTGAAGTCGGGCTCATCATTGCCTATAATCTATTAAGGGTTATGAAATCTACAGATAAGCAATTTTGAGGAACAAAGATTCAATCTATCAGGCTGTGAACATCTAGGTTTGCCTTTATAGCATTAGGAAAATTCTTTAGAGAAGCCAAACTTGTAAATGTTGCAATTTCCTGAAAGCTGAATTAAAGTCTTTTTAGTTTAGCATCCAGTAATGTGTAAGTCAAAAGTAAAGACCATTTACAATGATAAAATTATCCAGCTATGGATAGCAGGTTATTATTCTGCAGTAGATGGAATATCACTGAAGAGGAAACCTGAAAATGTATTTTTCTGAGATTCATTCTGGTAATAGTCCATTTTATGTATTTCAATATATACTACTTTGTAACACGTCATAAGCATTTTCATCTTTGTATATGAGATTTCTTTAGCTTTGATGTTGGGCTGGATAAACCTCAAATCCATGTCTTTGCTTTCATGAGTGCTTTTGTGCCTTTAGGAACATTTTAAAATCATGGGGATTCCATCTCCTCGCCCTTCTGCAGCCTGGTGTGTTGTGCTGGTTAATTGTCCATAATACCCTCAAAATAATAATCATAACATCTCCCTTAAATGTCTTGCTGTGGTCTAAATCTCTCTTTTTGGCCTTTTCACAAAAGACATAAGGGCCAGCTGATTAATTTCCTCCTGGAAGAACCATTTAATGTGTTGGTTCAGTCATGTGAAATGAAGATACAGAAAGCTGAAGTGGAATTGAGCGTCACAAAACAACTGCTAAATATTAAATGAATTAATAAATACTTATAGTTACTTTGTGTCATTTCATGCATAGTCAATGCTCAGTGAAGGATGCCTCATTCCTGTCATGCTGTGTAAGACACAGAAACAACCAGTTCTGTACCTACTAGAAAAATATATAGTCTCTTTTCCTGACAAAATAAGCGTCTTATTTTTTCAGAAAAAATAGTGTTTTCCTACTTAGTGCATTTCTGTGCAGCAGAAGGATCTGTTGAGGCAGCAGGTCCATCAATTTCTGCTGCATTTGGGCAGCCCTCCATATCTGGCTACCACAGCCAGCCATGGGAAGGGGCTTTGCAAGCCTGCAGGGCCCGGGGCCACCGTGCTCTCCAGGCCACAAGCCACGCTAGGTGCTCTCCAATGCAATCTGCAGGGGATTCAGAAAATTATAACCTCCTTGACACAGATGAGTGCTGGGAAGCAGCACCCGGGTGTGTTGTGCTTTCCCCGTTCCTCACTGTTTTCACAAGGCTGAAATGGGGCTTTGTGCAGAAGCTGTCCTGGAAGCACCAGCCATCAGTGCGGGTGGCAGCCAGGCTGTAATTTATCTGACATGCCTTGGTGGCTTCCCTCTCGATTCCAAAGTAAATGGCTTTCTCACATCATTCAAATGCACAAGCAGGTTATCAGTAGCTGCCACTTTTCAGCCTAGCAGCACAAAAAGGACATAAAATGCCACTTGCTCTGAACGTGGTTCTTTATGTGTTTCTCTCAGATGCCCAGCAGTGAATTTCCTGCCTCCCCCTTGGCTCTCTGGTGAATCAAACTCAGAAGCTAGTTCTGACTAGCTGAGGAGGAATGATACTCATTATGAGCAGGTCATGTGGCATTTAAACCTCCTCTGATGATGCAGCCAAATCTATCAGTGTACTAATTCTCCTGTAGGAGTGGATGCAAATTCTCCTGCTCTGAATGAACCAGCCTTGAAAGCATTTGTTTCAAAGAATTTTAATGTGAAGCTTTTCCAAACAGAACTGAGACTCTTTTAGTAAACAAAGTGGGGATTATTAGTCTTCTCCCAAGTCTTCAAAGAGTTCTGTAACATTGGGCTCAGCAGTTCATAGGTCTTTACAGACGTTCACAGGTCAGCTGGAAAAAGAATCCCTTTTCTGGATTGTTGGTCTCCCCCAGCTGTATTTGTTCACTGTCACAGCAACTTTGTTCAATTTGATTAAGGTATATTTAGCTCCCTCTGCACAGATATGCTGATAAAGTGTGTGTATAAAAGGTGATGTGAAGTAAGGCCTCAGCTTGTCTGGTTGCAGCCATTGTCGTTTTATTTAATTGATGTCTTATTTAATTGGTGTCTTTACCATCCTGAGTTTAGTCCCCTCTTTAAGCAGGGGTTTAGGTCGCAGTTAACCATTTTTCCTGTCAGGTATTAAATGAGAGACATTCCTCACCAAAAACTCATTGTTACCATCTTCATCATGAAAGCACTCCCCAGACTTGTTTTTCAACCATTTTTGCATGTAGAGCATTCATGCTGTAGAGCACTATTGGTATTTGAACCAATTTGTTTTCCTCTGTAAGGATTTTTTGCATTTAGTTTTGATTTTTGACCTTTTTCAGAGATGCTAGTTCATGTTGAGATTATGATTCTGATAGATGGTGACATTTTCTAAGTTGGTGGGGTCACTAAAAGGACATTTTATTGAAACAAACATTATTTTTTTTCTTTTATTGGTCCCACAATACTCTTTAGATAGGCATTACAGGCAGTTGCTTCCAAGCATGAGGAAACATCTCAAAATTATCAAAATCATTCTACTTTCAAACAAATGAACATCACAGCTTTCCAGTGATGAGTTTCTAAAGATGATCATGTGAACAGTACTGCATCCAGTAATTTATTCAGGCCATCCAGCAAGATCCCTTCATCCATCTGTGTTGGTTGATTCAGTCTGGGCAGCATGGACAGCTCTGAGCAATAGGCCATCACCACGTTAGTGCCATTGTTCTGAGCCACCAGTGCAAAGTTTTCAATCCATTCGAATGAACACAAAACCTATTCAGGACTGAGCCTTCTGTAACCTTGGAAACTATTACATATGTTCATTTGAGAGACAATCAATTTATTACAGCAATGTCAAATCGTTTTGGAGAGAAAGTGAATTGCCCTGTTTCATTTGTTAAAATGTATTTGTATGACTCATCTGCTGTTGTTATCACTCAAACTATTATTAATAGTAGTAGTACATTTAATGAACACTTCCTGTTTTTGTAGCACTGGAGAACTTCATTGAACAGTGAAGCACAGTGTCTTAGATTCTAAGTAGTCTTGGGAGAGATTGTGCTCAAAGGCCCAATGGAGACAGGTAAAGTTGTTACTTCCTAAATAGATACTTTTCTGAGGGATTTTTAAGAGGACTTTATTTATAGTCAGTTGATGGGACAATTAAAACTGTTTTGAGAAGGCTCTAACAAGTGACTAAATGTAAAGATAAATTGGGAGTTTCTTTTCCTTTTTTGTTTCAAAATACAAGTACTAATATTGCGCAACATTGATTACACTATTCTAGAGAGCATGCTATCCATTTTAAACATGGACATTAAGTTTAGCATTTGTTTAACATGGATGTGTGTGAAAACACTGATCATTTTGAGGACTGCCCTCATCTTTCAGTGTTACTGGCAGTTATGTATATTCAGCAAGACATGATTATTCCATGATAAAAACCCCCAAACATTTGGCACTCTTTCTTTCTGATTTAATACAAGAGTGAACTGTGTCTAGAGTTTTCTGTGGCTGCAATACATGGTGTGTAGCAGGGACAGAATGCCATCACACTGCTCGATAGCACATGTGGAGCCACTCTCTTCTAAACCCCAGCTCTGGGGCTCTCTGTGCTGGGTGCCTTCACCCCCATTTCACAGCTCCATCTGGCTGCTGGCAAGGGACCCAGCTTTGCAGGGAACAGCAAAGGCAGCTCTGTGGGAAGGCTGGGGTCCTTTAAAATGAGCTAAGGGTTATTTCACAGAGGATTTGCACAGCAAGTGTGAGTCTGATAAATGCTGGAAGAATGCAGTTGTCACTAGGGGTACCTTTGAAATGGCACAGTGGCTTTGCTGTGGGCTCCCTTAGCATCCTGTTTCAAAAGGGGCATTTGGTGCTGGTTTCAGCACAGTAAGTGTGTCTGCAAATGCTTTTGACAAATAACTCATGTTTAATTCCTCTTGCACTTTTATTACAAAGTGTCCCTGACATTATCAGTAAACTTTTCTCAGCTTTTTTGGGGTATGTCAGTTCTTCCACACAACAGCTTTGGTTTGATCTTTTTTTCACACTGGACTGAAAATAAAGTATTTTGAATATTTTCTTGCAATAGAATTGTGTCAGAACAGATGCTCTCAATTCAGAAGCCTCGATTTTTCTTCAAAAAGTTTCAAAAGATTTTTAAAACTTTTGGACTGCAAAACATTGTAGGAAAACAAAATGTTTCCATTATAGTTTTGATTTCAGTGAAAGGCTATAGAACCATCTTCTATGAATTCTGCAAACCATTGAAAAGCTTTGCCTGGAAAAAGAGCTTACTTCTCAGAAAGAATTAAATCTTTATGGCACAAATAGAAGTTCCTCCACTAAAGATAATGTCAAAATTCATATGGAAAGGGAAAAAAAGCTCCTGTCTCAGCAAGTAACAATAAAATGAAAATGTCATCACAAAGTGAGAAGATGGGGCTTAGTGATGGGATGTTTTATTTTATTGTTCAGTGTTACTCACATCAAATATAGTTTCAATACCTAGGTGAGCATCTTGTCCCTCCAAGTTTGTGGATATGAAACAGTTTTTAGCACTGGAAGTAATATGTGACTCATAAGATGTGGAGAGCTGCTTCTGTAGCCAAGTGGAGCCATTCTTTCTGGACTCACATCTTTCAATAATTGCACTATTCATTCCTACTGCATGTCATGGTAAATAAATGCTTTAAAGTCCATGTGCTGTGTAGAAGAGACAGCAGGAGATATATTTGAAATCTTCCTTTCCATTTTAGTGTCATATACAATCACTGAAAAAGCTAACACACATGAACAAATTAAGTACTTAATGGTTTCCCCTTAAAATTGTAGCTTGATGTTAATATGTCCTGAAATATCTTTAATTTTTCATTATACCTGTAATTATGCAAATCTTAAGAATAGAATTGTTGTGTATAAATATTCATCTTTCTGTATGAAGGTATTAGGGTATGTAGAGGTCAGACTCTGTAGGGCAGTGAATCACAGCTGAGAAAAGCCGTGGCATAGCTGGATGTGTTTTTAACTGGAGATGGGCAGTGAGAGCTGTGGCACCAAAAGGACAGCTGGCGTGGCAGCACTTGACATCCTGTGTGTAATTGATTCTGAATGCTTGACAGGGTTTTATAATGGTGCAGGGGCACTTAGACCAGCAGGTAGCTGTTGGGAATAGATTGAGTGGTGGTGAGCCCATTTTCATATTACTCTTACTTGAGAATCCTTTAGATACACTTGACATCAAAGATATGTTCTCTTTTAAGTTTGAGTGCCTGTCAACTGTTACACCCCTTTTCATCAAATTCCAGAAAAGCAGAACAACTTAAACCACCGGTGTGTGATTTAATTAAGTGATCATTGGTAAAGATGAAATTTCAAGTACAGTTTATATATCAAGTAGGAGTAGGGAATAAAGTATTGGCTGGGCAAGCCAGCCTTTAGTTTTCTTGTCCCAGTTATTTTTGTTGGTAAACTCTGAGCAGAGAATCACTTGTGAAATTGATGTTAGTATTAGATCGACCAGCCCAATAATTACAACCAGAGAAAAGACAAGCTGCTTCTGTCTGTTTGAAGAGATGACTTTTTTTTTTTTTAAATATGTGCTAAGTGGGCTGTTCAAAATAATTCACCAAATTTTAGGGAGCTACTGGCTTTGTTTTCCTTTTGCATTGCATGGCTGCAAACTGTCAATTTAAAAAAAGAAAAATCCCAACCCTAAGTAGATTTGATTTTATCTGGGGTTCACCACCTGACCAGGATCTTAGAAAGGGATTAGTGGAACTGAGTGCCTTCATTCTGGTATTCTGAATTTACTACCTGGTGAGAGTTTGCATTGCAAATAGTGAGCCATAATGTGGCATCTGAAAATCAGGCTGCTTGGAGTCAAGCATGCAGATACTGAAGATTCAAAAATGACTGGTTGTAAAAATCTAGGTCATACACTTTGAGACTTTTGGTCTTCAAACTTGTGGCAAAGTATTTTGTTCTTCGAGGATATTTTTTAACTCTGTCATCATTTGCTGCTAAAGGTTTGGTGGTTTGTATCCTGTCCATTAAAGTTGGAATCTGGGTGGATATTTGTATTTGGGACAATAGAATATCTCACACAATACACGGTAAATATCCAAAACAACTGCTATGTTAAATTTAATAGATTGTGCCAAGCAATGTTTGTAATATTTTATTAATGGCTGTGGATTGGATCTAGAAAATTTTACAGTGGTTGGACTGACCATTCATCCAAAATTTATGGGCACTTAATTGTGTCTAAGCAGCTGTCAATTTTGTATGCCCTTAAGATGTTCCTCTCTCACATGGCTGATCACATCAGGTTTGGAGCCTCTGAAATGTTCAGACTTAGACCTGGAAGAAAAATTTTGCTTGAGACAAAACTGCAATGGCTTAACCATTATGGTGCATGTCTAAATCCTAAAATATCTCTGAAAAAAATATTAAGAGCTACAGTGAAGGACAAAGACAGTTGAAGCAAATTTTCATAGAAGTCTAAATATCTTTTTGCAGTGGTTTGTGTACTTGTAAAGTAATTTGTTTCAGTAATTAAATGAGGTATCTTGGTATATAGGCGCAAGGTATTTCCAAACTGAAAGGACTCACATTGCTGTGCTCATTAAATTAAGTTCACCAAGGATTATATTTTTTAACAAAACTGTGAAAGGATAGCCCCCTGGAGACCACAATTTTCAAAGAAATAGAGGATAATGGCCTTAGTATCCCAGTTTACAAAGTTGTTTAGATAATTTCAAGTCTGGCTACCCAGATCCCTTTAGTTGTACAAACTGTCCTTCATTTGCTGTTGTAAAGATGTGTGGTGTTTTATGACCCAGTGTTGCAGTGTTGTCTCATTGTAATTTGCAATTATTGGGGCAGAGTAGGAAGTAGCAAGTTAGTAGTTGTGGTAAGAAAAGTTAAATCAAGAGACACAAGCTTACACTAGAGTCTTGGAGATCCTGCAACAATAATTTTTCATGGCAAAGCTGGAAAGTGCTGTGGCTTAGCTAATAATTGTAGCAAATATTCCAAAGAGCTTGAGCTATTATACATTTTAACCTGTTCATTAGTTTAGAGCTAATAAACGTAATTAAGTAATGCAGTTAATCTCATCAGCTCTACCAGTATCATCTTCCTGAGATTATTTGCATACTAGAGGTTTTTTGACTCATTGGAGGGAGATATTTCACTGCCATTATGTATTTATTGAAAATGTTTGACAGAAAATTGATTTAATATTTCTTTGTTAAGAGAATAATAATTACATTTTTTTTTTAAACAGGCTTTCCCCCTCATTATTTAGAAATTAATTTATTGGTTATTAGTGTTTCCTAAAAGGGACTCTCAGGTAAAATGTTGGTATAAAATCCTGAAATCTGAATGACTTGAGGGATATTTCTTAAAAAAAATACATATTTGAGATAGCCACTCTCCTTTTGGTTTGATAATTCCATTTGCAGACACAAGAAAGGAGCTGTAGACATCCTTATGATGCTAGATGAGAAAGGTGTTGCTCTGGTTAGGTCCATAGAAAATTAGTAATAATCCACAGAAAATGAGCTTAGATTAGCCTACAATAGCATAAAATAGTATTTGTCACTTAAAAAAGAATCACTAATAAGACTAAAGAATGCATTTCAAACATACACGTTACAATGAATGCACATAAAATGCAGAAGCACTTGAACTGTGTGATGGCCTCAGTGTTAGCTGTGTTATTGCTCTATTAAAATATAGAGGTTGCTGGAACTAGTTTTTCTTTTTTTTTTTTTTTTTTTTTTTTTTTTTGAGCTGGAGTGTATATGTATTTTCTTTTATGGGTTTTTGTTTCTACTGTTTAATTTTTTTCCTTAAGGTAAGGGAAATCTTAATCATAAAACTGAAAATAAAACTGAAAATTAGGACCTACTGGTTCCCTGCAGTTAAAAACTGGGGAAATCCTGTAAATGAAGGCCCTATTTCTTGCATTAAAATGTGACACAGTGGTAATTTAAATTATGAAGAAGGGCCAGTTCCCACTGAATGCTATCTAAGCAGAATTTAACATACCTGTCATAGCCATTTCATTTTCAGGAGCATTATAAATCTGCTACCTCCTCAAACATAATCTTGGGAAACCAATTTTTATCAATATTTGACTCATATTCAAAACTATCCTGTCCTAACCACTCCACAAACTGATTTAAACATGCTGGGTTCTACCAATGTTACACCAGTGTGTTTTGCATAGTAAAAGTAAAGATTTTCTAAATTCATGGCTGCAGAATTTCTCAGAAGCAAAATGTATCCTTCCTGTGCTATATCCTTCCTGGAGTATTTGCTATCACAAAACAAAACAGATGAGTTTTGAAGAGCAGTAGTTTCCTTCCAAGTAACCTCAGTTTCTGTGCTGCAAGACTGTGCCTGTTCCTGGATACAGCAGAAATAATGGATATGATCATCTGTTCTTTTCCCAAAATCTTTTCAGTAATTAGAAGCTAGAGTTTTTCTTCCATTTTTGCTTCTTCTGCGTTAGTGCCTGGAGAGGAAAAACCTGGTGTTAAATGTACTGTTCCAGATTTTCTCCTCTCATTTATGTCAAGCTAAACAAATATTCCAAATGCAGGCCACTAGCATCTGTAATTTTGCTCTTTATTAGACTGCATAGGTTATTTTTTTTTTTTAATATATAAAAGACAGGCAGTTCTCAGCCCTACACAGGCTTTAGCATTCATGCCATTTGCATGCAAATAGTATCTTTAGCTGTATGCATGAATACAGTTACTTTTAATTTATGTAAAAAGTCTTCTGTCTAACCCTTGGTCTTAGTTGGATTCTTTTGTAGTTGTTAAGTGGAATTTATTGCAATTGTATAATTTATTAGCTCATGGCAATGGTTTCTTTCACTCTGAAATCCATTAAGTGCTCCTAGAATGGCCTTACACCACTCAGGTTTCAAAATTATTTACTTCACATGATCCCAATACAGTTTGAGAAAATATGAGTTTCTGCCATGCTGGATGGTAATGGACATTGATGGCTTTTTCAGTGAAAGAGATGGGAAGCTTCTGAATTTCTTTGCTTCCAAAAGTCATGCCTTCCCACTCAACTTTATTCCCACCTGCCAGCAAAGACAGATTTTTCAAAAGTGATTCCCTATCTTGCATCCAAAGAAATGGCTGTATTTTAGCAAAAGTTTAGTATAATGGAAAGTTCACCTCTATTCTGTGTCTAAAGATTTTTAAATTCTCTCTGAATATTTTTGGGCAAAAGCTGTTGCCTGGGAAGTTTGCTGTTTTTATCATGACACAAGAATTCCCTCCTGGCTGGTTTGGGGTTTCAGCTGTCTGTAGACAGCCCACAGGGGGGACTGTGTCAGTGCAACCCCTGTGGCAGCAGCTTGGGCAGTGACTGGCTAAGATACTGTATTTATCCCAAGTGAATCTGGCCTGTTTCTTAGGATAGTGCTGATTATCAGACTAAAGGACATCTGGCCATCCTTGGTTGCAGATCAATTAATGTAACTTACTACTACAACAATATTTAACCTTGAACATTTGAATTATTAACACAGGTAATAGTTAAACATCTGTAGGGACTAATTTATATTTTTTAACAATCCGCTGTACTGCTGTTGTAAGCAAACTTCAATTGTGGAGCAGCTGTAGGAGAGTTTCTGTAATGTAGTTTTCATTCAGAGGGAACAAACAGGTATGTGTGGCTTCCAGAACAAACTGCAGAGGAAAGTGATGCCTATTCAGGTGATAAATTAAGTGCTATATGCTATGAAGAGTGCTCAAAAATTCTGATGTATTTGGAAAAGTAGCTCTAATGATTAAATAGGACTTTTAGGCACTGAAGCCTTCAAAGAGTGTATGAGTTTGATGGTATTCTTTAGGGCCCAAATTTAGTCATGCTTCAGATTTTACCAAATGTGCCAAAATCTCACAGTAAAATGAAATCACATTAAAACAAAAAAGCAAAACCCCAATCCAAAGAGGGAACAAAGGGGATGGTAGTTATGAGTTTACAAATCACTGGCTTGACCCTATTCAACACAGTAATACCACAGCCAGTCTTGTCAGCATTTGTCCTTGTGTATCTTTGTCCACAAGCAAAACCCAGGGGTTAATACATATCCTCTACATTGTAAGAGTGAGTGTAATAATGCTTTAGATAAAAGTGCAGCATTTGGTCAGTGAGCAATAGTACTTCTCTTGTATTTTATCTTGTGATTAGGCCATTTATTCTAGTCTTAAAAAATTTACTTATTAGTTGTTCGTAAGTATTTTATTCAAATGAAGTTGTCAGTGTAAGAAAGCTGGAATGTTAACAATGAGTTTTCCATCATTGCACATTCTGTCACAGGTAATGCAAACAGTCAGTTCAAGGCTTTGCTTAGTTCATTGGCATGAGGAATTCACTCAGAATGGGTGGGAGGAGCTGAGCAGGTGGCTGTGGTTGACTCTGCACATCTACCACCAAGTATTCCAAGTGCCTGGAAATTTGTGGAGTTGTCTCTGCAGTGAGCTATTGAATGGGCTTTTTGTAATCATATGTGAGCACACTACAGTTATAAAATCAATGGCTGTATGATCTTACTGTGGTTAAGACCTGACTGACCTGACTTTGGATTTTGCAGCAGTTTGTGTAAGTCCGACTTTCTGTAATGTTGAGAGTGGATAATTTTATTTTAACACTGAATGCAAAAAGAGAGATGCAGATGGATTTTCAAAATTCTCCCTGGTTTTGTGTGTTATTCTACTCAGCTGTGAACGTGCTACATATTCTGTCTAGAACAGCCTGATAATATACAGTTCTCTTTCTCATAGGAATTGAATTTTAATCAGGAAAAAAAAATGCACTTGGGAATAAAAAAATAAAAACTGCCAACATTCATTAGTCCTTGAATTAGGAAGTTACATAAGCCAGCAGTCTTACAACTCAGTGGGTGTATGGTGGGGTGGGTGGATCTCTGAACTTACAAAGGAGCGTCACTGGAGTCAGCTGTAGGATCAGAACAACTTTATCAGTGCAATCATTCCCACTCTTAATGGCAGCCCCTTAAAATTATGTAGGATTTCCTTCCCACGTCTTTCAAGTGGTGTTTAAGAAGTAATGAATTCTCTCTTAAAAAAAAAAAAGGAACAAAAGTGGTTGGAATGAATTCTTTTTGTGTAGAGAGGTTTAAGTCTTAATGCTGTATGGTTATAAATTGCATTGTAGATCTGTCAGAAATGGCTTCTGTATGTATGCCTTACCCATTGCTAACAGATGGCCAAAAATTTAGGATTTCCTTTTAATGAATCCATAGCCAGATCTCCCATACTGATGAATTTGCTATCAAAACTAGTACCTACTGTGTCTGAATGTTTTCTGAGTACACTCAACTTTTATCTATTTCTGACCCTAAAAACTGAATTCAATGATCCATTGAATTCAGCCAACTGTTTGCCAGCCTCCTTTGATACCTAAAGGACATGAACTAATTTTTCTCTCTTAAGTGTTGAAATCTTTGAGACTACAAATCTCTTAACCAAACATGACTCCCAGTGGCCAATATTTTAAATTGTGACCAGCACGAACACCAGCTCTGTTTCTTTTTCTGTCATGAGGAACTAGCACTGGTGCAGTTGGCATGATGACAGAGAATCCAGGAAGACTGTTGATTCTTCAGGAACACTTGCAGCTTTACATACATGATTAAATTCTTCAATTTCTCCCAAAAGGAAGCCCCTAATTAATTCATTACCATATATCTAGGTATATGCAGTCTCTACAAGAATTCCATCCCATGGTACTCCATTAAATACTTGCTTTAAGAGGTTCTTAAAGGAATTGCAGACATACAAAGAGATGCTTGACCCCCTTTTAAACTGGATGGAAGATCTTGGGATTTTGTGTTGTTTGTGTGCAGCATCTCCTGTGTTTGGAATAAGAGGCTCACAGGAGTTTGAATGTGAGGATTTCTCCACTTATTGGGGGGGGAACCACTCATGGGACATGAGCAAGGAACTTTTCCACCATGCCTTTGTGTTCATTTTTTCTCTCTGACTATAGTAGGACAATTTTGCTTTCACTGTCGTTATAACTAAATATTTCTCTGCTTGTCTGTAAACTCCTGTATGTGCTTCACTATGTGCCCTCCCTTCCTCATTTGCTCTTGTTTTACCTTTGCAACCCTAATTTCCCTCTAGTTTTGTTAAACCTAACATAGCTAACTACTTCTTTATGTTCCTGCTATACATCTCTGTGATATCTGGGTGACTTAAAGTTTTCCAGCTTGCTTGCAATAAAAATATGTTTCATCTAGCCTACGTTTCTCCCCATTGCTCCTATTTCCTGTCTGGTACCATTTCCATAATGGTGGGAAAGGTAAGTTTAAAAAAATAAAAAGGAAATCAAATTTAGTGACAAAAATTAGGATCTCTGTGCTTGCTGTCAGTGTCTGCAGAGCTATTTCTGGAAAGCTTTGCTCAGAGGTGATGCTCTGTTCACACAGCACTGTTTGTGCTGAATTCTTCTCTCTAGAATAAGGTCCTAGTTGTTGTCACAACAAGCTTTACAGCTGCATTAATTCTTGGAATAACCTTCCATTTCTGTGTATCCATTTCTCTTCCACCTTCAAGTCTACTAAAATTATTTTTCTTCCACTATCAACCTTTGTTGCATCTTTCTTGGCTGTTAAAATGGACAAGCCTTGCAGTTAAGGACTCTCTGTCGAGTCAGTCATCAAATCAGTGGTGTTATACCACTAGTGACTGCTCTTTCTTCCCTCTGAACCTGATATCCTAACCCTAGTAAAGGCTACCATGGCATAAGAAAGTTTTTTAGGTTTATTTTTCTAATCACTAAGATTCAGGTAAAGGTTTCTCAGTACCTGATGAGCCTTAGACACCTGGAGAGCTTTGAAGACTCCCAGCATCAAAGAAGATCTAGAATGAAATATTAGTAATATGTATTAAAAAACACTAATGAAAAATTTTCTGTGATCTTCTACATTAAATTCAATTTCAAGGGAAATTCTGAAAAATAGAGCATGCTTTTTAAAAAAATGAAATTACTTTGTCCTAAGAATTTCTACTTTTAGGTGTGTAATAAAAGCAGGATTGTGTTGTCTGAAAAATATAAAAATATGTAGATTTTTCATGTCTAGGTCATAGTATTATTTCCTAAGAAATTATTATAAGCCTTCAAAATTAATATCCTATCCAGCCATTGAAGGCAAATTAAATGCAAATGAAACTCCTCAAATGAACGCATAATGCTTACTACACTGAGGTTTCAAAACACATTTGTGATGCTGAATAGAAAAAAAAAAATCAAACTTACATTGAATGTACTCTGCAAATGCAAATGTCATCATCCATTTCTTTTTATGCTTTTCTGGTTTGTGCTCTTTGTTTTGCAAATATGGTAATTGTAATGCAGTTGTATTAAAATTGGAAGAAGTCATTGAAATTCACCCAGCAAACACACTCTTCTTCCAAAGTTATTTGGTTCAAAAGTGTAAAATGGATTTTGAATTTTATGTCAGCAGTTTTAAAGCTTATCATGTTACATTCATATATTCTACTATGTCCCAAATGAGATCAGAAATATTGAGGTGTTAGTAGGAAACTACAAAAACCCCAAAAGGCATTTTTTAATCTATGATTTATTTGTTTGTTTAAATGAAAGGCTATCAGATGACATTTCTTTTGGCAAGACAAATGTTTTAACTCTCATGCTAAGTTCTTTACCTAAACTTTGACTGGTGTACTTTCCTTCCAGTATTTTAATTTCAAGAGTTACCTTAACATATCAATTTCTTTGTACAAGTCCTGTAGGAAATAACTTTTTAAGTGTAAAAGGATTACCCTTTTCTGCCCTCATGCATTTTGTACTTCCATTTACTCATATCCAGTGGCAATGCTGGCAAGAGCTCTCTCATGTTTGTTCCACCACCACTGACCACAGTGCTCTGTGATACAAACTCAAGGAGTTGAAGAATCTTTCTCCAATACACTGTTAAGTTTTCTACACTAACTTTTTTCTTAGCTGTCATTACAGAGGACTTCCAGCACTGCTAAGTTTCTCAGGTGCTGGATACCTTCATCTGCAGTGGTCTGCTTTCCTGGGCAGTCGACAAGATCTTCCTTAAATGAACATCTTGCCCAGCACAGCAAGGCCACCAGTGCCAGGGTAAAACACAGAGCCACTGGCTGTGTTAGCCTGCTCCCAAACTTGGCAAATAAGGAGATAAGCAGCTCAGCTGCCAGCTCCCTGTCCTGCTACCCAGTAACTGCTATAACTGCAGCATAATTAATGTGGAACTGCCATGGTCTCACGCACACTGGGCCCCAGAAAGGTCCCCTCCTATGATCTTGCCAGCTTCCAGCCTACTGTCTCAGGCTGGGATGTTGAGAGCCAGAGCTGGTGCTGTGCCAGCCCTGCTCAGCAGCAGCCAAAACTCTGGGGTGTTACCAACACCTTTCCAGCTCCTGGTGCAAAGCACAGCACTGGGAGGATGCTGGACTCCAAAGCACTGGACTCCAACTCAGTATAACTGTTCATCTGGGATTCACAGCATAGGAGGAGGATTAGGACCGTTAAGAGAGGGAAAGCTGAACTGCCCTAAATGACTGACACAGGCTTTATTCTGCAATGGTTGGTGTGGAAGATGCTGGATCAGAATAGTAGTGTGTCAGGTATGTGGCCTGTTGTACTGTGCAGGCATCCTTAACTTTGTAAAATACAGAAATAAAAAAAAAATGGGGAAAAACTCAAGCCCCACAGTTCTCACAGGTCATTTTAGTAATGAGGCCTGTGGTGTGCAAAGCTTGGATAGAAGGCATCAGAAAACTGACTAGTAAAGAAAGTTGATTATCACATACCTAAGCAAGGAGCCCAGGGAAAAAAGTTTTGTTACATGCACAATATCTGGTGAACAAGAAAGGTGGAACAACTTTATGGAACTGATTGTCAGGGAAAAAAGTAAATGCTAAAGCATTTTATGGGAAATTAAAGTTATACCCTGTGGTGAGAGAGACATACAGTCAAAGATGAATACCCATGTGTTTTCATTTTGCAGCATAGCAGCAAAATCTGTTTTGATCTCATTTGTCTTGTTAAATGTTTCAACTGACTCTGTATGCATTGTCTTTATATCCTGTAGGATACAGGTTAAGATTCTGCATGCCATTTGTCAAATTTTAAGACATAAAGCAATGCTCTTGGAGGCTTGGCATCTTTGTTTAACTACAGATGTGTTACAGTATGTGTTTGAGAGTCTGATTGAATATTACAAGGCTGCATGCAAAGCAGATCTCCACTAATGTGGCCTTTGATTAGTGGGGAAATGGATAATAAAAATTTTGGACCTGCAATGGTTTCATATTTATCATCAGAGACTATTAATAAAGGGAGATTGTCTCCTTGCCATACACAGGTACCAGCAGCGAGTTTTGGGAACCATGCAAGCCATATCTGAGGACCTGGAATTTAACTGATGACTTGGAAAGAAAACCAAAATTTTTGAGTTTATGAGAATCTATTTTATCATTTGGGGAGGATCTTAGAATTACTGCCATTCTTGGCTGGAAGGAGGTATTTCTGTGTATATGTGTATCAGCCAGTGTTCAAACCTCAGTATAAACAGAAATATAGGTTTGACACTTTCTTGTAATGTTTTAGTTTTGTGCTCCACTTTATTAGAAGTTTGCTTTAGATACTGGCAATTCAAGGTGCTAAATCTTAATTCCTCAGGTGATTGCTTCAAATAAATCTGTTACTCTGATGACATAGGAACACAAATGCTGTTTAATATCTATGATACTGAAACTATGATATGCTTTATAAAAAGTAGCTATAGAATAGAAATATTGAATGTCATAGTTGTTATGAGCAGTTTAATCATATCTGACCATGAAGCAAAATGTGAGCAGATGTGAGTGGTCTCTCAACTGGTACAAAATAGTGTAATTATCTGAATCATAAAGTTATGCTAGCTTGACCCAGAAGGATTTGGGAGGAAATTTGTAAAAGTTGATGTGATTTTTGATCCTTGTTGGTCGATCTATTAAAAATACATTTTTAAAAACTTGTTGATGGAGGAGTAGCTGTCCTGTGCCATAGATTATAGCAACCACCAAAAGTGTTTATAAATGACGTGGTTCCAGGTGTTACATACACAGTTGTGTTTAAAAGCTCACAACTGCTTTCATAACAAAATCTGTGATCAAGTGTGCAGCTGGACCAACATCCATGAGTAAATCAGTTCCCGGCAGAGCCAGGTGCTGGCTGCAGACCAAGCTCCGTGCCCGAGGAGATGAGCGCTTGGCATTGGCAAGGCGGCGTTTGCACGGCCACAGGCTGATGGTTTTCAGAAACTCAGGGAAGGCCCTTGGCTGTTTGCTTTTGGTCATCTCTGCCTCTTGGCTCTAAGTTCCTTAGACTCCTGTTCATGTACATGTCTCTTAATGAGGCTGTGCATGTGAGGCCTAGAAAAATACATTCCAGTAATATGAATTCTGAAAACTAAATACAGCCAGCCTTTCAGTGTGTATGGGATCACACAGTGTGGGATCATACATACACATTTCAGTGTGTATGGATGGAATCACTGAAAGATCAAACTGCTGCAGGTAGCAGGTGAAGTTTTTCTTTGAGTCACTTTGGTAAATCAGTTTTCCAGTGGGGTGGGTCATAATCTGTCAATGATTTGCTGTCTCTTATGGTGTTTTCATTCTGTTGAGATATAAACATGAGGGCACTTCAGTGAAAGGTTTGCTACAAAGCTTTCATCTCAATCTTTTTTAGTGAGTATATGAAGGGCTACAGCTGTTTGCAAATAAATTTGTGAATAGAGAGAAATAATGAGATTTTTAAAAACCCAGTATCAACAGGAAGAGTGAAAACCTTTCACTTTTGTTTATTCTTAACATTACTGTATTGCTCCAAAATCTGATTTTAAGAACTAAATGATATAAAATGTTTTAGGTTAAATAGGTAGATGGAATTAATTTCAACAATATTCTTTTTAAGGTCTGCCTAAACCCATAGTTTTTTCTTGGCGTTTTTTTTTGTTTTTGTTTTTGTTTTTTTTTTTTTTTTTTTTTTTTTTTTTTTTTTTTGGTTTTTTTTTTTTTTTTTTTTTTTTTTTTTTTTTTTTTTTTTTTTGTTTGTTTGTTTGGTTTTTTTTTTTTTTTGGTTTTGTTTTGGTTTTGGTTTTTTTTCCAGTTAAGTAATAATTTATTAATTTTTACCACTCTAAACCTGAAGGTCAAGGAGCATTAAGATCCCTAAATAGAGCAAGGTGTGGACCTGGCTTTATTTAGAGGTTTCAAGTCCTGTTTTGCAGATATGCTGACACTTATGAAACTATCAATCTTTGATCATATTGCTTAATCCAATTTAAAGATGCCTAGAGTTTTTGTTTAACCTTCAGCTTGAGATAACTGGTGGTGGTGATTTCAGAGAGAGGGAGTGATAGCATATTCAGGAGAAATACCACAGACCAGCATTTGCAACTATTACCATTTAAATAGCCTGTGTCAACTTAAACAATACACAAGGGTTTGGATGACATTTTTTGTGGGAATTTGATTCCAAGGATCTTTACGGTATGATAAGTACATGATCCAAAATGACACATTATGGAGTTATTCTGGGCTGGGGTGAACACAGATCTCAAAGGAGGATAGGCAAAACTGCATCCCAGACTGCATGGAAGGAGCAAGAAATTACAAATAGATGGAAAGCACTTCAAACAATTTCCTCCACCATGTACAGGACTGTATTGTGGCATTCATCAGAGGAATCTCATCTTCCCAAGCTGCTTCCAATTTTCTGCAGCCTATTTGAATAGGTCCACTTCTATTAGGACCAAATTTAAGGGACAGGTAGGGTTTTCATTCTAGCTAAAGCAGGACACTGTGTCTGTACTGTTGGGAGAATATCTCTAAAAATCCTGACCTCTGAGTTCCTTGATCTGGAAATATTATACATTTGTTCACAGGTACACACCTAAATAACTCATCAAGGATAGTGTTTAGGAAAAATTTTCAGGATTGAGAATTAGGGAAAATTGTAATTTTTTGGCTTTATTTCTTTTATTACTTAGCCTCAGTAGATTTTTATGAGAACCTGCAGAAAAAAAATCATGTTATAAATAAAGAAAAGTCTGAAAAACAATAAGGTCCAGGGGCTCTGAGAGTTATAATCTTGCACTTGAAAAGTTAGGCAGGGATGAAGAAGGCTTGCAAGCTGCTCCTGCAGTGCTGGGCTGCAGAGCTGTGAGCACAGGGCTGGAGGAGTGCCAGTGCCCACCAGAGCCAAGCAGGGGCGAGTGCAGAGGGAGAATGCAGCTTTGGGTATCAGAATCTGCTGTCTAGGTTGATTTTTAGAATACCAAGTGTGTGATAAATTATAGCTTAACTCTCAATTGTGTAAGTGTGACACTTTCATAATAAACACAGGCTGCTTGGGTTCATCTGAAACCAATCTTATATGTTTGGTTCATTTTGTTCATGGGGACAGTTTCTATGTCATCTGCTGAGTGGGTTTGGTGCTTTTCCCCCTTTTTTTTTTTCCAAAACTAGCTCTGAGTGCTTGCAAGGAAAGAAGAAAACAGACACCAAGAGGAACTGAAGTTGTTCATTGTGGGAAGTGTGCCTACAAAATTTGTCTTAAAGCTTTGAATATGTTATTTTTTTCCAAAATTGATTTCAAAGACTGAGGAACAGATATTTCAGTCTGCAGTCTTTATCTGCAAAGTTTTTTTTAAATTCTTTGCTTAAAAAGATTTCCTCTCTTTTGGTAAATGGACAAGAATGGATTGGTCAATACTAGCCTTTAAGATATAGTTTTTGTTAGCAAACAGAGACTTTTACTCAGTGCTCCAGTGATATGAAAGATGATGTAACACTGACCCTGCCTTTGGGATACCATAGGAGAAACACTGTGAGTGGCAATATTGGCAATGGTGGTGTGTTGTTTTCAGTGCCCGTGGATGTACTCTGAAGTGACCTGTCCTGAGGAACCTCTCTGGTTTAGTTTTGTGCCAGAGCTTTATTTAGCAGGGCTACATATCATTGTTTCACTCTGTCATCTGTGTAAATGTTCTTTATATAGCTGTCAGTCCATTATCTGCCTCAAAGTACTCTCTGAAAAAAGATTCCTTACTTTTGCCTTTTTCTGTTCAATATTATCTTTGGGAGATATGTATATACATTTGTACAGGAATACACACTGTGTCTGCATTTATGTGAGCTCTGGAGATGCTTGTTCCCACTTCAGCTGCTTCCTATAAACTGATTACAATTTTAAGAACTCATTGTAATATCAGGCCTGCTTGTGATCATCTTCCAATTGAAAGCTAGTCTGATATACACTGATATCTTGCTAATAGATTTTGTATGACACATGTTCAAAAAAAGAAATAGCATTTAAAAATGACACTCAACATTACTGACAATGTAAATGATGCAACCCCATCAGTTTTAAATCAATTTGGATTTAATCATCATTTATAATTCATTTGATTTCCTCCTAAACTCTGCCTCAAGCATCTCCTAGGTGTTTAGACTGCAGAAAGATAAAATGCATAGATGTATATTGCTGCCTCATAAATCTCTTTCATGTTTTCCACTTGCAGAGACAGGGTAGTCTGACCTTGGAAAAGGGCTATAATCCAGTGTCTTTATAGAGATGAGGAAGCAGCTTTGACAAGCAGAAGTTAAACCCTAGATGGTCCAGGACTATCTAGCCATTGCTTAATCTTCTTAATATGGTAAGACAAATCCCATTCTTCATTTTTATATTAACATATTTCAATTTTATTACAGTTTTTAACTCTTAAGCAGAGCTGTAGAAGCTTGGATAGAAATGCCAGACAAGCATACACATTCAAGAGAAAAAGAACTCCTCAGCTCAGCAAGCTCACAAGTTTCAAAAAGCTTATTTTAAATGGCTGTGAGTGAGGAAAAATTAGGGCATTGAGCAAGCCAATGTAACTACTGCAGAGATAATAAAATAAGGACTGTAAGGTGAGAATTAATTACTATTAACAATAAAATACATTTATTCTGGGTAGGGCTTGCTGTCAAGACAGGATTTCTGAGTGGCCACAGGAATAGAAATGGCCACTTCTGATTGTTACCTGCCTCATCAGCTAGTTTTCATTTTTTTGGGAGCAGGATATGATTATCCCCAGTTGTTTCTGAAAAGGAACATCTAATGTCAGCCTTAGTCTCTGTGAGGTGACTGCTTGTTATTGCAGTCTGCACAGAGACTGACCAGAAGGATTCCACTTTGAAAACTGTGTCTGGAAATGAAGCTCTCTTCTTTTCCGTGTCTCTTTTTCATTCTTCTCTCCCAAACTAGTATAATGGATATAATTCTGTGTTTGCAGAAATTGTCTGCTGCTGAGCAGCTTTCACAGGCCATTGAAGCAGCCAAAGAGTTGAGTGGTGGTTGAAGTTGGCAAGATTAATTTAAGATTTTCAACAATGCATACTTTTTATTTAAGAATAATTTGATTAATTATTAAATATTTTATGGTGAACTAAAAAAAATTAACTCCCTTTGCAAACGTAGGGAAAGAGAGTCTGTGATGTCTACTCAGTGCGTGCTTTCGATATTAAAATCTGTGATTTTAGCTATAGAGTTGTTCTAGTATGTCTGTGGTTTGGTTGCTATAATTAGATTATATGGCATTTTCTAGGAAACTTGTTCACTTACGGGTTAATTTCTTATAAAATATATTTTTCTTTAAAAAAAAAGAACAAAATTACTAATAACAGGAAGAATTCAGTATTTGCAAATACATTTAAAAATTCATAAAATTAGTAATAAATCATAAACGGCTCAAATCCAGAATGATTCTGCTGAAGTGAGTTGTTCTGAACACATTTTCCATGTTTTACTATCTCTCACATTTGTAATCCCATGCAGAATAAAATCTCTAGAAAGTGTGAAACATTGCAATCCCAGTCAAGTCACCCCAAACCAAGCTTTGTACCTTTGTTGAAAGGGTGTTACTGATATTTGAAAATCTGAATTTTGAAGGGAGAATTTTAAATGTGGCTCTCAGATGCTGGTTGTATTCAGCAGGCTTGTAAATAACCTTGGAAGGGGATGATTAGGTATGAGATACAGGCTGTAGATTGATTAAATTTGTTTGAATGCTCAAAAGCAAAGCTGATTCTAAACAGGTAAAACATGTTTTTTATGAAACTGAATGGCAGATGAAATTCAATTTTGGTAAATGGAAAGGAACTAATGTATTTAAATATGCATTTTGATTCAGTAGTTACTATTCAGGAGGGAGATACTGGCATTATTGTGATTAGTTCAATAAAACTGTCACCTCAGCACCAGCTAAAGAGGAAAATACAGTTCTATAAAACATCCTGGGAAAAAATAAGATAAAATAATGAATGCAATCCTTTTGAAATCTAGGTTGCATTGTTATCTTGAATATTGAGACAAGAGTGGTAAAAGTTCCCAGAGGAGCTAGAAGGGCTACAAAGAACAATAGTAGACAGAGAAGAGTTTCTTGTTGAGGACCAATTAAAGTGCTCTGTAATTTCTCCTTGGAAAAGAGAAGACTGGGGTTGTGGTACAGGTCTAATAACTGACAAATAGTGTAGGAAACGTAGCATTTGTATTTGTTCTTGTAATGTAAGGATGATGGTGCACTGAATAAAATGATAATGCAACAGTTTTAAAGCCAACAAATGGAAACATTTTCTTCACAAATGGGTAATTAAATTGTGGAATTCCCTCTCAGAGGGTATGGTGGAGATATGAAATGGGAATAGGCTCAAATATGATTTGATTACTTTGTGCTGTAATGAATAGGTCTGATTTTGTGGATTTTAAAGAAAATGCAATCTTCAGTCATAACTCCTCCCTCTGCTTTTAGACAAAATGTCCTGCTGGAGGGACATGCCAGTCTGTATTTTCCTGGTTTCTTAAGGTATTTTCCAGTTGTGGACCTTTTTCAAAGCAAAATATGGCTGTTCTTATGTTCTTCAGGTATTTGAAAACAGGATTAATTTTCCCAGTATTGGCAGTTTCTCTATGAAGCGACACAAAATGCTTGCACATGTTTGCACTTTAATCTTGTGAAGTGCACCTGCAAGACATCCCCACTGAAGTGTGCTGTGCTTGGAGAGAGCTCTCCCACAGTCCTGCCTGCCCAGGATGCTCCTGCACAGGAGCTCTGCTGCACACTCAGGGTTTTTGGCAGTCGTGGGTGATGATGAGGACACAAGTGCAGGTGTACATTTAGGGACAGGGATTTCCTGCTCTGTGGTTGCTGGTGGGTTTGGTCAGAGGGTTTCTTTCTGATGACAGAGCTGCATCAGCTGGTGTCTTGAACCTAGGGCTAACAATTTTATCTGTATGGGAATCAAACCCAGAGAGACTGTCGTGGGGCTTCTCTCTTCCAGTCTGGGGTCTTGTACCCTTTTGTGCATTCTGTTCCTAAGTTGCAGATTAGTGCTCAAACAGGTACTGAAATGGACACTGTTGTGTTCACCCATGTTTTTTCCTTACCTGTGAAGAATCAATGTAAATGAGTTTGCAATACATTTGCTGCTTGCAATTTTGGTGTAGTGTGTAACCTGTTTCATATTGTTGTTTATCAATTTCATGACCAAGTAATTATTATAAGGTTTTTATTTTTCCTTCTTTGCTTTTGTGATCCATAATAGAAGTTCTATTTATTTATGGTAAATGATACGAGTTTGTGGATGTGTGTCAGGTTTCTCTGTTTGCAGGATTCCTTTTTGTATCCAAAAGTGTCTCTGGGAATGGAAGAAGATGGGCTGAATAAGAAATAAGGTAAAAAAAAACAGAAGGAGTAAAAAAAATCAATGGAATTTTGAAATAGCCCATGTGAGAAAAGGTATTGTCAGCAAATTCTAGAAAGTTTTTTGGGTACAGAATGGGTAAGAAATATATTTCAGAAATACAGGTTGCACTCTAATTCCCTTGAGCCTCTCCTTTCTACTTTGGCCTACATGTGACATTGCTGGCATGCCTTCCTCACAGCAAAGTTTATGGAAAGCCAGAATGGTGCAGCTGGTTCCTGGCTAGTTTGTTGCTAAGGGGAAATCTTAATTAAAGCCCTTCATTATGTGCTACCATGTCCTTGGAAGGGGTGTGATGTTGCAGAGAATATTTCATGTCAGAGACAGCTTCAGAGAGCACTGCTCAGGGAATACAAGTTCTTTGGAGAATGCAGTGTTTTTAAAATAGATAATGATATGCAGAGATAAAATTTGGAAAGTTTGGCCTTTGCTTTGGGTTTGCAACGCTTTGGGCATTCTGCCTGTAACTGCACACACACATATCCTGGAATTTCTGCCAGTCACCTGCCACTTGGTGTGGGAGCATCCAGACATGCTTCTTGCCAAGTCCCACAGGGCTCCTCGTTGCTCTGTGCTCAAAGATTTAAACCAGATTAAAAAGCAGCCATGAGAACCAGAGCACAGCCAGAGCCCTGAATTATCTGTGCAGCATCACTGGGCTCTCACTCAGTGTCAGCCCTCCTTGGCACCTACAGAGGGTCCAGGTGCCAGTGGGTATCAGTGGAGAGCAGAACAGGATGGTGAGATGAGCTTCTGAGAGCTTCTGGAGGACACTCCAGCTCTACTGATGTCTTAAACAAAATGCTGCATTCACTCAAAAATAGTGTTTTGCAATATTGTAATTGCAGTATTTCACGCTGGGCTAATTCTGCTTGAAATTTAGACATAATTTTAATTTTCCCTATGGGAAAAAAAAAAACGTTGATTGAACTATTCCCTCCCATAGAATCCTGAAACTGCATTTTTTAGTAATTTGTTTAACAGAAAAATATTCAGCCTATTATCTGTGAATTTGGGATTAATATCCTTGGCTAAAATTGTCTCTTTATCCAAGCAAAAAATTAACTCTTTAAACATTGACTTAGATATGTTGACATAAATGAAGAAACAATGCTTTTAGGCTTCTGAATTCACAAGTGATATAAGAGTAAGAGAACACCCTTTTCATAACAAAATTATGGGGGTGAAGATCTTTCAGTAAAATCTTTCCTATTTTGCTAGAGAAGCATTAAAAATTGTTCACTCCTGAATAGATTTAAGTTACAGGATTTGTATGAGCACAAATTTTTGGCTCATCCATTTCCTTTAGTGGATACATAGCAAACCTAGAAAGGCCTGCTATTTCCTTTGCAGGACAGCTAGGTGAAGAGATAATTCCATTGTGTACATATATTTTTCCAGAAAATGTTGCCTTGTGCTGAGAAACAAATGAGTGTAGCCAAATACATAAACCAGTGACGCTTTTTGTGTGGTGTTTGTTAATTGGATCTGCTGGAATACTTCTGTTTTACAAATAAGACACGTGCAGTAATTCTCAGAAATATTTCAGTAGCTGCTCTGTAGCTCAGTGAAATGAGACCTGCAGTGGTTTAATCTGTTTTTTAATTAATATGTCTATATCTCCGTAAAAACAAATCCAGTGGGATCTTGCTGACACCATTAACTCTTGTGAGATTATGCTACATATCAGCAAACTCAAACAGAACTGAAAAGAGCTAATAGTCAAATTTTTTAATTTATTCTGATAATTTTGAATTCTCAAAATTATTTTTTTCAGTTTAGCTGTGCATTAAAATAGCTTTCCCTTTTCTTCTTGAAAATATTTGAAAATGTGTGTTTGTTCAGATAAAAGTACTCTCGGGCTGCCTTTAGCTTATTCTGTTTCCAAGGTCAGACAACAACAGACAGCAGCATTCAAGGGCTCAATAATCAGATTCTGATTTGGGCCTCAGCAGTGTAAACCTATGCTAAGATATGACATTTAAGTGGTTTCACTTTGATGGTATTTTTGAGAGCAGAATGAGACTTTAGTTATTACATAGAACACAGCTTTGTATGTCAAAAAACCCAGAGAAAAATTGACAAGCTCAACCTACTTTAGAACCATCATTTAAGCCAAAATTCATTAAAATGGAATTCCACAGAAGACATCCTATTGGCATTTTAGGTACAGACAGTAACTGAAAAATGCTTTCATATCCAGATTCATGCCAACAGCTTTCTGTCCAGCAGGTTTCTGCATTAAAACGTTTGTAGAAGTGGAGATTGTAATAGGATGAGCAACCTTGATAAAACGCTTTGATTCCTATCTTTGAAATTTTTTCCCCATTACATTTGACTTAGCTGGTGCTGCTGCAGTTAAGGGGATCTCAATGCTCCCATTGTAAACTTTTTTCATGGGGTTTTATGACTTCATGGTAAAAAATAGCTTTTGTCTGAAATACAGCAGATTTTTTTTCAACAATTCTTTTTTTCAGTTAAACAGCAAATGTTAACTTGAGAAAACACATTTATTGTAAATGAAAGGGCAATCTTCAGCTCAGTAATATCACCTCAGATTAATAAAAATGACAGTATTTTAAAAATCCAATTTTGTTTTCACAGTTAAGGTTGTTTGTTTGATTACCTTTTTTGCATTGTACTTTGTTTAGACAGGGAAATGGATGAAGTTAGTTTCAGTGGGCTTGTAATCATTCTCACTCTCAGGTCGTTAGTACCACAATATTTAAGATGCAATAGCTGCAAGGTAAGTTTGATGAAAATAATTACATATACTGGAATTTTCTGAGAAGTTCGAATGTTACATCCATCCATTTTTGTTTGCGTTTATGTGTCACAGCCCAGCAGTGTTCACCTGCTCAGCTCTGATTTCTGCCCTCTCGCCTGTGAGTCAGGCTGCAGAGATCCTGGCTTGAAGGTGCTGTCTGCAGCTCCTCCTTTCCCCTGGTTCTGGGGGCACCTTTTCACAAGCAAGAGCTGGAAGATGAATGAGCCAGGAGCTCAGAGGGCTGAACTCCCTTCCCTGCCTTCCTTGTCTCGTTTCCTTGCAAGGGCCTAGGCTTTGCCCTTCCTTGTTTCTTGACTTGTGGCAAGGCACCTGACTTGTTTGCTGAGTTCTCCTGGCTTTTAGGTTTATGTTCTAAGCAGTGTCTTTGCTGTCATGTAGCTTAGCAGAGATGTGTTGTAGTGGAAATACCAGTCAGTTCTGCCAGCGTGGCCTGGGTGCTGGAACAAAGAACCTCCTGGGCAGAGGGAGTTTCCTGTTAATGGGTTTTATGAGGGGAGCTACCAGACAGGGGTGGTGCTTCCTTTTAAATCTTGGTGCTTGGAAAGTGCTTTTGTTATTGCATGGAGGGCTACCAGGCTCTCAAGGCTTTTTCTTTTCCACTTACTGTAAGAAGTCAGAACTTGGGAAAAGACAAGTCAGGGAGCAGAAGCAACTGGGAACTCAGTGGACAGTGGTACAGTTCTCTGTGGGACAGGTGAGCATTTGCAGGAGATTGTTCTTCCAGTGAATGCTGGCACACTGGTGCCCCTCCTTCATGAGAATATGGCAGAATCAAGGTCTGTGTTTACTCTTGCTTTAGTACCCTGCAGCTCAGATCTTCAGTGTCCCGTGAGCTCATCATTTGTCATTATCTCCACAAGGTCCATACTTTGAGAAACAGGAATGTGTAGCTAAATGCTTGATAATTTATATCCTTAGTAAAATACTAAGTATATCATTCCTGGTTATGCTGTTTTCCCCATGTTTACAATATAGAATTAACTCCTATATAAGTATTATACTCCTTCATCTGAGAATGGGTACAGTAGATTTAGCAAATACCTTTCTCTGTTGGAGAAGGCCCAATCAAAGAGTAGCAGAGACAGCATGAGCAGCAGCCTTCAGGAATTTGCAGAGATTGTGTCACTACTATCTTTGGTGAACAGGAGCCATTAGATTTGACTGTGAAGTGCTTCTAAACATGAAAATCTTTTAAGAGATTTTCAAAATGCCTATCTCAGTTCATTGACAACTACCTTAATTTGAGATTTGTAGACTGAATATATGGTTTTTGTAATTCAGAACACGAGGGAAATTTGTTTTGCTTTGTCTTAGGAAATATTAGAATAAACCAAGAGTGATATGAAAGCTTTAACTGGAAAAGATTTAGATTTGTGATGCAAATGAGTTTATGAAAATGATCCACTTGCAGTAGAGAAATAATGGAGCCAAATTATTGGGAAATAAAGATAATAGCATATCTGGGATCTCATTGTTCAAGAACTGCCTATAAATATAGTGCATTATTTCTCAAGCATTACCAGGCTATCTCCACATTGCTCAAATTTATGCAAAACACTTTTCAGTATCTTTGGAAAAATGATGTGAGAGTATCTGGCTATTTAAATTTTCGTTGGTCACTGTTGCCACGTACAATGCAGATGGAAAAATCAGAGCTGCATTGCTAGAGTCAAGTAACATCGTTATCTAAGAATGAGCTTGAGACAGGATTTCTTTGTTTTTCATTCCCTTCAAAGATTCTGTAATTAATCAGAAAATTCAATTCAACTGTGAAATTAAATAAGTGAAAAGACAAATCTCCTTTGTATGTAGCCTCTTCAATCCCCCACTGACCTCTTGCTGTTGCTGCAGTGAAATCTGTTCTGTGTTTACAAAGCACACTCCCTGCAGCAGCACCTGAAGGACAGGTTTAGGTGTGTAGGGCCCTACATGCCAAGCACACACAGGAGGGGTTGTGGCAGTAGCCAGCAGTGACTGTCTCAAAGCAAAGGGGTTGTGCCTCCTCTTCCAACTGAAGAGAAAGAACAGGGGCACTATCCCTCTCCCAATGGCTGTTTGAAGAAAGTTAATTTACAGGGGAGGCTGAGGTACTCAAATATGCAGATAAAATGACTACCTTCCCTTCCTATAGTCCATGTCTTAAATTTCTCTGCTGTGCCAGTGGGATGGCAGCAGTACAACTGTCTCTTTCAGCAGAGAACGTGTGTCTTAATTTTCTATACTCATCTGCATGGTCATTTTCTCTATAGGAGTATTGACAAGAAGTATGCTCAATAAACTTTTGTCTCATCTGGTTTTGTTTGGTTGGTTTGGTTTTTCGTTTGGGGTTATTGTTTGTTTGTACTTTTAAAGCATAGTGTAAGTTTTGTCAATCTTTTTGGAGAGAGGCTGTTTTCAGACAGGGTGCTGCAAACAAAGCCTCTCCTCACCCGTCAGTGAAGAGGGGCTGAGCAGCCACGTGGTTCCAGCCTTTTCCCTTTGCCAAGTTTCCCATGTCTGCTGCAGACGCTCTGCTCAGTGTGCTTTTTGTGCTTGCTGTGGGCCATTGGCACAGGCTAGGGGTGGATTTAATGATGGGAGATGGCACTTACCAGGTAATAGTCACAGAATTTACTTTTATGGTTTTTTGTTCTTTTTCAGTATCGCATTATATGGCAAGGGCACTTGTTCTTTGAAGATATGATTAAGTGACTTCATCTTTTGTGAGGCTGAAACTGCAGATATTTTGGGCTGTGTATGTAAGCCTGTATTCTTTAGGGAATAAAATATAGGGATCTGTAAAAACTCCAGCTAACGAGCAGTAAATTCATTGGCAAGTTATTGTCCTTTCCCCTTGGTTTATTCTTAGTCTACAAAACTTTATTTAGAGTACAAAAGGAAAAGAACAGATTCCCTTGACTCTCTTGCCCCCTCTCCATACTTTTCTGTGATACAGGAAGTTTAGCTTTGAATACAGTTGTCCTTCTTTCAAAATAAATTATCATCTGCTTAGTCAGCAGGGAAAGCATCATAGATTGTGTGTGAGTTTCTTATGATGATTTTGCTATAGCCTATGTGAGAAGAGGGGTTTTTAGATGAGTTGGGGTTCCCCAGTTTCTGAAGGTGTCAACCATCAGTAATATCAACACCTATTGCATCTCTAGTGATGCTTCACATTCTAGTCTTGTTTCTGGTTTTCAGGGTCTTAATCATCCCAAAACAATTTGAAGAAGTTAGAGTTTTCTTTTTCAACCATGAAGAGAATAAACAATGAAGATAAACTGTTAGGGAGAGAATGCCTGGCTATATCAGGTGAAAGTTTTATAGCAGTGTGGACTTTATGCAGTAGAGGGTGAATGTAGCATCATTCTCCTACTTGATTGCCTCTGCCTGACCTCCAAATGACTCTGTTTTAATTATTATCTCCTCACCTCAACATGAATCTTCCATTTCAGCAAATATTTACAAATATATTGGTTTTTCTGCAGTGTATTAATTGGACTGCACTGGAGGTTATTTTATCTATAGAAGCAGTATAACAAAGTTGAGCAACTCATGGGTATGAAAATACTGTTTTCTCAATGCATTTTAGTTGTAGCTTTCCTCCTCAGGCTGTGGACTGGCATGCTGTTATAATGCTGGTGGTTTGTTTTTTTCTGTTGGTGCCGTTATTGTTGCATTGTTGTTTGTTTTGAGGGGTTTTTTTTGAACCTATTGCTGTGCTGCCCTACGTGCTGCACATGGTGACTCACAGGCCGTCTGATAACGAGGGCTGACTTCAATCCACTTTCAAGTGAACATTCCAGGAAACAAAGCATCAGCTCACAAAGTTGGAGTTCTGTTTATAGTTACTCTTTTCTTTTGCTCATGAAAAATAACAATTCTACACTAAGTAGGGTTTTAGACTGCATTTTTAATAGGAGAGGGCAAAGTTGTTTGGGTTTTGGTGGTTGTGTTTTTGTTTTTTTTTTTTTTTTTTCTATGTGGTAATCTCTTTCTGGCTGTGCCTCTACACTCAGCACCTCTATTCAGTTTGTTTTCCCATCTCTAAAACATGATCATGGTGAGCTGAGTGGCTCAGGTAACCAAGGAGAGAACTACAGAAGTAAATTGAGGAAGAAGCCAGAGTGCCACTGCCCCAGAATGCATTCCATGTGCTGAACAGTTTCACCTAATTGTTCATTTCTCCCTCTCTTCATCTCAGACTTACTGTAAAGTGCTTTCATGACTTGGGCATTTTGACAGGAGTTAAGACATGTCAAAGCATGGTGTGCTGTATGCTGAAATGGCTTTCTTACAATTTTGGAGACCAGGTTGAAGTGCTGTGACTATCTATTCCTTACTCCTATGTCTCAACCCAGTTCTTGTCTCAACACTATAGAACATAAAGTGCCATATTATGAACCTGATTCTTCACCAAGTGCTGTAATACTTAAAAGTTTTGCATTTGATCTCACATTTTTAATACATAGGCATAAAAAGTTAATTTCAGTGCTAGAAATATCCATACTCTTAAGTGTTATCAAAATAAAGTTTAAAAAATATAAGCATATGAAAAAAATCAATGGTGTCAGTATGCCAGATATTTAGAATAATTTGTTTTGTTTATGTCCATGTTTATCTTTTACTAAATCTTTTTTCTGTCTCTGATTCAGTTGGAGGTTGTATATTATAGCCCAGCTTTGTATTATAGTGATATTTTTAATATATAACACACACTTGCTTAAATCTTAGCCCACTTTTTCTGTCTGTGTATTTTAAGACAGAATGCCTTGTTGGGTTACTGTGTGATTAAATGCTGATATGTCTGTCCCACAGATCTGTTTAAGACTGTAGGTTTATTAAAATATTTAATGTAGATTAAAACACCATCGTATATTAAACTGCAGTTACCATCTTCTTGGAATATTAGAGTACATGCAGATAAATGACACATTATCTGGGTGTATGTGTAGAGAAAAATTAATTTCAGCCATTTTCATCACCAGCTGTAAAAGGAGGAAAATGCCTTATGGTACTTTAGATAATGCAGTTCTGAAACAGACCTTGCTGCCTCACTTCAGGCATAATCCATGTAATGGCTGTATTGCAGTGAGGATAAGATCATCTTATAAGTACCATAAATGCACAGTCTGCCATGTTTACCCCATTTTTCCTTTTCCAGTTCCTTTTTTAAATCATACTTAAATAGATTCCCAGCAGTGGTTTATCTGTGATGCATCAGAAGAGATACTTTGGGTTGGGGAGAACAAAAAGCCCTGTAGGTAGTAATTGCTGCTCTCTCGCGAACTGTTAGCAGAGAGCATCCCATTCCACCACAGGAAAAAAAAAAAAAAGAGAGGTTATATTCAGGCACCCCTGCAAACAGAAATCATCCTAAACTATGCATTTTAATAGGGAAAATCCTGGAATATGTAATTAGAGAGGCATTTACCTCAGTGATAAAAGAGTTTTGTTATAATGTTAAAACCACTAGTGTTGACAGGGACAGCTATAGAAAGCAAGTAATGTTCCATTTTAATATCAGTTGTGACATTTATTAATATTTTAGAAAGCAGGGAGCATGTCTGTAACCATCAAATGCTCTGGGAAAGCAGCAGTTTCCCAATTGCTTCTTAAAGCAGATATATTGTCAAACTATGTATGGTCTGGCTGTGTCATTTACTTGAAACATGTACACAATGTATTTGTTATCAGCATGTCTGGATGCACTTAAATGAACTGTAATGTAGGAAAAGTGCTTTTAAAGGCACTGAGGAAGCCATCTGAAGCTCCATTTTGTATGTGCTTCTGAAGGGAATGATTTTGATGAGGGTATATAGAGCTTTCCATGGGTGTGAGTCACCCTCATAAATAAGGGTATCAGCCCATCCAACATTTCCCAGGTGCTCTTTCCCCTTCTCCCTGAACTTCTGCAGAAACTTGTGGGTAGTGGTATGTCTTGCATTGTGTTTTTCTTGTAAGGACCAGCATGTTTTCTCCAGTTCAGGCAAGCAGGGAAGCTGGTTTTGGAAAGTTATTTACTGTTGTTGTTGCCTTTGACAAGGAGTAGGGAGGAAGACTTTGAGCCAGGTGTGGGAACATGATTTACTTGCACTGCTCTCTGCTAACCCAGGCTTCTTCTGCAGCCATTCATTCAAACTTAGTACTTGTAATAGTGCTTAGTCCTTCTTTAAAGAGTTAAGATTTCACAAATAAAATTCTAAAAATTCTTTGGTTACAGAGTGTAAAACAATAACGACACAACTACTGTAACTCTTTTCACCTACTGAATTGTCTACAGACCTGAGATGTTCAAGAAAGCTTATTTCAAACTGTGGACAGGAAACACACAACCAGAAAAGAGCAGGAAGTCTTTCCAAAAGGAAAATATTGCACTGTAAGCTTAATATTCAATTAATTTAGTTGAATGAAAGAAGCTCATCAAACAATTGCTTTTATTACTGTTATCACAAGGTAGTGTTATTGTATTCTGAATATCTGACAGCTAAAGAAGGCAAGTTTCAGACTCTGAGGAGCATGCATAGTCCTGACTCTCCAAGCAGGAATGCCATGAATATCACTTCTCTTCTCATTGTTCATGATGTTTTCTTAGGTAATTGTTAGTTTATGTTAGAGAAATGTGACTGCTTCACACCATGTGGACCTGTGATGGTTTGAAGGCAGTTTTAGAGAGATGAGTGCATGTGAAATTTTCACACGAAATTTGAATGGAATGAGACAGGTTAGGTGCTTCATTTCTGTAGTCCCAGAGAACCACTGGCACACCTGTCCAGCAATTTGTGGAAAAGCCATCTTTCCAAGTAATTCTGAGAAAGTTCTGGCTGTGGCAAAAAAACCCCAAAACCCAAAGTAAAGGCAACTTCTCAAATTTCTTCACCAGTTAACAGCAGCTGAAGCTCAGAAGAAGATTGTGCTGAGTGTTACACATTTCTGTAATTACTTGTGACTAAGTTCTGGTTTATTTCACTGATTATTTATCTGTGCACTAGGGCCAAAGAGTGTTTAAACATTCCCCAGCCATTGCCTTAATTTTCACAGATTTTTTCAGTTCTACCAGATATTGTCCTTCTCCCTTATTCCATTCAGGATTTTATTAGGTCATACTATTTCCACTCTGAATCTTTTTCCAGCAATCAGTAAGATAGGGGATGTGGAAGAGGCATATTTTGCTCAGATCTGAATTCTGTCCAGAACCTCAACATAACAAAATAATTGACTCCAAATCAGCTTGGACCAATGACTCTGAAAAATACAATCCCCCATCTGTGACTCTGCTTCTATTTTTGTTCTCTTCCAGCTAAAATGTATTCTGAGAAGAATCATAGGGAAGCTATTACCTCTTAGAGATCATCTACTCTGTTGGGTGCTTAATACCAAATCCATTGTCATAAAAAAGGTTAATAAACATGGAACATTTGTATTTCTTTTCTTGCTTTGTAAAACCAAGCAATTGGACTTTGCATAAGGACTCTTTAACACATTCATTAATCCAGTGAGGTGCCTCCTTGCTTTTAATTATTTTACATTTCCATTGTTTCTAATAGGATCCTTCTCTTTAGAGGATCCTTTCTTGAAAGGACAATCAAACAGTGAATAAATTCTTGGCCCACTGGAGTAAAAAAAGCTCTGTTTGCTTCAAAGCATCTCTCACCATTCTGCCCTATTTCTTGAGCTGACAGCCAACCCTCAGAAGTAAGTGACATTCCATACTGCACGTTTCTTATCTTCTTGTCACTGTCCCTGGTTTGGCTGCAGAAGTGAAGAATCAGCCCTACTGAAATAGGGATGGGGGGAGATGGGGAAATTACCAGGCACTGGGCCAGAAATTCTTTATAATGGGGATATTTGTTGGTACTGGGAATGAAAAGACTTATGTTGGAGAAAGGCAACTCACAGGCATCTGAAGTTCTTTCTTTGTTTTTCTTTTTCTACTATCTCAGATTTCTGAGGGACATCTGCTGACATGAAACACCACATATCCCTTTAGCAGCCTGTAGTATTATGAACATTTTGGAATCAAACAAAATCTCCCAAACTGCTCTGTCTGAAAGGATCTTTTAGCATCTCTTGGACTGTAACCTCTTTAGTTATG
>WBNO01012419.1:0-40991 GCA_013400575.1 Peucedramus taeniatus | reverse complement strand
TAAAAAAAAGATCTGCTAAAATTGTGACCTCTCACTGCTGGAGGGATTTGAAAGCTTTGGGTTCACAGTTTCCACATGTTCTGTCTTTACTGCTGCTGGTGAAACACATTACAGTGTGAGACTGCTGTCTGAGGAGCTGTGCAGGCACACAGCACAGCTTCTGCTCGAGGGACTTGCAATAAGCTGTGTTGTTTATTGATAAGTGCACAGATGATATTACTTGCTCCAGGGTATTCATCTGGTCAGTGAAGAAGCTGTGTAACTGTTCTGCCCAACTGTTAATCGTTTTGTTCCCTCACAAAATGGAATATGATAAAAATAAAATCTTTATTTGATCTTTCCAGGGGAAAGATCCCCTTGATTACAGGTTCCCAGATTGGTGATGAAGACAGAGCTTGGTCTGTCCCAAATCCTTCATCCGCCATATATCTTTAACTCATTCTCTCCCAACCATGACCCTTACAGGCTGTAAGTTGTGGCTAATAATAAGCTTTATGCTTATCTGTTGATGTTACTGTTTTGTCTTGTTTTGTCTTTACTGTTTCTGAGAACTCTTTCTACTAGCTCCAAAGAAACTGTTTGCCATCTTGTTTGCGTAATTCTGTTTTAATCTTTCCCCTTGGTTAATATTCTCTTCCTTGACAGAGCTCTGTATTGCTTAAAGGATTTCTGTCCACAAAGGTGAATCAAGTCAGTAGGTTATTAAAGATTTTCACTCAGCCACCCCCTCCCTCATAGCCTGGGCTTTTACCCCAATCTAAACAGTGTGAACCACCAGTTTTACTGCCTACAATTTCAAAAGAAGAAAAAACCCATCTTTTTCACTTCATGTTTTCGCATTAGACCAATTTACTTTGCAAGAGCAGGTTGATTTTTGTTTCTTGAAGGGCATCATGAGCTTTACAGGATATTGAGAAATCCCAACTCCAGCCATATGAAGAATAAACTTACTGGTGCCTCAGGCAGTGCAAGTAAAGGACTTGCCAAACTCAAATGTTTATTCTTTTGGGAATTTTTCCTCAGCACCATAATTTCACAAGATGATTCAGTTGCCCCATGGCTTATTTATAAAATGTTAAAGTGTTAAATACAATTAGTAAAAGCATCCTAATCTCTCAAGAGACTCTGCTTATAGTATTGCTTGGAGCTTGTATAAAATTGTCTGGGATGTTTCATCCTTTTTTTTTTTCTTTTGTTTGTTTGCTTGTTTGTTTACTTGCTTTGGTTTTCTGAGCCTGAATGGAAAAGGAAATTTCAAAGATAAAGGCTCCTACTGTGCTGGTGAAGCTGAGGTACACTGGTTCTGTCCTGGAGCAATGATGCAGTTGGGGTAGTTCTTTGTATGCAATGATTGAATTTTTTTTTTTTTATCACTGTATGATGAGAGCATTGTAATGGGGCCTGTGTGGGACTATTTCCTGTTATCAGATGGAAAAGAACACTGTCAGTTTGTTTTTAAGTGGCTGGTGGTTCTGGGAGAATGCAAAACTAGGAGTACTCTGCTGCAATGGTGTCTGTGTCTGCTTACAAGACTCAGAAAACAAGGTGAGGTGTTTGGTCTTTTAAGACTTAAATATTTTGGACCCTTTTTCTGAATGAAAGGAGAAGTGGTTACAGTGGGCTTTGCCATGTCAGCAAATGTAAAATAAAGTAATGATGAAGTTGGATTTTAGGTTTACTTTATGTGGGCTTTAACTAATGTTAAGATATCTGGACTGTCTTTGATACTAGTCTTTCAAATAGTTTAATTTTTCCATGATGCTCTCACCACTGATGGCTAGCAGAAGAGGGCTGTCTTTCTAATTGAGACTTTTTAGGCTGCTGGTAGTAATTCACACATTTACATGCCTAATTGTGTGAAAAGGGTGATTTTAATTGATAGGCACTAAAAAGAATCTCATCCTCTCATCGTGGGGAAGGACTCTCAACTTATGTGTTCAGTGTAAATTAGTTTGTTTATTTTTGTCTGTTAGGATAGTTAGAATATGTGGATGGGACATTGGAATTTGTTGTCAAAATTTCAAAGTAAACAATATTTGTGAGCCTATCAAAAACATGGTGCAGATTCAAGTCACCTTGTGGGAGGAAGGCCCAGTTAAACAGAGATTGATGCAAAGGTGATTGGAAGCATTAGAAATTCCTCAGTTGTCAGTGAGTTTTGGGGCCCACCTTTTTCTGATATTGCTGTGTCCAACAGAAAAAAGCAATCAAACCTTGAAAATTCTTATAAGTTCAAGGAAGTATTTCTCCTGGTTTTATTGAAGAAAATGATTTGACTGCCAAGACCACGTGTGAACAGAAAAGAGCACAAATACAACAGAATGACACCCTGATAACAGACCTAAAGGAAACTTTTATCTGAGTAATTGTCACAAATAACTGTTTATGGATGGTAGCAATGTGTGCTGAGAAGGATTTCTGTTTCTAAGCTTCATGGAGAAAAATTTTAAGTGAGGATTTGTATGAAAAGTGGGACAAGAGCCAGTGAATTGTGATGGATGTAAGAAACCAAGGAGAAAGAAGAAATTGGGAAAATTGAAACAGGAGAAGTGAAATAAAAGCAGAGACAAGTTTGCTCTTTAGTGGCTTCTCAATATAGTTTTTGGTACTGATCCTTTCAGCCTCAGAACATTTATTAAAGGGAAGAAGTGCACTGAGACCTGAGCTGGTCACACTGCACTGATGGGGAGGTAACATCTGTTTAGTGGCCATGCAGGACACAACTGCAGCCCATTGTAGAAGTAAAGTTTGATCTTTTGTGTTATCACATTCCCAGAAAATGATTTCATTTCATTCTGCTGTCACTGATTTCAATAGCAATGATTATCCTTATAATTTGTGACTGATACTATGAACACAGTTAATTACATCTAAAATTCCTTCCATTTGTTTAGCTTAGGATCCTGCTGCTGTGATTTATCTTTTGGCTTTTATTCTCCCATCCACAACAAAAATACGTGTTTGAAACAAAGAATTCTATAAAATGGCTTTGCCTATGAAACAACCATGTTGTAAATGAGATGTGACAAGGCAGAGGGTGGATATTCTGGTTTAATAACTACAGTTAATCAATCGATCAATCATTCTATGTCCCTAGGGAAAATGATGCATTACATGGATGCAGATGATCTGTTGCATTGCCCTTGGGGAAGTGTAAGTTCTTCTATGTGATAATCATCTGCTCAGAAGTGACAGTGAATTTAAAATACCACCTTTACAATCTCTCTAGATTGGTGGATCATCAGATTGGATGATATAATCAGGAGTCAGTGCAGGTGATCTATGACTCTGTTCTACTCAAAGAGAGTAAGAAAAATTCTGTTGAGTTTTTCCAAGCATTTGCTGTAATAAAGCAATATAGAAATTAGTCCTTTAAAGATTTCCTTTATGGTTACATACAATTCCATAAACTGCTGAATACAGATGGAGAAATAAACTAGATAATTAAATGGTAAATCTATCCAGATGTATATTTTACAGAAATCCTGGTTTAGTCTAAATTACAGGTATGGTAACATTTTGTTCTCAGTGTTAAACATGGCCTTAAATCTAACTAATTTTTCTTTGAACTTGAGAAGTGATTTCTTGCCATGAAATCTTGAGACCCTTCAGGATGAACTGAAATGTAAGAGTTTTTTTCCATGACAGTGAGAGTTTGACCCTTTGTCACTAACTCTAAACCCCCAGATGTTTTACCATAACACAGGTACTCTTTTGTTTGCATGAGCCTTGTAGAAAAGTGTGATTAAACAATTCTGTCTGTATGTATTACCTGCAGCCTATTTTCTTCTAGTTGGTTTTTTTCTACTGCTTTTTCACAAATAACAGGATTTTTGCCCCTTATTACAGCTTATCTCTCCCTGCAGTTTTTTCCTCTCACCTGGAGTAATAATCCTCCATTTGCAGCACTGTCAGCATCCTCACAGTAACCAGCTGTGATCTCACAGGCAGCAGTGCATCATGATTTCTGTTAAAGAATATATAACATTTTAAACCCAGCATATTTTCATGACCCAATGTACATTTTAATGAGAAACTAATTTTTTTATTCATCTAAATAACAAAAGTAAAATCAGTGGCTTTGAATGTCGTGGTACACTTCCCATTGTGTGAGCTAGGTATTGTTGACAAGACTGTATTCTCACTTACTCCAACGGGGAATAACTATGCTTTTGCTATAATTAGACTCTGATTTTAATAGATATAGAGGGTGGATAACAAAGATGCAGAATAAGAAACTGTACTGCTTCAAAGAAGAGAAGATAATGTAGAGCACAGAAAAACTAATTGTGAACAGTTCAAGTTTTGCAGTAGTTTGTTTTCAGTAACTCCAGTGAGTGTTGTCAACAGTGCAGTTGTGTGCCCTAAAGCTAGGAGCACAGCTGTTTTTTTTTAAAAGAACTTATTTTCTGATATCTTTTCAGAAAGACTATAGTGTGATTTGAAACATTAACCCATTCTAAATGAGTGAATTGGAAAACAAAGAACAGTAATAAGTGGGGAGTAAATAAAAGTAACAAACCAGGCCACAGTAGTGTTTACTTTTCTGAAGCCTTCTTAAACTTGTATATTTACTGCCCAGAAAGTGATCTGCTTCTGGAGTCATACTCCATGGGAGATGGCCTGACAGATTTGGTGCCAAATGCTGTTTCTCTAGAATAAGTACAGCTGCTTCAATTGATGACCAGTCATGCCATCTTTGGCTGTTTTTCTTTACGGTAATTTTTGGATTACTTTAGGGTATCTATTGGATTTCATGGAGGACTATAAAAACACAGTATGTATGATATGCCAGTTAAAAAATTTATGGACCAAGTCAGGTAATCACAATATTACTACTTCAATAATTTGAAGTATAACAATATTTTTAATTACATACAAAGTATGATAGTTTGTGTTGGACATTAAACAGGTTATTTTGGTCTGCATCATGGATGTGGTTTGGCCCAGGAGATCAGAGATCAAACTAGAATAAATGGCAAACTGATTTTGTTATTTAAGGAGACTTTCCAGGGAGATGTTGGTAAGCATGATGCCTGTTGTGTAGAAAATCTGCCAGTGAAGATGTGAGGGGTGGGTTCATCATTTCCATGCATAGAACACACCAGCTTGTGGCATATTACAAAGACTTAACTGCTATCTCAAGAACAAAAACTCACTCTTTGGGAGCAGCAATCAATTTCTCTAACTCATAAAGCACCTTACCTGTGTTACCATGGGATTTGCAGATATGAGAAAAGTACCTGGACAGAGGGGATAATTTGCAGAAAACAAGTTGGTTATTTTAGCCCTTGGTTTTATTTGCTTTATGAGTTGAATACGTCAGTATTCCAAAGTATGAAATTCTCACTCTGGAATTTCATTTCTAGATATTCAGGGATAATTTGTAGTTGTGGTCCATATCCTCTTAGGTGCAGTTGCTTGGATACACTGTGGGATCCTGTTTCTACTCCTCCTTGAGTATGCAAATGCTATTGGCTATGCAAGTATTTTTGGTCATGAGCTTTTGTTAACAGAATACTGAAATTCTCCTTCTGTAGACATTCCTGAAGAAAACCTTAATTCTATGAATGTTGTCAGAAAGTATCAACAAAGCTGTTTAAAGGCAACGAGTGAATTGCAGTGGGTATTGACACTCTTTTGTGAGTGAAGTGATTCATTGTATTTCAGAGTGAACAGATAGCAGATTTTTTGACTAGCAGATTTTTCAGGGCATAGGGTTTCTCTCTTTTAAAAGTATAGGTTTTCTCTTCTTTCTGAAATAATGTTTAAAAATGTGCAGTTCCTTCTACCTTGAAAGATTTAAGTAAAAGCACATTAGAAAATCTTACTTTTTCTCTCTCTACCCCAAAATCTTGCCTTCCACTAAGAAATATCCACAAGTCCATAATGAGAATTTAGGAGCCTTGACTGCCTAATGCCTAGTACTAAAATTTATTATTTTTTTTGTAGGCAGGAAATGACTTTTTCACAAACAGTTTGTTCAGAAGAATCAAAACATGAAGTAGCTTCAGTAAGATATTTGCACATTTGGAGACAAGAAGGTCTCTGAATCTGACAGACTTTTTTGTGGTCCTGAGTAGTGTATTATTTCTCTGTCATCAGTCTCTCTTATGCTGGCTGAATGCTAAATACTTGCTTTAGTTGCAAAGGCAATAAAAGCTTTATGTTTGTACAGGGTTTTTTTCCTAGATGAGTTACTGCAGTTTCATTATTTTTATTTTTATAACCCAAACTAATTTTTTTGATGCATATATTGAACTGAAAACCTCCTTCAACATAAAATCTCAGAAGAGAATTTCCATTGCCTCAATCCTTTGCCTGGCTTATGGCACATGCCTGTTTTGTAGCAGCATTCTTTCATACTCCATATATATATGCTGTATTTCATGCAGTATCACTGTCACCAGTCCATTTCTTTGGTACAAAACTAACCATTGTCTGTGGCCAACCAGAATGTTCTGTATACATAAGAAAATCCTGGATTTGCTTATTATGAGAATGGGGTCACCTACTGGTCATAACAAAATTTTCATTATTTTAAGCTGTCTGTCATTTACATTAACTAGGATATGCCTAAGAACCTTTCTTCATGACTTTGTGTTGTTTCAATTAAGTTGTTCTTAGATCAAATCAAATAATGGTAGGATTTGTTGATCTGCAAAACTGCCTTCCCCATACGGATTGGTAAGAGATTATCCCACCAGGGGTTTAGAATCCAGGAAATTAAAAAAAATATATCTGAATGACTAAATGTTTTCAAAAGGAGGAAACAACTATAATAATGAAACGGAGTCTATTTTAAAATGCAAGGGATCCTCTTGAAAGCCAGTACTAAGCACACAAAGAAAACATTGTGCACTAAACACTGTGCATTATTATTATAAAACTAGGTCTCATTTAATCCATCAATATTTTGGTATGTTTAATATTTAAAGAGTGTTTTAAAACCATTATTCAGAAAACCCTAGGACAAAAATGATTTCACAAATAACAAAGCATACAAGAATGGAAGCTAATTTGACCTTTATCACTGTATTGTCATTAGGAAAAGAAATTCAATTGCAGCAGTAGTCTACATATATATGTAATCTGTATCTTTTCAAAACAGGAGAATACATCAGAGCACTTTCCATAATTTTGAGACTTTTACAAATCGGTTGCATAATAAAGTATGAAACTGTAATAAATGCAGTTATGCATCCCAAATATATGCCAAATGTTTTATCTTATTCAGTAGAAGGAAAAGCAGATGGTTGAAGGAAATTTGTTTTCCCTGTAATCAGTAGAACCAATTTCAAAAAGTACTTAGAGAAGCTGACAGTGAGTCATCACCTTTGTTTCATCATAATATAGGAAACATTCCCTTATCATCCTGAGGGACCTGAATATATGTTTTTGTATTTAAGATTTAGTTCATAAATGAAAAAAATACTAGAGGAAAAAAGACATGGTTTTAAAAACTATTGGACATATATTTGACAGATGATTTGACACAGCACCTTTCTGTCAGAGCTTGCCTGGGATTTCATTTCCCATGGATTGTCTCTTATGATTAGGATTGTTACACTGGGTGCCCTGCATCCTAAAAGGCATTCAGGGACTACTGCTTTGTGTAAAGAAACACAGACTGAACTTGCGCTTCTTTTACCCCTTCTGTGTTCTGCCCTGCATTATTTCAGCACTGTGTATCTCACAGTGCTGACAGCTTTCAAGCAGCTCCTCTATGCTCTATACAGATACTAAACCCTAAAAATAGTGTTTATGATTTATAAGAATTCTAGTAGCAGGCTGATGATGACTTCCTTTGGAAAGAGGTCTTAACTGTGAAGACTTGGGTAGGTCCCAGTCAAATCAATATGAGGAGTTTGGCCAATCCTTTATTTGTGCCTTGAAATGATGGTGTGATCCTAAATGGAGAGAGTAACATAATTTCCAACCCCTCAAATGTTTATTCCTTATGAGGATATATGGTGAAAAATATCAGGGCAGTATTGCATGTAGGGTGTTTTCTCTATCTGTTGGAGAATCTTATAGTGAAAAGGCAAGCCGCTGCAGTTAAAAGTCACCTTGGAAATCCTCTGTCACTGAAGCCACGTGATGAATTTAGCCTACTAATAGAAATTGTCCTAAAGTAATTAATATAATTATATAACCAAGTTCCTGTGATTTAGATGACTTGTCATCTCTCAGTAAGTTTTTTTTTTTGATGCCCCTACTTTCTTCAAGAGAGGGACCAGACCTTAAACTTCTCCTTAATGAATCCAAAGGGTGTTTTTGCAGGATTGCCACATAGTGTGTTATGTGATACCAATCACATCTGTCAAAGTGCCATAGAATGCCAAATACTCAGAAAAAAGGAAATACTTTAAATCAGATTCCTCAAGTGTGTATAAACCCTTTACATTTGTGGGGACACTGAGTTATGAGGACAACCAAAGCACCAGCAAATGGAGCATAGCTAGCTTTGGGCAGCAGGATTAATAGTCCAAAGTGAATTCACATGTGTCATAGACAAACTGCTACTGGCTTGTTCAAATGCTGGGAATGCCTCTATGACACATTGGTGTCACCCTGTGATAACAGGGTACAGGTACTCTCCACTTAATTCTCCACTAGAGTTAAGGGAACACAACTTTACATCCTGATGGTAAATTAATTGGTAGCTGTTGATCATTCACATGGTACAGCAGAAAACGTCACAGAAAAAACTTATGAAGAATTAAAAATGGGATAAAATGGCATGTTTTTGAGGTGACATTAAAGACCTGAGGCATCACATTGAATAATAGAGATGGAATGAAATAAAATACTCTTTTGTTCACTGAACTTCATCCATCTTATTCACCAAGCAGTTGGGGGTCCAAGGGAAATCCTAATATATGATTTGATGATTGCAGAAGGAATGCTGTGAAATCTGCTCTTGCAATCGAGTAGAAAGTTGTCTGAATTTCTGCTGTTCAGTCTTCCCTTCAGCTGAAACCCAGTAATCCTTCACAATGCTTCTAGTCCAAGACAGACCATGAATTTGCTTATAATCCCTTCGGTGACAATTAAAACTAAGGGCTTCTTCCTCTTGCGAACAGTCTCTGTGTTTCAGGGGATGTGATGGAAGCCCCTCAGATGTCTCTGACCCAGCAGCAGAAGCAAGTCTGCCTGTGCCCTACTCAGCAGTGTTGTCAGCCTTGTATGCTCTGAGCTCTGGTCCTCTCAGGAGTGAGAAAAGCTTGGTAGAGCTGTCAATACCAGGCAAAACAATGTCTGATTTTATGAATTATTTTCTTTCAGCTCAGCACTAAAAATTATTGCAATGAATTTAATTTATATCTTTGCAAATGCTGTACAATGAAACATACAGCTGCTGACAATCTGAATTGCTCGTGCTGTCGACTGCTTGGAAGAGCTCTCAGCCTAGAGTTTGACATGTGCTCAGCAGAGGAAAAGGAGAGTTGCTTTGCCCAAGGATAACCTGTTTATGCAGCAAATAATTTGTAGGGGTATTTCTTTCATTGACATTCTTGCTACCTTGAACAGGTTTAACTTTAATGAGTTCCCCCTTTGAAGCTGTCCTTTGCAGTTTCTTTTCTAGACCCTGAAAACTATTTTGTCCACTTTGTAACCTTAAGGCTGTGGTTGGTGTCTCTCAGGCCTCTTAATGTTCATGATGGTGCATATTTGCTTTTCATTAACAGCAACACAAGGGAAAATAATAAAAATTAAGCCTGCATACAAGTTGTTTAGTATGAGGCTTTTCCCTTCTGCCCAGCCCTACACCCTCTGTTGAAGGCAGTCCCTCCTGCCTTGCACTGGGCTATGGGAGAAAAGACAAATGTTTCGGTATGGAAGGATAGGGAAGAAGTCAGAATTTTTACACTGAGATCTGTGGCGAGGAGTCTTTGTAGTGCCCAAAGACCTGAAGGTAAGAGAGTGTTCCTTGGCTGTCTGGGTCTCTTTGGGCCTTATTACAGAGCTCAGGCCCTGGGCTTCTGGCTTTGGCAGAGGCACATTGCTGGGCAGAGCTGCACCTGGAGCTGCAGAGGGGCATGGGAGTCCTGAACTGGAGAAATGCAAAGGAGTTCCTTACACAGTGTGAGATACAAAAGGCTTAATGAGCATGGATATCCAGCAGAAACTTGAGAGAAGCTAAGCCAATTGTCTGTACACTTCTGAAGAAAACAAGGAGTAAATGGATTTAGACATATTCAGGTTCTAAGTTCAGATGCATACTTTTACAAATAATAAAATGAATACTGTGGATTCATGCAAGGGTCACTTAGTATTTCCTTTGCAAAAAAGAGGGAAAAAAGTGATATTAAAACACTTTTTATATTACAAAGAACCTTTTTTTCTGCTTCACTGTTCAATGTTTGGAGCTGAGTATTTTTAGAGTTAAAACCTTGCATTTTAGAATCACTGCTATTTTCAATGTTAATAAACAAGTGCAGGAAGCAAGAATGGAAGATTTGTTTGCAGGAGGGGGATATTGTTTTAAACATTTGTCAAAGTGAAAATGAGCTGAGTATGGAAAGAAATTCTGTTTGTCCCTTTTTACTTTAAATTATCTGTTCTGTAGCGTATCGATGAGTAATAATATAACTCACAGTTCATCAAAATGATCTGGTCTGGAAAGTAAGACAATTTACAGGTGTGTGATATGTATCCATGACTCAGTAACCTGCCATAGTTTGGTAATCATGCATTTGTTGCAAAATGCTCAGGAGCTTATGTGAGAGGCTAATACTGGTCTCTGACATTGGGAGCCTGGCTCTGTGTGTTTATATAACACTTCTTAATGACTTAGGTCTTCCTGGCAAGTGCTGCTTTGATTGCAGCCTCTGTAAGATTCTTTGCAAAATCAGTAAAAGCTGCAAACTGTGAATGAAATGTTTATACTGGAAGGTCGGAGGGCCACATGTTGACTAGTAAATTTTTAAAGTCTGCTTCCATCAGTGGGAATGGGGCAGGTCTTGGCAGCTCTCGTGCCCTTGTAAGCTGCAATATATTGCTAACAAAGCCCAATCAGGGCTTTTCTGTCAAGACTTCTAATTACTTGGATCCTGCTTCTGTCAGTGCTTGTAATGCCTGCTCAGAGGCAAGTGGATTCATTGACCTGAAGCATGTATAAATTCTTCTCAAACTTCATTGATATTCTGCCTGAACAACCAAGAAAGAGGAGAAAATGCATTTTATTTTCTCGCTAGGTCACTGGAGATGATGACCATTTGAAGCAGCACAATGCTGCCAAATGATTGCCAGGGCAGAGTATTTAATTGACAGCAGGTGCTCCAATGTAGCACCCAACACAAGCAGTGGTTAACACACTGAGAGGGGGAGTGAGTTGCATGGCAGTGGGTGGCATTATTTTCTGGCACTGTGGAACCAAGTAGGTTGTGTCAGGGTGATCCTGTGCTTTGTTTATCATATAACCGTGCAGACCCGTGTTTCTGCATCTTGCTGCCCCAGGCTTTGACAGAGTACTCTGTAATTTTATCGCTTTGTGAAGGGAGGTGGCAGACCAAAGGCTGGCTTTCTGAGGCGTGTCCTGCTATGTGAGGATGTGTGTGGGATCCCTCAGGAATCACCAAGGGGAGGGAGAGCAGTGTCAGTGCTGGGCCCACCCGTGCCAAGGTGAGGGGCAGCTCTGCAATTGCAGAAAGACTCAGAAAACTGGGGTCTCTGCAGTGTGGAAAACTCACTGCTCGGGCCATGTATAGTTAATAACATTGCAGGCAAGAGAGGGTACCTTTGTGCTATCAAACAATGAGGTTACTTGGATTTTTCTAAGTATCTGGCCACAACTAGGCCAAAACTGGCAGGTAGCATATACTTCATCAGAAAATGCAAGTGTGTGGTCACTGACTGAACCCACATTTCTCTGAAAGTTTGTAAATGTAACAAAAATTCATGCTTTTGGCTGTAAATGGGTGTAATGCGCACTGAATATCCTGTGTAAATCAGCTGCTGGTCTTTTTCTTCAGTGAGATGGATACCTACAAACTAGGTCATACCAACCCCTACTAACTGTTTCACTAGCTGACAGTCTTGCAGGAGAGAACAAGGTGAGGATGAAGAGTGAAAATGAATTTCTGTTTTATCCCTGCAGGAAGGTTGCCCCTGCCAGGTCTGGGTTTAGCTGTGTGGCTGGTCAGTGGCAGGAGTTTGTGCTTTCTAATGCTCATTGTACTGAGCTCCTTCTGGGAACAAAAGGGTTTGGTTTCTGCTGATGTCAGTCTGACTCCCTTTCAGAAGCACTAAATTCAACCAATCAAAAAAAAAAAAAAGTTTTGTGGCATGCTTTACCTTAATCTTTACCTTTATGATGTGGTGATTTTTTTCCCCTTGTATTTTTTTTTTGTAATAATTTGATTATTCATTTTTCCCTTTGATTGAATTTGACTTGATCACCTCCATGTCGCATCAAAAAGCGTGTCAGACCTGAGGACAGCTTGACTTCTCAAAATTCTTCCTTTTAACTTCCAAGTCTAGATTTTAATGAGCATCTGATTCTACTCAAGCAGCAGCAGGTTATTATGTCTGCTGTGATACAGATTTAATTGTGTGCCTCTGTGACAATGCTGAGATTCCTGGAATCTCTGGAACCACTTTGATGTAGTGTATGTTTAAAATTTGTGTGAGTTATATTTTTCCCTCAGAGGTAAGGAAAATGTTTTGTAATTCAGACTAAAATGATAGAAGGGAAAAGGAGCATGTGAGGCAGTGAACATTTGTGGCCTCTCTGATCCACTGGTGGCAGGAATTTCAGCTGCAGTTTTATAGAGACCTGCTTGGGGTAACTTGTCAAAGGATTTGTCCTCATTGGCGTCTTTGAGGTTGAATTTTATTAGGTGTTTGTAACCTCTCCCCCTTGATTTATTTTAACTGGTATCATCTATTTTGACAACCACCATTATTGCAGCATTTTTGATGCTGGAAGTACCATGATTTACATAACTGAAAACCACATATCTTTGCTAAAGAGGAATTGCTCTTAAGGCTCTTTTATTGAGAAGAAATCAATAAACATCATAAAAATTTTCTGAAACAAGTCTCAGTAGCTGATTTTAGCTGTGTGGAGAAAGAGTTCCTGTTACTGCTGAAATAATTTTTGCTGTTCTATTACAACAAAGTCTTAGTTTGATTTTCATGTATATTAATTTCGTTTTACATATCTGTGATGTGTGTTTTGTTGAGGTTTTTTTCCCACAAAATTATTAAAGGCTTAAAATGAATGTTTGCATTATGAAGAAATAATTTATGAGATAAAAGTGGCCATAGGCATAGTACAGATAAAGCAACAGTATATTAGGGAGTTGTCTGATAGCCCAGTTAAACTTATTTTCTATTGTTCTTGGGAAATAATAGAAGGAAGCTGCTATGTAGCATAAATTAAAATACCTTTCAATATAGAAAAAACCACTCAAATTTCTATTTTTGTTTTAGTAAAATTTTGACACTTTGTTTAAGAAGAGGGGATAACATTTTGCAAGATCAAAATATTATTCTGAAAAATGTTTACATTTCTCACCAAAAAAATCTGGAAAATGCAGGGACATTCAGTTGAAACAAGAATGCCATTGAATAAAGAGCGGTGGAAAAAAACTTGTTTATTTTTATGGGGAGATTTAATTCCTTCAATGAAATAATGAAATCACTTTTCTATTTGAATTATCTTTGTCACTTTCTATGTAGCCAGCATATTATGTTAGCTATTTCTTTGATATATTTTTGCAGCTAAGTGGTTTTAATCCCTTTGAATCTCATAGTACTAATTTTGTTTTATACAGTGATTTAAACACAGCACTCTTTCAGAAATATCTGGTTCCTCTCATTTAATATTTATATCTGAGAATCATAATTTGTTTTTTCTTTTCCTGAGGATGATGTACAATTTCATTTGACATTTATCTTGATTCAAGGACAGTGTTAATTCATTTCTGCTTGGCCTTGTAATGTCTGTTATTCAGTGTAAGGGATTGTCTGCACCTCTGTGTGAAACTCACTTGTTGACTTGCAATATAATGCTCTTTTAAATGGAAGGATTTTCAATTTTCCTTTACATGACACTATGTTGTTGATAATTTTACTTCTGATTAAGGATTATGCACTGCTGGTTTATTAGCAGGCAAGTTCAAAAGTTGTCTTTGTTTACAAAAGATTTGTGAGTTATGTTTTATCCTTTCACTTTCTGATGATTTAAAATTCAAGTTTTCTATGTCAGCTAAGTCTAGGTTCTAGTATGCAGAAGTGTAGACATACTTTTTGTCAGAGAAAGTATTCTTATATATTTATTTCTGTCTGTGCTTATGATGATTCTTAAACTTTTCAAGTCCTTTGCTGGAAGGCCATGGCATTGCTGATTTCTCTTTCAAATTTACGTACACAATTGCAGTTAGTTTTCCATGATGGCTAACACAGTCTACTTGCTTGCTCTTTCTCTACTGTTCTGCAGTTCCTTATTATATCTGTTGGTCCCAGAATAATTTAGTTTTACACATGTGCAAAAGGAGAAATTGATGGGGTTATATGTAAAGTATCAGTGTAATCTGAACTTTTCTTAATAGGGAGGTTGCTGTGTGGCCAGGAAATCCTCCAGCCTGGTAACAAAGACAAATTGCATCACTTAAAGTTCAAGATAACGCTTAACTCCACCTGTTATCAGATCATAAACTCAGTCCTAACGTGGCCCCTCTGTATGCATCATGCACAAAAGGCATGCAGAAAACAGAGGCTTCAGTGGGTTCATGGGACTGCCTGAAATATTTTCATCGTTTGTGCTCTAGTGCAGTCTCTCCTTAACCTTTTTCACAAGTGCAACAATTAGAGTTAATCTCCAACTTTGTACAGTCCTCAACCATGGAGTGTGAGCTTGTATTAAATGCCTCTTTATTCCTAAAGTCAAAGCTGCAGATTCATTCTGCATTACCTTTTAAAGGTAGAAATTAGTTTAGGACTGCCTCCTAGAATCTTCCAGTTCTTAACATATCACACCTTGCACTCAAATGCAGAGAGAAAGTGCTCTGCTTTTAAAATATTTCATGTTGCTTCTTCTCTAAAGCTTTTTCTTGGATTTCTAGTTTGTATTACTATCAATTTAATGGTTTCTCCACTTAATTTTAGTTTCAATTTATGAATCTTAATTTTAGATTATTTCAATTGGAGACATTTAAAAAGCCCTGGAATTGTGCTTCTTACCTATAATTTATACATTTAGACATGCTGTATTACAGAGATAAGTAGGGATTTTATTTTCGTCACTTTTTAAACTATGGTCAGAAGATATGGCAACTTCTTGTGATTTTCTTTCAATTTTTTCTAATGAACTGTGTAGATCTGCTGAATGATATGCTTGTTGCTGATGCTTATAATTGCATATCGATCTATTTATTTTTCAATGTGACTTTATATTAGAAGATGCTGAGGAATACTGTGATGATGCTCAGTAACCTCATGTTGACAACCCCAAGGAAATTGTAACTAAATTGGTAGACATGACTAGTAAGTAGCATAAGATACAATATTCTCAATTTGTGTTTAAATGTGGAAGATGAGAGAATTTTTGGTACTAGAATTACCTGAAATGGTTGCATTTATAGTTCTTTATGCTGAATCCTCTTCCAATGTTATACCTTTGTTGCCATGTAAGTAATTGCAAATTATGGTTATTAAGCCTGGGAACAAAGGATCAGTTTAGAGAACTCACTGTAGAAACCATGTAAGTGAAGAATTCAGCTCCTGCTTATTGTGGATCAACAACAAATAGGACAGATTGGGACATAAATACAACGATTGTGGGAAGAGAGAAGCTGTATTTATGTATCCTCTGAGATGATGATGGCTATATGACACATGCAACATGAATACCTGTATTTGTGTATTATTGTTGGAATACTTTTTATTGCAGGTTTTTTTACAGAGTTTCAAAATGTTGCTATACCTGAAGGCTGTGGATATTACAGTTCTAAGCATTCATTCCAAAGATAATAACAAGCAAACAGACAAAAATCACCAAAAAACCCAAACCACAAAAAAACCCTATTTGTCCCAGCCTGGCGTACTGTACCAATAAAATATGATCTCCATTATAATAACCTACTTTATGAAGATTAAATGGTTTTGCAATTCAAACAAGGTAAAATTGGTTTAAAGCAAAATCAAACACTAGTTTGCTAGTTTAGGATTTGAATAGTGGAATGAGAAATCTTTTTTTATATTGCTATTGTGCACTGGTCAGCTAAGAAGTAATTGCTTTTTATAAGGCAAATTTGCTTTTACTTTTCCAAGGTAATGAAATGAACCTGAAACATTTCCTTTGAAATCAAAGTCACTATCACTCAAATGTCACCAGCAGAATTCCATCATATGGTTTCAGCAAATACATAATGAAAAAGCAGTGCTTGGAAATGACTGACAGGATTCTATTAAAAAGCTTTATTACACATTCATCCCTAATTATCTGTGTTGTAAATCAATAGTGATTTGACTTTTTTTTTATATTCACATGTTACTAACATGTACAGAGAGAGACATCTGGATCCTTTTTGGAGAATAGCTTGAAGATCTAAGTTGGAAACTGCAAATGCATTGAGGGAGAAGGCTCTGAATTTTCTTTTTTCTAATACCTAATGAAATTCTGTGCAAATAAAGTATGCTCACTGACACGAGAAAGTCTTAAAATATAATATGCAAAATTGTTCAAAGAAGGAAATCATCTAAGATTGAATAAAATCTTTAAACAGATATGTGTAAAGGTCTAACAAAGAAATTATTCCCGAGAGTAAAGATATTCCATTGCATAAAATCAAAGCTTCTTAAGGAAAAAATTATGTCAAATATAGTTTAGCTCCTTTCCAGAATAATCATCAGTTCAGAAGAGGAGACTTTATTTGTGGTTGGGGAAATGGTTTTTAGGGGCAGAAGGACAAGGGATGTAAATTCAGTCTCAGTGAGAGGGCAGCACACTTTGAGCAAAATAGATATCAGAAGGAATGCTGCAGTAGGGGCACAGAGTAAAACAAATTTCCAGCCCATCCCAATGATTCTGACATACTCCTTCTTGTAAACAAGACTAGAGTGAGGGCTGTAGAGTTAAAAAGTGAATTAAACAAACATGGTTTGTGCAATTAACACCTTCTATGACATTATCACAGGAGACTGTATTTAGAGGGTGTCCTAAAAGTTGCTCAGCAGCCTAAGAGAAAAACCAATAAATGCAATAAATACCAGCAGGGCAACAATGAAGCCACTGGCATGGCTCTCATTACTCAATATTTAGCATATTGGGGAAGACTTACATGGCAGAAGGGGAGGAAAATGCCACTTCATGCCAAATACAGACTTATTGAATTACCAATAGCTTGGGAAACTTCCAGTGACAGTGGATAAATCTTGCAAGAACTGAAGTGCAAAATGGTGACAGTGAGTGTCTGCTTGATAATGATCAGACTCAAGAACAGTGTGACTGTTCTGGAAGAGCTTTTTATATATAACATGAAAAAAATATACTAAGGTATATTGTGGAGATCATGGAAATTTGTACATGAAATTTTCATGCTAGATCCTGCATTCAACTAAGTTGAAAGTAATTTCAATATGTCTGAGTATCCTGGGAGACAATTCCCAACCCAACTGTAACCTGAATACTACTACTAATCGAAAAACATTAATTTGTACCTCATCCAGACTGAAAATGAAGGCTGTCACAGCTCAGTGCAAAGACTTGGACATTACCTTGCTCACTTAAAGAAATATGGTTAAATTAATTAGAAGACAAAATTAAATTTGGATAATAGTATAAAAATTGAGAGGTTTACAAAATATTTGGTGAATTAAATATCAAAGCCTTATGACATGTGTTATAAAGACCCCCTTTCATTTTGAAGACAATAAATAAACCCAGCTACACTTCAGGGAGAAGTTAGATACTCTATAATGTTATAAAACAAGTCTTAACCAAAGAAAAAGTACTAAACTAGACAAATTACAAAGGAAGAATTAATAACTACAGAAAGTAATGGAAAAGAAAGAAAAATATGTTGAAAGTATCAGACTTGTAGGTTTTGGTTAAATGGCTATGGTTTGATAATGGTATTGAGTTGAATTAATGTACTTGAAATGGCTAACAGGATCCGTTACATAGAAGTGGAATAGATGTGTACAACTGCCACTACCCAGGTGAGAATGAATTGAATTACACATCTGTATCACCCTTGTGATTGATGATGTAGTTAATAATACATGGAATGTAAATACACTAAGAAAATGATACATAAAGCATTGTATGGCAAATAACTGAATGAGCACAACAAATGTTATGAAAATTGGAAAAACATTCAGAAAACCCACCTAATTTTCAAAGATTTCTTTCTGAAGATTGCTTTAAGAAGTACTTGAAAATTGACATTTTGTTGGTTCTTTTTCAGAAAAATGAAAAAGGTTTCCTTCAAAAGATCAAAAGAAAATTAGCACTCGTTCCATTTGTTATGACTTATGATCTCAATCTTTATTTCAGTCCATGCAAAATAATTGAGTGATTGAAAAAAGGCTTGAATAATAGAATTGCAATTGGGAAGTATAATTAACAACTCCTGAACAGGCTTGATGGAAGATAAATCTCACCAAGTTGGCTTGGTATAGTTTTTAATGCGATTTAGATTGGCTGATAGAGGTAATGGTGTTTTATATGACAGACTCATGTAGGCACTTCTTCAGGTAGGAAAGTGTAAGGGTGCTAAGTTAAGTGGTGGATTTTGAATAAAGGAAATTCCTAAGTTAGTAGTTTTACCAACATTTGAGGTATTAATAGTTTTTTTTTTCAGACTAATAACATCTGTTTAATTGACCAGGGAGAAAATATTAAATTATTAAAAATGATAGTGCAGTGAAGAGGTATTTGGAGGAATGATGAATAATGACTACAGAATTATACTGATATATGGATATAACTGATCCATAGTCAGTTGAACGTACACTGCCAAGATGATGTTTTGTCAAAGGATAATATATTTTTAGTGTTGAAAAAAGAAAACAAAACTACATTAGAGAGATGATTTTTATTGCATCTGTTGCCTTTATAATCAAAACAGAATAGTGTATTTAGTTCTGAAGTCACCAGCTCAAAAAGATGCAAGTAAATTGAGACAGGTTCATAAAGCCATGACAGTGATGTAAAATGTGCCAATATTTCCTGGTGAAAGGTAAAACCTTCCATGCTGAGTGTCAGCAAGCCATGGTGCCTCTTAAAGTCCTGTATTGAAACAACTTGTCAAGAATACTAATATTTGTCTAAACTGAAAAAAATACAGTAATGTTGTTCCACTGCTCAGTTAATAAAGTACAATAAACTTTTATCTGTGTCCCTGTACCTGCCAAAGAAGAAATGCCAGGTCTGATTCTGCCATGCTGTGCTCCTTTTGTTAGAAAACAGTTCTTTGTGTTTCTGGTTGGAGTTTGCCCAAGCTGTCAGCTGCCCAGCCAGGAGGGGTGGCTGGTGAAGGCACTATCCTGCCTTTCTCCAGACAGCCTTGGCAGGGTGGAGGCAGGAGCAGCCACTGGGGCTGTTTGAGATAATGAAAACCCATCCCTGCCTACAGTGGCGCTCGCCCTGCATAGCAGCGTGTGCACTTCCAGAAATAAAACAGTTTTCCATGGGTGTTACCACAAATGTAGCTGGATCAGGTGCAGTGAGGTGGGAGCTCTGGTGCAGATGAATCTTCAGCTGATTCTGAAGTTTGTTGGCAGTGCATGTGGTGTTTCTGAAGATAAAGGAAGTTTCTGGAACCTTCCTATAAATGTGCTGATGCTTCCCCTGCACTGCTGAGTGTGGCCACATCTTGTGGGACAGGTTTCTTTCTGGAGCTTACCTGAGGCCTGTGGGTGGTAAAATAAGATACTGATCTTACAGGAGTTTGCAATGCTGTTCTCTTACTGGAATATTCCAGTTTGCAATTATATATCGCTCAAATTATTTATCAAGTATCTTTCAATCCCTCTTACATATGTTTTGCAGGAAAAGGAAGACACAAATCTGGATCCTTTGAATAAATTTACATTTTTTCAATAGTTTAGTGAAATAATGCAGATTTAAACAGTCTGTCCTCACTAACGGGAAGGATGGAAGCTGTCAGAAATTCCCATCCAAGGCAGTTTAAAAAGTGCCTTGTACAACATCAAACCTCCTAGATTTCTCATTGGAGGACATTTTTCTGTAAAGTAGTTTTTTTCTTCTTTCTAACCTGTAGTTGTAGCTGGAGTATCAAGATTTGCCATCATAACATGTGCAGTCTTCTAGGAGGGTAGGTAGCTCTTGTGAACTTTTTCACTTGGGAATCATAAAAGAGAAGCAAACAAACCTTTCTTTGTAATGAAAGCTAATTTTTAATGTAGGCTCTTTGGAGAATATGGCAACAGAAGTGGTAAAACCTGTCCTATGTCAAAAAGATCTTGAATTCCACAATAGCAATTTCAGCTGGGTTTATGGTTTTATGGTAACTTGCACATCCTCAGCCCCTGATAAAATTCCGTGTGTATTTATAGACAAGAAACTTGAAGAAAACTTACATGTTTGTGCATCCATCTTCAGCAGTTTGTCAGTATGTTTTCATTTTGGTCCAGCTGCCTTAGGTTGACATAATAAAATGCTGGAGTGCTGAGTCACGTTTGCAGGACTATGGTGATGTTTCTGAAACTATCAACTACTAGAAATTTTGCATATCTTAAAAATCAATAATCAAGTTTTCATTTGAAAAAGTTGCATTTACAAAACCATTCATAAAGATTTCACTCAAGGAGACAGGCATATATAGTATGTTAATGCTATTTATATTGAGTAAATCAAAGAAAATATCTCTGAAACAGAGGACATTACAGCTTCTGTTGATTGGAGATGTCACAGTTGATTTTTGAAATTAAAGAGGTACATGACAAATTGACACAAGGTATAAATTTGATTGAATAATAAGTACCTAATATTTTTATTATTGTTTACTATTAAGGAAATGCTTCTGTTGGAAGGAAAGAAAATATCAGGTCATACTTTACCTGAAGATAAAACTCCTATCACCTAGAGGTATTTGTGGTGTGTGATGCCAAAAGCTCAAGTATTCCTTTGTTGATGGAAGTCTTTAATGTGGTTTCATGAAGAAAAGTATTGGCTTCTTTCAGTAATACATATTTTCTGTGACTGGCAGGAAGTTTCATGCTCTCTAAAGGTGAAAAGGTTTTCCTTTTCATCCCTTTAAATCTGTGAATGAGAAAATCTTTAATAGATGAAAAAACTCCCAACCAATCAACCAACTGGACAAGCCCCCTTGTTGGAATTAGTTCCCTTGTGGCTGGGAACTGTCAGGGATATTTTTGGGAACCACGTGGGGTTTCCTTGTAAGTTTTTCCTTGCGTAGTTGACAGGCAGAACCAAAGGGTTTGAACCACATTGCTGGCACATTGTGGTGGTGCTTGTATGGGGCTGTGTGCAGGCCTCCAGGTCAGTGACAGGCTGCTGATGCACTTGCTTTTTGCATAACTAAGGTGGAACCCACACAGCGCTGAAAGGGTGGAGAAAACACATGCAGAAAATGAAGTATGTTACTCACTTCCTTGTTTTTTTTACTAAAGCCAGTAGTTAAAAGTGCTCAGAAAAGGCCTTTAAGCTGGCATTTGTGGAACACCTTTCTGAAGTGAAGGAAGTGTGCAGGATGGATTCCTTATGTTGCTACACTCCATCAAGTGGCTCACTTACAGTTTAATCAGTCAGCTTGGATAGTTTAGAAGCTATTCATGCCATGCTCAGTGTGAGGCTCCATCTGTATATAAATAGATTGAATTTAAAGGATGCTTTATTTTGTTTTGATCTTACAGAAAACTGCAATGCAGGTAATAATATAAAAATGTCTTAAGATACACCGAAGGTGACTGCAACCATTTTTTCTGCTGAAACTAGACCATTAACCACAAAATAGGTCAGGATTTTAGTACAATAAAACCCTTCCTCAGAAGAAACAGAGGAATGTGTTTTGCAACTTAATATGTTGTCTCTGCTAAGGAGTAATGCAGCACAAAGCAGCACAGATTGGCACCTACACCTTTATTTTCATTCTGCAGCCTTTCAGTTACAAATAAAAGAAGCAAGCAGCAGGGTAATGCAGTTGTAGGCATTAGGAAGTTTGAACCTACTTTGTGCAGCTTGATTCCTCCATAACATTTTGTGAGTTGTATATAACATATTGTTGTGTGTGGTGTCAATTCATCCTTACAGTTTTCTAGCTTGTGGGATGCTATGATACTGGCATGCTGCTGGAGGAACAACCAGAATGTTATTTTACAGGTAACACTTGTATGGTCCTTTTACTGTTAATGAAAGATATGGTTGACTTTTAGAGCCATATAAGTTAGTTGTGTATCTCCTAAATATTCCTATCAAATTAATTTTTATATATATCTTAGGCTGAATACTGTATTTTTGTCCTTGTAAGCAGAAATGGCTAGTGGCACCTGTTACCTATGGTATGGTGTCTTATCCTGAAGTTGGGATAGCCCTTGATTTCAGACTATGGTGGTAGTATGAGTCTTAGCTTTCCATGTCTAGTCTCTAAAAGAGCATAAAAAGAAACAAGGGTTTTCTGCAAGCATTGCAAAGAAAGAAGGGGTAGCTACTGTGAAAACAGTTGTGTGCTGTAGGTAGAATGCTGTGTGGAATAATTGTACAAGATACCAGCAGAAATTAGGGAGATGGTTCTGCCCCTCTACTCCACTCTCCTGAGACCCTGGTGGAGTTCTTGGCTCAGACAGGACACTGACCTCTTGGAGCTAGTCCAGAGGAGGGCACTGTCTTAGCTGGAGCACTTCTCCTGTGGGAAAGGCTGAGAGAGCTGGGCTTGTTCATTCTGGAGAAGAGACAGCTCTGGGGTCACTTCCAGTATCTGAAGGGAGCCTACAAGAAGGATGGAGAGAGACTTTTTACAAGGGAATGTAGTGATAGGATAAGGGGGAGTGGCTTCAAATTGAAAGAGAGTCGGTTTAAATTAGATATTAAGAAGAAATTCTTTACTATGAGGGTGGTGAGGCCCTCGACCAGGTTGTCCAGAGAACTGGTGAATGCCCCATTCCTGGAAGTGTTTGAGGCAGGGTTGGATGGGGCTTGGAGCAACGAGGTCAAGTGAAAGATATCCGTGCCAGAAGATATCCCTGGCAGAAACAATGGCAAAAAGCCTGGGATAAATGGACTTCACTGCATGCTATGGCTGTGCTGTGTTCTGTTAAAAGTTAAGCAAGTGCATGTAGCTGACAGCTTGTTTAATCTAGATTCCCTTTTTCTATGAATTAATTTGTGTGGTCTCATGATGAGGGAAATGTCTTGTTTTGCAAAGACCAGTCTGCTCCAAATATCTTCTATAGCAACAGGAAGGAAACTTTAGGAGATGAGTTCTTTCCAATTTCAACTACAAATTGGATTTACTCATTGAAGTTACAGGTGTTATGTTCTGTAACAAAATCTGCTCCTTGGATTTCTGTCCAACAGCCAGAGAATACTTAATTCTTTGCAACATAAACAAGTAATCTTAAAGACAGCAAAGTTTCTTGGGAAAGTAGATGTTTCTTGGGAAAGAAAGAATTTCATCTGACCTGTTATTCAACTTCCTTGAGAATTTCGGGACCAGTTTATTTTATGGTAGGAACTCCTAAAGCGTATTCTCCATGTAGTATTTTGAAAACATGGCCAGAAATATTACAATTAAAATCAAACTCGGGAGCTCAGTTCATTATATTTTGGGAAGTACTCCTAGTAAACTGCTGAAGGTGTTTTCACACTGTAACTACGTAACTCATTTCCCTAATGAAGCTAAGAAATGCCAAACTGCAACTAAAAATTAGAGTTAAGGCATTGGGACATTTTTAGTTTGTTTTATATTTTATTCTTTAATCATATATATTTTTTACATTTATTTTATATCTTAGGTCCCTCTATAATATTCATATTAAAATACTTTATTGTAATTGTTCTCATTCTTATTATGTCATTGACCAATTACACCTTATTAGACAATATCTGCAATCTTAAATGTGCCAAAAATATATAAAAATATGTATGAATATATCAGCCTGCTTGCTTTTATCACTCTTAGATTCTGATTTAAGTGTCTGCCATTACTGCAGTTTTTTAGGGGTCAGAACAATCAAAAAAATCTACCCTGATGATTGCAGATCTATCTTGTCTGAATGCTATCTTGCCTGTGCTCTGCTATTTAACACTTAAACAATTCCACCTCTCCTACATGTGTTCTACAAGCCATGCTCTGATGCTAAATGGTAATTTTTGAAGAAGAGCAAGACCTTACCAAAGAAAAAGTAAACTTGGTGTGTTTGGGGCTTTTTTTTTTCCAGTTTAAATGAAAGGCATACTTGACAAAGTAGATATTTGCTATACTTAAGTACAAAACTGTATAAAACATTTTATGTCATTTTCAAAGATGCCTTATAGATACTGGGTATTTAGAGCCATATTTTCTAAATTGTGGGACAACAGGTGAATATATTTCCATTGGCATCTGTGGAAACCCCAAGCAAAAGTCCAGACTCCTGAATTATATCAAGTATAATGCTGATGGCATAAGTATCATTACTTGTGCCATCATTCAGTGCAGAATTTGGACTTTTGAGGAGAGAGAATGTGGGAAGTATTTTTCTGCAGCTGCATATATTTTCCACAATAGGTATTCACAGAATAACTTAGGAATAACAGAGTTGTAATATAACAAATCTTGTGTTCTGAAGGAAGAGCTCTTGTTTCAAGAGCATAGAGTTGAAACTTTTGGGGATTTTTTAATTTGGCATACAAAAGGGCATGTGAAGACAGGAGAATCCATAAATAAGGCTGAGGTTCTAGGCAGCCTGCCATTCTGACAGCATATTTTATAAACAACCATAAATAACACTCACTGCAGCATATCAGAGACAATTATCCCATGCCATCAGCACCATTGCTCTGATTTACTGAGGTCTTTGAAGAAAAGAAATACTTACCTGTCATGCCAAACTGCAGAGCTCTAATATGGTTGATATTTTTTTCTCAGACTTCATTATGTTTGGCTCTTGTTTTCAGTGAATCTCTCTTGTTTTGTGTTTCAAAATACAGTCAAGAATGAAGTTAGATAAGGGGTTTGGAATAAAAATATCTGAATGACTTCAATGGAGTATAGGTGCAAATCCTTTTGTACTGCTAAATAAGATTAATGCTCTTATGAAAAATGTTTTTCTTCTGTGTCTTTGAGCAAAATCCTTCTGTTTCAATAACAGAAGATGCAGAATCAAAATAATACAGAGCTGGAAGGGCAATGGGAAGTGGTGGTGCCTGAGATTGACTGGGATGTTCTTCAGATGCCAAATAGCTTAACTGGAGAAGGGGTGACCCTAGGAAAGCTTTATAATAAGGGCTGGATTATATGAGGAAACACTCCTATTGGAAATTAGTAGAAATTAGATCAAACAACAGACTTGGGAACCTTAACATTTTAAACCACAAGTAGAAGTGTCTAGCCCATTACCGTGGATGTCTGGTACATTGAGACCCACTGACCCTGGGTAATTTTTTTAGAGGGATTTTCCTGGGTGAAGAGGTCAAACAAAAGTTCAGAAGTTATCCATGGTGTGTTGCTCTGACAGGTGGCATCCATGCTCTGGTGTGTTGCAGTGGCAGGGACCTGCAGGCTGGATTTGGTGGGGTGTGTCTGCTTTGCTGTCTGCGTGAGGCTGGTGTAGGCAATGCTTCCACTCTGGAGCAAGGGGGTTTGCAGGCTGCAACAACATCTCCTTGACAGCCTTGGTCTGAGCTGGTGACTGCCTGCTCAGGGCTTTGGTTTGGTGTTGCCAAAGGCCATCCAGCCTGGTGGTGTATGCTGGTTAAATGGTTTTATGGTTTGTTTAAGGGTGGGATATTCGTGGTTTCCTTTTTGTGCGTGCATGTGTGTTTGTTGTTGTTGTTGCATGGTTTTGGTAGTTTGTTGGCTTATTTGTTTGTCCCTTTTGTTTGGCTGGGTTTTCTGGGTGAAATTGCATTGTCCTATCTAGATGAATCATAACTATAGTCTTGGAAATTTAAGTATAGCCTTAGAAATTTAAGAGCTCGGGTTCTTAACACGCTTACAAGGCATCCTACAGCACTTAACAAGAGAAATCTTGACCTCATAGTTTGGCCAAAACACAAGTTAAACAATTTCTTATTTCTGCTTCCAGTTCTAGAGCCTGTTGTAGTCTTTGGCCAGTGTTTTGAAAAGCTTTTTAACATCATACATAAGTTAAAAGCTGTATTTCTCAGGTGAATCAGTTGTATTCCATAGCTCATGAAGAAGGGTTTTGGGAAACAGAAGAGTATTACTTAATGTCAGTGTGTATCAAAACTGGTGCTATTCTTCTGGAATAGAAAAAAAAAGGAATACCACTATTTAGCTAACCCAGAGCATGCAAAATTTAGAAAGCAGAATTTCATGATGGATGGACACTTGACAAAACAAGATGATCTTCTGTCTTGCAGGAAGTATGTGTCAGTAAGGAGTATAATTCTTCAAATTAATGCAAATAGATGGTTATTAGATGGTAGCCATCTGGAGTAGAAGCAATATTGCATGGAAAATTTCTTGAGATTAATTTTGTGTGTAATGAATAAAAGATCACTAGGAATGTCTGGTTTGTACATAAATGCCTGTATTTTCTGTAGTTTGAACATTCTTGTATATATACAAGAATATTCTTGTTCTATAGAACTTCACTTTGTAAATCAATATTCATAAAACATTTCCTTGCAAATGCAGTTTACTTTATCACTTGTTGTTTTCTTCCTGATTTTTAATAATCCTACACACTTTTCAGATTTTTCCAGGCCCAGGGAGATATTTGGGCTATAGGTTGATTAGAACAAAGAGTGTCTAAAAGTACTGTTTGATGCTACTGGAAGTTAGTTTATCCAGTAAAATGGACAGATTGCTATAACCTTGATAAAGGGGAATCCTAGATAATTACTGAGGTTCACTTTGAGCTTTTCCTTTTGGATTTGTTTCTGATTACAAAAGAAATCCATGGGTTCTTCTGATAAGTAAAAAGCTTGGCTGTTTCTTGGCTTCACAGGCTGTTTACAAAACAGACCAATATAAATTGACAATATGCAAGATTTCTATTGAAAACTCAAGGATTTATGATTAAAGACCTTGTGCCATGATGTTTTTTTGTTCTGCATACTGCTGTGGGCACTAGAATGTTAACTTCCAATTGTGCAAGATATTCTCACAGGATTTTTCTGGTCTACTCAGTGTTTAATCTCTTTAGGACTCTTCCAGCAGATGGTTTCTGTATTGTGCATATTCATGGCAATTTCTGTGGACACAAATTTTTCATGACTTATCCCTGAAAGAAATAGAGAGTTCCATACCAGTCTCCAATGAATCTTCTGATTTAAGGAAGCATTTCACAACTTGCTTCCCAAATGGCTGTCTGTCAAAGTCCAGGAGCTGACTTTTTATTGAAACAAAATCACATCCAGATGTGACTCAAATGAAATCTAGTTATCAGAAGTAACTGAACAGAATCCAGAACCCACTGCATTCACTGTTTCACTGAACCATATCCAGGTAAACTAGTTCATGTTGGAGAGGTACAGATTCACAAGGTGAAAAATGATAAAAAAGGATTATGCAGACAGTTGACCTTCTCTGTAGCACCTCAAAGTCTAAATCTGGAACCATACTGCTAAGAAAAAAAATTAATAAATACTATAATTGATAGCAGAAAATGCTAGGAGAAAGATTTTATGTTTGAATAGATACAGAAAAGAGAATCTTTTAAAATTTCTTCCTAATACATTTTTTCCCCTTTCCCTGATTATGGCATATGATTCAGGGAAAAAGGATTCTAAAAACAATTTCTTTTTGTTATACTGATGTGAATGATGTTCTAGTGAAAATTATGTGTTAAGGTATGGTGTTGCCTAGCAAAAATGTCAGAACTGCCTGTGGGAAGTGCAAATTATCGAAGAAATTTATTGTAATTTTTTTGACAGATGAATTCCAAAGAAGAGAAGAAATATTAAAGAGGGGGAAAGGAGAATCTAGTATCTATCTTTGTATAGCAATGTATTCTGGCTCAGGCATTTCCTCAGAACCAAGGTTACCTGACTGAAGTCTGATTGAGTGTTAAAAAAACTAGGTTGCAATTTCAAATCAATGTCTGTGTACAGCAATGCCTAGAAATTAGTAATTTCCTTCATTCCATAATTGAAATTATACAGAGAGCTCCTTGACCTTTGTTTGGTGTCCCATCTGCTTGTGGTAAGCACCAAAGCTCTCCTGTGGCAGGGAAACAGGCACAAAACACCAGGCAAGCACTGGGCAGTGCCTGGGGCAGCACAGATGTACCCAGACACAGGAGCTCAGATCCAAGAGCAGGGAAGCTGTGTCTGAGTGGACAATTTTGGCAGCAGCTCAGGTAATCCTTTGTTTATTTTCATTATGTAATATAGACATGCATCAGAGTTAGGTCTTTGGTCATAGCTCATTTTGTAATGATTTAGACTTGTCATTGTCTTTGAATCACAGGAACATCCACGTATCCAGAGCAATCTCCACTCTGAACGATGAACCCTATACTGGCTGCTGCCATAACAGGAATTTGCTTTTATTTCTTTCAGAGACTTGCTATTTTATTCTTGTGTTCAGTAGTTCTGCACCACTTTAACTGAGAATCTGGATCATTTGAGTGACTCTGAAGGAAAAGTCTAGTTCAGTAGGTTTTGAATTTGAGGGGAAAAACCCACTATCCTGAAAATTATTCAGGCAAAATTGTTGGTTGCTAGTTCTTATTTATTGGACAATAGACAATTGTAGTTGCACAGTGTGTGGTGATTGGAGTGGCTGAGCCCCATCCCCAGTGGGTGCAGCTGTGAGAAGCAGGTGAGCAGCACTGACAGCAATGAGCCATGGAGTGCCCAGGGGCACTGAGCAACCACAAAGGGAGCAGAGGGCACACAGGGGCACTGCATGGACATGAGGGGATAAAAGGCTGGGCTGAAGAACAAGAGGGGCAGAGCTTGCAGCCTTCTGAAGTAGCAGGATGTTACTCTGTATGGGCAGACACCTCAAGCCTTCTGAAATGGTGTGGTGTTACTCTGTGTGGGCAGATGCCTCAAGCCTTCTGATGAGGTATGGTGTTACTCTGTATGGGGTGAAGCTTTCTGAATTTGTGTGGTGACACTCAGTGTATGGTGGCCATCTCAACTGTGACCTGTGCTGTGACAGGCAATAATAATGATGTTCATGGCTGAAAATATTTCAAAGCTTGTATAGCCAATTAATGCCCTGTAGATAAAGACAGATAAACCATAAAGACAAGGCACTGTACACCTGGGATAGCAGGATCCATGAGTACCTGTGAAGTCTGCTGGTAAGATAGGTGTGAATGAAAGTTGTGTGATTATTTTTTTTTAATTCCTACCTCAGATTTCAGCCTTAATGTTTTAAATTTATGGGAGTTGTGTTTTTAGGACTGTACTGATGTCTGCAATATACTACCATCTCAGTATGAGTTTTGTGTCGTTTTGGGTGCAATTAAGGTTAGATAAATAAATAAAAACCATATATAGAAATATTTAAATGTAGTGTTTTGTAATGATAATATTCATATACTGATGATTAAGCAGAAGATAGAGCTCTGGTTATTACAAGCATGTGCATTACTGACAATATTATTAGAACCATTAAACTCTGTTGGTAAAGTGGAATAAATTAAATTAAAGTGTTTGTTCAATTTTCCTTGTGTGCTCAAACTCCAAATTTAGCATGTTTTAAAGCCTTTTTAAATTTTGTTGCTCTTAATATTACTGAAGTCAAAGATGTGTAAATGTCAAATTATACTCATTTACCCTTGCTAATAGAACATAAATGTATACACACTATGGTAGGGATGCAATAACTGTACATTCTAGTAGCAGTTTTTCCATACTAATTCTTGGGTTTTCTGGGGTTATAAGGCTTCAAGACAGTCTTTGCCACAGATGTCTTTGTTCAGCATATTTTATTTATGATGGATCTTTTCTCTATTTTAACCTGGATGCTAACTTCTTAAAAATATTGTTATTTCATGACAAGAAGTAGGGTAAGAAAAGTTTGGGGAGAAAAAAAGAACCACAAACCTGTAGTGTTGAAAGCCAAAATGCTTAGTACACCGTTAGAATTACAGTATTTAGAGAATAATATTTAATATCAGTATTTTTAAAGTTTATTTCACCTTTTCAGCTACTTTTGCTCAATAATAGTATGAACAGTTTGATATTTTGCTAATTTTTCAAGAATTGCATATATACAAGACAAGTGTATCAAGGTTTTTTTCAATTTTTTTGAGTAGGCTCATGAAATAGAGGGTAGAAAAGGAACTGTGTAATCTTACTCAGAGCACCATGGCCTGTCTTCTTTATTTTTACTACGGTATCTCAGAGAATCATATATTTCAGAAAAATCTTGGAAAAGAGTGACGCTGAAAAGTTTGGCAGGAGAAAACAGAAGTTAATGGCTAAAATATGCATGAAGTAGAAAAAATTAGAAAAGATACTTTTAAACAAAATCTCACTTATGAAAATTTCAAAACGCTACATATGCATATAATATTAAATATTTTTAATATGATATAAACAGGGTTTTTTTGTTTACTGAGGGTCTGATTTGATAATTTTGGAACTGTTATAATGTTTCTGAGATGTCTCTTTCTGAGAAAGAGCTACTCACCAAATGAAATGTTCCAAACTGTCTCTAGATAAACTTCCAGCAAACAGCAGCTTCGTGTATGTGTGATATATATGAAGGTATTGGTTTTCAGACTTCATTTATGGAATTGGTGTTTTCTAATCCGATAATCATGTATGTGGAAACTAGTTATATTTGTATATATATTCAGTGCTTAGAAAGAAGTTTATAAGAAATATAAACTTATTATGATCTGCCCCATAACATGCTCTTGTGCTGAAAGCTATGATTTTGTACTACACCATGAAATGCAATACTGTGGTCTGAACAGTTGCAAGAATTTTGAGCTTGACTTTACAGCATTTAGTTGTAAGTTTTACAATCACAGTGTCTGATTGTGAAGATTGCATTGGCTGTAAAAATCAATCACTTACCAGGTGAGGTGATGGCCATGCACGATGCAAAGGAAATGTGAGTCTGAGCCTCACTTGAAACTATTCAGGTTGTCATGAGACAAGACTAGACAGAAAATAAGCACACTGATATTTTTCTTTTTCGTGGTGCAGAATCCTGAGGGGTTATGGAGTTTGTGGTGCCTTTGCTGTGTTCCTGAGTGAGCCTGTGGCTCGGTGACTGAGCAGACGGAGTTTAAAGCATTGTGGCTGTTTCCAGTGGCAGGCACGGCTTGATTTGACTGGGCTGGGCAGCAGGGCCCCAGAGCTGCCTGGCCTTGTGTTGGCCCCCGTTGGGATTTCTTTTCCCTGTGGCCACCCCAGCTGTAGCTCTGGCTCTGCCTGTGCCAGAGCTGGGAGAGGCTGGCAGCAGCCCCGGGGTCAGTGGGTGCAGAAGGGAGCCCCCTCCCTCTGCTCCCTGACCCTGCCTGGCGAGCAGCACCACAGGCCAGCCCTGGCCACACAGCTCATACTGGGTTTGTTCAGACACAAGATGGCATGTGGGGGAGAGCTCGTTTGCCACGAGATTCACTCAGCTGCCATTTGAACATTGCAGCTATGCTAAAGTCAAACATGGATTGCCAGCTAGCTGTAAGTTTAGTGAAGCTTAAAAATATTTTCACTCACGGGCTTGTGAGAGTACAACAAATATGCTAACCAGGGCCCTGCATGCTGGGAGAGTGTTTGAAAGGGATTAATTAACGTGAGGATAGTACTCTTCCTGGCAAGGAAAAGCTGATTTATGGCTTCAGGACCCAGAGCCAGCTGAGGAATATATTATCTGTTTGCAATCAGCAAAGCGTGTTATGCTGGGAGGTCAGGAGTGGCCAACTGTGTTCCCACCCAGTACTGAACACCTTAATTAGAGGAACTTTCCAGAAACTTTTGGCATCCTGAAATTTGCTGTAGCATAGTATGAATTTGCAGCATCCTAAATGAAGTAAGTTCCAGGGTTCTGGTTTCCTGGACATAAAATAAATTTCTCAAAGCAGTGAATCACAATTAATGAACAACCATGCGTCAGTTATTGACATTCCCTTCAGATTATGCTGCACAGCAGCAAGATACTTTCTTCTTCTAATAAGGCCTAACATGACATAAGGTTCTATCTGAAGGACCTTCTTGCTTTATTAATCTCATTATGACCACTTGAATTGCTACATCCTCTGTAATGATTAAAACATTTGACTCCCAAGTGTGACATTATAATGAGGATGGAGTTCATAGAATAAGGCATTGTATCATTCTCAAAGGCTGTCAGCAAATAGAAATAAAAAATCAAACTCCTCAGTGTCATTTCCTTACTGTTTCCATGGAAAAACAAGCTAAAAAATTTTACATACTTATATATGTGGGTTTTCAAACAAAACTAAGTAATCTCTCATAGAAGAGAGATATTTTTTTTAAATCTTAAAAAGTATAGATGTCTTGAGCACCAATTTTAAAAGGAGTACTTATGTGAAGTGCCAAGCTAAAATTGACCACATGTAATATAGTATGCCCTCCTCTTCCAACCACGTGTATATTTTTGGGGAGGTCTGGGACTGACTAGCCAAATTCCAGTTTGACAAATTATATACTTTTTCTTGTTCTTTGCACTTCTTTACTTGAAAATTTTTAAACTGCTCTGCATTTTCTTGAATGTACCATTGCTCTGTGGGAGTAGATGATAATATACATATTCAGAAACATACTTTCATTAAAAAAATCTTCGTCTTTTATCCCAAAACTAAAAACTTCTGTGTAAAATTTGAAATAAATCTTGTTTCTAAGTAATAAAGCTAAATGAAAGAAAGATAGGAAATAAAATTTTATTCTGGCACTTTTTCTTCTGCAGGAATCTTGAGGGAGATAAATTTGGACACTTTTCAGCATGATGATTTGGAATAAAAAGGCATAACACATGTTGCTGAAGCAATCCTTAGGTATGAGACAAATTAGTAACAGAAACTGAGAATAATAAGATTCCAGGTCTTTCTTGTTTGTTTTTTTCAGCTGTGTGGAGGGGGTTGTGATTTTTCTGATAGAACGAGCTAATCCAGCATTTTTCTGGTTCAAGAGAAATTTCTGTGGGTGCAACTGTTACCTTAAAGGCCTTCAGCCTTGGCTCTAATTGTGATTTTCTGCCAGCAGTTTGTCTGTCTCAGCACCAAAACCCCAGTGACTTCAATTCACTGCATGTTCAGTTTGTTATTTTATACTCTCTTTTTTTTGGTCTAATTACCTACCTAATGGAAACACCCAATTCCCCAAGTTATGTGTTGTTTCCTAATCTTGGTGAAAGCAGGAAGGGAACATAACAGAATAATGGGTTATTAAGGAAAATGTTAAGATTTGAATGCAACTTGAAAAGATATAGAGGAAGTCCTGCTTTTGTAACCTCCTGGGAAATATTCCCCAGGTAGTCAGGGAAGCTGGGGTATATTTGTTTGGGGTAAAATTGATCCACAAGGGGCTAGAAACCTGCTGACTGTTCAGATAAATTTATTTCCAAAGTATGTTTTTGCTGCTATTTTGACTTTGAAAAGTCAGCTTTTGCTCAGACTCTTGCCTTTGTCTTGCTATTTGACAAAAATTCTGCTGTTCAAAGCCATTAAAGGGGAGCAACAAATAGAATAGATAGTTGGAATCTAATTATCAATGAGGTAGAGAAAGAGCCATCCATCATCTTGTGTTTAGTCTTGTGAGAAACAGTGTGGAAGAATGTAAAAAAAATCCCATTAGGACACCATTCTCTGCATTCCTGAGCATTTCCTATTGTATGTATTAGAGAAAAAAGTAAAAGACTTTCCTTTCTCCCCTGCCCCTGATTACTGAGGTAAAAACACAGAACCAAAAGGATGGACTACAAACCATAGATAAACTATCGCAAGAAAGCTAGGAAAAAATGCTGTGTTACTTTGAGAGATTTTTTCTGAGGGTCATTTTTACTATTACTTGTTTTATAATGTCACTTTCCTAGGATGCTATTTGAGAATGTCTTATGCGTGGAACTAAAAATAATTTCCTTTATTTATTGAATGGAAGGGAATGTGAGCTTTTGGAAGCTGTATGGTTGCTAATTATATCATTGTCATTCAGTTGTCAAGTTAACTGAATTTTCCACTTGGTCTAGGATTGGGTAGAATTTGTTCTCGTTAGTCTTAATAGGAGAGAGACAACAATTGCACCAGAAGGGATCATATTCTCCTTAATGTTCTTTGAAAACATAACTGCTTTGGGTCATTACAGCACATGTGTGCATGATAAATATTTTATCACTGTAAATTGGGCTAAGGCTGGGTGGTTTGGTTTGGAATGCTGATTCAAATGTCAGCAGTGAACCTGACTTCCATATTTCTGCCTAGTTTTCATGTTCCATTTTAAATTCATCCTTACATTAAAAGGAAGTTTTGTTTTATCCCGTGGAACAGAAATTAATACATGACATAAAAGGCAGCTGCAGTCCTGTCAAGAAGACAAGGAAGCTGACATTTGGGTTCTAGGCCAGAGTTTTCAGAAGGAAAATGTGGATGGAATAAGGAGTTCTAAGCTTCATTTTCCTGTTCTCATTTCTCAGTAGCTTGTTCAACCTAAAGTTGTAACTGCACTGATGCAAAGCTGGGGTGGTGACTCTTCTCATACCTTATGGAGTTTGAAAAAAGGAGAGACTCCAGGCTCAAATTCTTTTGTCGCTATAATGGAATTTTTTTTCCCTCAAGAGTCCAATAGACGATGACTTTTTGACATATGTCCCAGAAGCTGCTGATACACCTAGTCAGCCACCAAAATCAGGTAAATCTCAGCAATCCAAGGTGTGCTGATCTGGGTGAATGGAAGTGGATAGATTTTGAGATTATATAGGTAATATTTTATTATGAATATTGTATATAAAACTGAAATCATCAGCCATTGTAGACAAAGGAATTTTAATTTATTATGTCAGGAATACAAATAGGTGAAATGGAGAAAGGAAACTATTTCATGCATTAGTTGTGAATGGTGAGCAAGGTCTTATATAGTGCTATTTTTACTCTATTCATACAGTAAGAACTCACTTCAAGAGGTTTCAGGTATTTCATTGCCAGTAGTTGGTTTTTATTTGTGCCAAAAGTTGTTACAAGCTTTCATCTGTTATAGACCCTTTTCTATCATACTTTAATGAGCTATGGTTTTTTTCCAAATAATGTAGGCTGTTTCTTTATCAATAGAGCCCTGTTTTTAATTTGTTACTGTCTTTGCTATTTAAAGATTGTTTAATCCTTACTGGAATACTGGAATTATTAAAAAGACAAACAAGCTTGGAAGTGGACAGAGTACCTTGGGAATACTGAAGGAGTATAATGTATATACATAGTGTAGTTTTTCGTGCCTGTAATGAAGTGTATTAGAAGTGCTGGTACAGTGCCATTGCAGGCACTTCCAGATACCAGAGGCACCCAGCATGATTTGCTATTTAGCTAATCCTGGATGATAGGTACTTGTGGGCTTGCAGCAGTATCCCACTGACAGTGCTGTAACTCCTCCAAGGCTGGAGAGCGCAGCTACTGCACCTTAATTAGCTAGAACTACAAAACTTCACCTGAAAATATTTTTCCAAAAGCTGCTTGGGTTTTGGGTCTTTTTTTTTTTTTTTTTTTTGGCAGGGGAAGGGCATAATTTATTTAACTCCTGTTTCTCAGTAACACTGTGTTTAAGACAATATGGGAATTGAAGAGGCAGGAATAGCAAAGCTCATGCTGAGAAAGGAGTGAAGTCCATGTGTTTTGTTTGTATATACATAAAACTCATATTCAGATGGAATGTTTGTCAAACTGTAATCCCTTAAAAATGGATCTCAAAAGGCTTATTTGAATAAAGATTAAAAACCCCAAACAACCAAACCCCCCAGGTCCTTTCTGAAAGTGCTGCAAACATCTATAACAGTGTAGATTATCGAACTTTAATTGTCCAATGTTGCCATATTTACTGTTACAGGTATATTCCTGCTGGTTTAGGGCAGAGTTTCTGCAAGTGCTGTCAGTGGTGGGAGGAGCACATGGGTGGAATGGATTATTTTCTCTTACTTGACTGAGGATTGTTTTAGTTTGCTGTAACACTCTGCTGTTTATATGATCATGAAAATAGATGTACTTTTAGTAAGAAAACAGAATGTGATGGTTCAGTGCGTTGTCATTTCTGGAGAAACACTTTCTTCAACGAGAGCTCTGCTCTCCCAGACCACTTCCTCTGTCTGTGAGGCTGACTGGAGATCAGCTGTTTCCCCATTGCAGTTCTCAGCAGATCTCCTTGGATTCTGTGTTATGGACCAATCTCTGTCCCTTCTCATTCCTTACTCTTCTGTCCTGATGTGTTTTTGTCCAAGATGGAATGGGACTGGCACCTGAAAGAGTTACAAGCACATCATGACAGAAGTTCATCTCTCGTGTGGTAGCTGCTCCTCAGCACCTGCACAGCAGGCTCCCACTAAATTTAGGTATTCACATTCCAGCTCTGTTAATATATCTGCCAGGGAGGTTGAGTTCTGCTCTACTTGAAACTACCTCTGAGTTCCACAGGACTGAGGAGGACAGGATTGAACTGTTAATGTAATTTGTTGTCCCTCTAGGACAATGAACAGGCTTTTTAGTGAACTCCACCTGTCTTCACTTCTGTATCCTTGCGATTGCTCTGAAGGAGAGGAGAGCAAGAGGGGGTAAAAACCATCATCATTTTAGTTCCTAATAAGGTTTTTCTGTAGTTTTGTTCTTCATTCCTATCTTCTCATATAAATAGCCACTAAGAGCTCTATTAAAAAGTTCTTTGATCAGGGTCAAAGAATTATCAAAGCCAGCAAACTAAAAGTTGAATTGGCAACCAGATGCTTGGAAGAAATGAGCACCATTTGGCTCTGAACTACCTTTAACCAAGATTTAATTACAATATTCATTACTTCAGAGACTAGGAAAACTCAATATGAGAATCTTAAGGGACCAATAGTAATAAAATAATGAATGAAAAATTCTAAAATAAAAGCCAAGTGAGAGAGTATATCTGTATCAGTTTAAAAAAATGTAATTAAACCAGTCATTTAATTTCAAACCAATTGTTTTGTGTAGTCTTTAGAGAAAAAGGATAAAAAGAGAAACCACTGAAAAGAACACTGAAAGATGTCTGCTTGTGCTCCTCTTGGATGCTGAAAATGGTTATGCTGTTAGTCATGAGAGCTTTCTGTGAATTTGGGTCAGTCATACATTTATCTTGGTATTACCACTGTACTTTTTTATTCTTTATTGGCCCATTTCCTTTGCCATCATACCAGTGTTAAATCCCAACCCATCTGGTAACTGAGAGAAGAGCCCAAAAGTCAAGGGGCTTCTTTTGCAAAATATAGCTGGTGCCTAATCATAATGTCCCTCCTTGCAAATTGCAGAGAGTTATTACTTGATTTTGTTATAAAGCAAGTAATTTACATGACAGCCACTCAGATTGTGTGACAGCAGAATATTTTGAGTTTAAATTCAATTATAATATCTATAGAATTGGTTTGATCTTTGATTCAAATCTTTGCATTTTAATAAACTGTGCATCTGCTCTGGGCACCTCATATAAATTGTAAAACTAACTCAGGAGTTCAAGTGTCAAGTAGTTTATTTTTCAAATGTCAGCAATTTCTGAAACTGCATTTATCCTGGCATTAATATTTTCTCTTGCACTATGATGTCAGATAGTGACATTAATCTATTACTGTGTATTAAAGCCACATCTTTTGTAGATAATATCAAATTGTCACTAAGTGGTTGCTGGTGCTGGTTCCTGCTGTTATTTATGTCAAACTCCTGATATTGTCATCATCTGTAAACAGCTTGGGCCTTTCTGAACTACTCACATTGATCTCAGTGAGGTTTATGGTTACCCATGGAGGAGAACAAAGGATACTTTTTAAGACAATACTTGAGGTATCATTTTTACCCCATCTGCTTTTTCTATTGTACAGATTTATTTTTTGTTACATCACAATCACATATTTTGATGATTGAAATATATATTTTAAACCACATTTTGTCCTCACTTAAAAGATTTTTTTCTTGTCATTTCTGAAATGAAAACCTTTCAGCTGACATTTTTTATCAGTTTATCTATTGAGGTTGTAATTTACTATTCATACTGCACAAGGCATTTTTCTTTCCTGTATGTTATATACGTATGCCTCTAAAAATAATGTAGTCTTGTGATGGCCAATATCTCTTTCATTCATTGTTAAGTATTTCATTTACTGCCATATGTCACTAAGGACCCAGGCTGCTTAGTTTCATTTGATTGGATTTTAAAATCTATTTGATGAATTAGCTCCACCGAGGCACACCTCTGATGTGACATGAGTTCTACAAAAATTATTTGGGATGCAAAGAAATGTACTCAAATAATTGTTTTCAAGGTCTTCTCCTAAAAATGCAGTAGATTTAATCCAAACCAGTGAAGAAGCACAGAAACTACATATTGTTCCTAGCATGTTTTCACCAACAATTGCTTATATATTTTTTAAACTGAAGCCCATGCTTTTATGCTCCTTCATAAATCTGCCTTAGTCAAAGAAGGAAGGGGTGTGGGCAGAATATAAAGAGGTGGTAAACCTAAGTAATTTTTAATGAACAGCCATAAGATTGTTTTGCTTTGAAGAAAATATATGCAACGAAAACTCCTGTAGTCATCTGCTTGGGCTGTTTGTGGTCAATAGCACTTTGCTTATGAAAGACTATAAAATGTCTGCATTCTCCCCACATCCAAATATACCAATCTAGATGCTAAATAACACAAAAACAAAACTTGGACCCAAATATGGATTCAACAATATCTGAGGAGGAGTAGTCTGTAAAAGGCAGGTCTTGGATTAGATTTGGCTGCTGGACTAAGGCGTTTTTGGATCTTTGTGCAGAGAGCCTGAATGGTTTGAATGTTTTTGCCAATGGGTTGCATCAAACATGTACATTGCCTTGTTTACATCTGTTAAGATGTAGGAGTTTGGTTGTTTTTATTCACATTCAAGACATATCAGCATGTAGTTGAGGGATGTTTGCAGCTGCTGTCATTTTGACAGATAAAGAATGTGATGTATTTAGCAAGGTACAATGCTACCTGGGAAGAAACTGATATTTATTTCCATTCATATAGGAGAAATATTGCTCCAATGTACTGGCCATCACTACACTGGAAAAAAATAGAAGTGATGGCATAAAGAAAGTGTTTATAAAAAATGGAGGATGTCTGTGAGTAGCGCTGTTTTAGGAGCTAAAAACTACAAAAGGAAATCTTTAAAACAGGATTGGACGAATTTAACGCCTTAAACTACATCACAAAATTTATGCCCTCCTCCTATTGGCAAAGGAACCACCAAAATTTAAGTAGATTTAGAAATTTTGTGAGGTAGTCATGTCTGCTTGATGGGAACAGCCTGGGCTTTATGAGACAGTGTAGCCCTCTCTCTCTGGGCCAGGTACTACCTGCTTACTGCCCAGTTTGTAGTGCATACTAGTGTGCAGAACCCAAAGCCTTTCTTCTGCCTGAGCATTTCTTATTCCCTGTGTTTGCATTATTCATCTCCTTTCCTTATATGCCCCTGGATCAAATATTCTTTGTAAAAATCATCCTTTAAGCCAGAATCTACAGTAGTCATAAGGTAGCCTTTTCTCTGTCTAAAGAGCAGAGAGTACTTCAGATTTACATCTCTAACATAGCAGAACTAAATGTAATAGAATAAATCGTGACACTATGATCATAGCAACAACTCATACATAGGAAAAAATTAATTATTGTAGAAATATTTTTCAATATATTTCATTAAAACTCTGTGGACACTATTTTCCTCTACCTCTTCTGAGAATGATTTCTCTTTCCTGTCAACAAGAGTATAAATTCCATGTAATAGCAACAGTTTCTTTTGCCACAGGTGATGCATGTCACATGGTTTATTACCAAGCCAACATGGTTGTAAATGATTTTCATAATTTTTCCATGTGATAGTATTTTCATTCCATAGTGGAGTGATTTTGTATCAAGCATCCTCAGTTGCACAGTTTAACACATCTCAGAAGGTAACTAGCTGAAATCTTCGTGTACTGAGTTGAATCTCTGATCTGCCATTAGCTTGGCTATGCTAACATTTTGACTCTATTATATACAGTTTTCATAGAAAATTGTGTGTTTTCTTTTTTAAAATAAAGAGTTATTTGTGGTCATAATTTAAAATTAATAGTGTCAGCTAGAAGTCTTGTAGAATTTGACCTGAAATCAGATAAGATATTTTCATTGAAGAAGTTTAGGAATTTATATTAAAATATGTTGAATGCTTGCCCCAGACTTTGTAGCATCTGGATTTTGCTACTTAGAGCAACATTTGTAGGTAGATTCAGGAGTTATTATCATCAATCTTATTCTTATAATTTGTACTTTGCAGTTGACAGTATCAATGATGGTTGTTTCACTCAATCCAGAAATCCATCTGTGAAATATGGCTGTGTATTCCCTGAGTGTGCTGCCTTCCATGCCACATTCACACTGCAAAGCCACATCCACTGGGAAAGGAGGATGGCTGTGCTGCCAGTGCTTTCTAGGAAGGGGAGAGCTGATGCTCTGAGAGCAGATGAAAACCTGTCTTATTTAGGCTGGAAGAAGTGCTTAATGATGATGTGATTGCATTCTAGAAATAGATTTGTAGTAGGAGAGAGGGAGAAGAAAAGGGGTTTTATGTGAAAGGTGAAAGTCCAGTGTGCATCATAAGGATGGAGTAATTTATTTTAAAGTGTTCATATCTAGGCTGGGAACTACAAGAAGCATATATTTGTTACCATGCTGTCTTGGTTTGAAAGAC
>WBNO01012417.1:61738-79260 GCA_013400575.1 Peucedramus taeniatus | reverse complement strand
GAAGGAAGGAAGGAAGGAAAAGACATATAATCACCTATGGAACTATGACAAGGCTTGATTGTTGCAGTTTGTCTGTTGGTCCAAGTGATAGTCTTGATCTGTTGTGATCCACTGGGTGTGAGGGAAGAAGCCTGTGAAACACGGAGTCTGATGTGTTAAAATACACTCAGCCTTGGTGGGAGTGACCAGGTACCTCCCCTGGGGAGGAGCTTTTAGTCCTCTGGTGGAAGGCCTCAGAAATGAATCTGGGGACACTTCAGGGGTCTTTAATGATTTATGACACCTTCTGAGACATGTCAGTTGCCCCTCAGTCAGTGTAGTTAAGCCAGTTATGTCCCATCAGACATTCCCTGGCAGCAGGTGGACAGAAGTTTTACAACTGAGTTGTGTAGGGGAGGGCCATTAGCATGATAAGATTTACCATCCTGCCTTGCAGGATTTGCCTCTTCATTGTGGCCTCCAGGTGGTGATGGTCCCCCCCTCTGTTGAAGGCAAGCTAGTCATTACACACCCAAGAACTCACCTCCTCCCTGGAGGGGTGCAAACCTGGCTCAGCAAAGCACCCTCAACAAATGAACAAATATTGGGAGTCATTAATCATTAATAGTCTAGTCTCTCCCAGATACCTAACTGGAAATATTCAATTCAATATTTATTTACCCTCAAGTGTTTTTGGTGATTAAACCACATTTCTTTTGACATGGTTGCAAATGTAATATCTTGAAAAGTATGGAGGCCCTGAGATGTAATAGCTAAGGTTGTGAAAGACAACTCTTTAGACTGTTATACAAACATAGCCTTCTGAAGAGTAGGAATGACCGTTCTGATGAATCGCCAGTCACACTCCAGATACTCACAAAACTGATCGAGATACTAATTTAGAAGTTTAAATGTTAACATCACAGTTGGCTGTAAAATTATCCAACTTGATCCTAATATACCAGCTGTCTTATTATTAGTTTTTTCCTAGCTGTTTCTCACTAAAGCATACATTCCAGAAATGAATTTTTTCATGATTTGGTGCCATTAAGAGATAACAAAGCTTCAATTTCTTTCAATTGTTAACCACTCTTAATGTTAAAAAAAAATAAAAAATAAAAAAAAAAAAAAAATTGCCCGATCTGGGTTACTTCAATATCTCGTTCTTGGGTCATTTTAGGATTTTTTTATTCTGCTATAAAGACTACTTCTGTATTCTGTACTTTTCCTCTCCAGAGATACTCCACTTACTATAATCAAGACATTTCTCTTGTCTTTGATCACCTAAAAAGAATAATTTCCTTAACATTTTTCCTTATAGAATAGCTCTCCAGCTTGTGAATAATTTTTAATGCTCATTTCTTCCTTCTCTCCAGCTTTTGACATTTTTCTTTTTTTTTTCCAGATGCACTTCTTGCCTAAGTTATCAGCTGAGAGCAGAGTTTTTGATGCATTCTGTCAAATGAATGAATCTCCCCAAGCATTTTCAGAAGATTATTTATAAGTATTGCCATGTGAACTGCAAATCAGCAAAGCATGCATGGGTAATTAATGCCCATTTCATACGAAATATGAAGAGTAAACATCATTAATTTGCTTTGCATAAAATCCTTAAAAATCAGCATAAGTATTTAATACTTTTTCATGCATGTAGAATTTATTTAAATGTCTCACCTCTACATTTTCAGGAATCTGTCATTTAATATCATACATCTGTGCATAAAAGGGCAACCAAATAATAAAACAGTGACCACTTTTTTTTCTGTAATGGGTAGCAATGGGTTATTATTCTGTAATCATAAACTTCTAGAAGAAGAAACAGTGCTGTTTTTCAAAGAATTTTTTGATATTAAGAGTATTTAACTTCAGAAACCATAACAACTCCCTTATAAAATTAAGATCATATGTAGAAAATAGTAGCAGAAAAAAAGATTCACAGAAAGGTGAATGAAAAGACAAAACCAGATTCCTTCAATTTTCAGAAGAAGTCCAAAAATCTTCATTGCTTGGATGTTCTTTTAAAGGAAATTCCAAAAGTTTGGATGTCAGTAGAATTATTCAGAGGAAACTATTCCCCCACAGACCTACTCTACTCCTTTTATTAATATTAATTATCACACTGAAACATTTCAAATAGAATTGACTTCTGCCATTCTTGAGGGGCTGTGGGATAGGAGCTGTCTTTCCTTTCTCTCAGTTTACTTCTTTTGATGCTCTCTCTGTATGAGCAATATCTTCAAAAGAGAGAAACAAACTGGTCAGAGTCAGAAGCACTTGTGCAAAATACAGAAAGAAAGAATATAGAAATAATAAGAAATAATAAGAAAGAAAGTACATTTATTTGTTTTCTCTTAAGTCTTAAATTCAAAGGGATTTTCTGAAGCATTGCCAGTTTTTCTAACTTTGGAGACAGCTGGGACAGAGTAGTTGTGCGCATACTGAAACCTGCAGTATCTTCAAAACTCTTGGCCACATTGTGTCTTTTCTGCCTCCCAGGTTGAATAGGTATCCTGTATGTTTAAATGCTCACACTTTGAGCCTTTCTAACTTGCCTTGAAGACACTCCTTTTTTGAGTGTGGTAAAGAAATGACGGAAGTCTTGGACCTTGGTCTAACTTCAGCTATGTAAGTAAAAGCTTGGATTGAGAGTAGGCTGCAGTATATGGACTGCTAAGTTGAAAGACTGTAGAAAAGGAACAAAACAACAAAGTATTAAAATACAGCTAGAAGACTGAGAATGTTTCTTAACCAAAACAAAGGAAAATTGAAATTGTTTTCAGTGATAGAAGCCATATTTTGCAGGAGTCTGCCTTCAGCTATTTCCCAACTCCAGGCAGTAGTTCATCAGAGATGTAAATTTTGAGTCTTATGGCCACAATATGCAAATATATTAGGCTTGAACTTAATTGGAACTCATTAGAATAAAGTCCAAAAGTGAGTAACATTCGGAGTTTTTCCAAGGTGTTAAATGTCAGTTTAATTTTCCAACATGGCTAAACCTGTCTTACCCTCTTTTGACATCTGCAAAGGGATCCAGTACTGAGGAAATAAACCATCTTATACACCTACTATGCTCCCTTACCGTGCTCTATTCTGTTTCATTAATGCAGTTTTATAAAGAAGCCATCAGTACCCTTGTTGCACTATGTTATATTGTTCTTCTGGATAGAAATGGGATATAGTGATGTTTACCTTTAGAAAAAACTTACAGAACTGGACAAGAATTTTCTATATATTATAAATAGCAATAGAGACTCTCACCTGATGCACAGCTATACTTCAGCCTCTGAGTTCTGCAGCACTTCAGGAACCCCTCAGCTTTCTGGCTTCTAGTTCATGAAATCTGCTGAGGTCTTTAAGTGAAGCCTTGTATTGGTATGGTGGTCATCTCTTATTCCAGACACTGCATTGCAGGATGCTAAACAAAATACTGAAATGGTAAATGTAAATATAGGCCATTCTAGTCTATAAGTATTTTTATTCAGTCATTTGCAAATGAAATTATTAATAAATGTAAATATATTTCTAATTATATACTACGAGTTAATTTTTTTTTTGTAAGCATGTGTAATTCCTGTAATTACATTTTTTCTTCTGCTTTTATTTTTGGTAAATGTCTGAGTATACTAACTGATCTGTGGAATTCAGAGATGTTGACTCTGTGCCTGGAGCACAAAACAGAGCCAGTAATCCAGTAATGGAAGAAACTACCCTATATGAAAGACTCAGTGGGTAAGACAATGTTTAAAATATTTATTTTTTATTTCCAAAGCCTTTCAAAGCAAATAAATTAGAAAAGGCAAAAGCAGCCATCTGAAGAATAGTATTTGTGAATAACCTGCTTCAGACGATATCCTAAAGGTCACCAATCCATTTTGGTCAGGATAAAACAGAACATATCCTAGCTCTAAAAAGAACACTCTCCACCTCTCAAATTTCACAGATTTTGCTAGAGATTTATTTATTTTTTTAGCCCTCTGAAACATCTGGTGTAAGAAGTTGTTGGAGAAAGTATCCTGGTTTTGATAGACCTGTCATCTGCTCTGTTCTGACTCATTTTATGCTCCACCTGCTTTGTCATACTGAATCACATTTAGCATCTCTTGGAAATGTTGCTTAAAACTCATTCAAATACTAATCAAAATTTGTACAATGAAGGTGTTTTCCTCACATAAATACAAAACTGTAAAAATGATTTTATGCAAGATCTAGAAGCCCTTTTGTCAGAACTGAAAGTGGCATATTTTTTTCCTTTCATATATTTCCAATGAATTTTCTTTTTCAAAGAAGATGTAGCTGATTCATTCTAGCTGATATGTGAAGACACTGATATGCTAATATTTTATGCTGAAATAGGTAGGAACATAGTGTTAAACCAGAGAAAGAATAAAAAAATCAGGGAGAAGTTTCTGTGCAATTAGCTGGTAGAGTGATGCTTCCATTTATTCTGAAGAGTTACTAACTGCTCAAGTTATTCTAAGTTAACGGATTTCTCTTCAAAGTAGACTTCAACTAAGTCAGAATAAGCATATCAGAATTCAGCTCTGAATGTTTTGATCATTTTTTAAATGGAAGGGCATTCATTGTTGGAGGGTTATATTGAGTCATGCAATGGAATAAAATGTCAGATCTGAACATACGTATTTATTGACATTTTTATCCAGGGTGACACTATTTTTCATGTATCCTGTCTTGTAAATTCTTTCTGGTACTATCAATGTAAGTGCCTGGTATTTATTTTTGTGTCTTGCTATATCCAGTGTCATATGTCTACATTGTTCATACTCTGCACAAAGAAAGAAAGGAACATAAAGAATTTAAGTCAAACCCAAGACAACAGAAAAGGAACAGAAAAGAAAGCCAAGAAGGAATCCCTTAGTGTTTCTTATCGTCAAGTAACAAATTATCACTTTGGCTTTTCCGCCTCATTAGCGAGGCTAAATAGCAGTACTTTGTTGCCAATGGGTAAGTAAGAATTTAGTCTCACTTTACATGAAGATGAAAAGTAAAACCACTTTGCCATGACCCAGGAGCTGCATCAGACTGAATAAAGAATGAGATAAATAATGCAAGCCACCTAAACTAGGATTTTTTTATTAACCACATTTAAATATTCTTTGATCTTGCTCTCTGACTCCTGCTCTCAGTACCATGTGAAAGACTGGCTGGGGGCAAAGCTAAAGATAGCCCCCTGAACAAATAGATTGTTGTCTGTGATCATGGAATATATTAGCTGATATTCTACTAAAGTGAAAACTTGCACACCCTTGCAGTCTCCAAACTGCTACTGGTTATGTGAAGAGCAGAGCAGTACTTTACTGTAGCAGTTAAAGTTTCGGATCCAAAAAAACAAAGCTTCAAATTGTTTGGGTTTCCTTAGGCTGTCTAGTCGTGAAGTACTCTTTGCTGGGGTGATTTAACATTTTCCTGGTTTGCTCTTTAGTACGTGTTGAAAACAGCTCAGTTTCTCACCTGTTTCTCAGTGGTTGTAACTTTGGTTCCTACTGTCAGAAGATCTATGCCATGGATCTGTTGCAGGTCAGACCTTTTCTTATTTGCATCTTTACAAAGGAAGCAGAATGTGATCAAACTCTTCCAGGACCTGGATCACCTCATGTTCTCCTATTCTTCTATGGAGGATGGATAAAATAAAATAAATTTTTATTTATTTCTGTTCTTTTCTTAATGACCTGGAGAATCTAGATCTAACACCGTCCTACAGTATCTGGAGGATGCTGTGGTAAATTCTTGACTAGAGCATGGTGTATAGTATAGCAACAATTTCTTGCCTATCTTTTTCCCCTCTGAGGTCATCTCCTATTTTCTGTTTCTGCATAGGATGGATTGACTAACCTGATCTTTTGAGCAATCCTCATTACTCAGAAAGGAAGTAACAGAAAATCACCCTACCCAAGCTGGAATACTATCCGCAAATTTATGAGTCATGGGAGATAAGGGGAGTAGGGAGGTTCTCTTGTATTCTGCACAATTTTCCTGTAACATGTTACTAAGTATACAGAAATGATTGTCTCAAGAAATACTCTTATAGTGTGAAATGTTATGTTTTTTTTCTCGTGTTACTTCCTTTTTAGTAGAAAGAATTTATATGTAGACTGGTAGACTGTTTCAGAGCTTATTGCATTGAAGTGTTTTGTAAGAGAAGTGCTCCAGAGATGGAAAAGTAGCAAATACCTATTGAAAGCTACAAGGACATTTCCAGGATGTCCAGAGATGCAGCTAGAAATGTAAATGCTCAGTTAGAATTGAAATTGGCCAGAAGTGTCAAAACCAACAGGATGCTAGATTGTGTCAAAAGGAGCATCAGCAGAAGAGATAAACCCACTCAGCATTTGTCAGGCTGCATCTGAAATTCTCACAACACATTTGATGCCTGCTATGCAAAAAAAGCTGTAGACAGGCTGGAGGGAGTCCAGATAAGGGCCACAAAGATGATGAAAGGCCTCAGAAATCTGACATGAGAAAAAGCTGAGAGAACTAGGTTTGTTCAGTCTTGAAAAAAGAAGGCTTAGTGGAGACCTTATCACCATGTTCCAGTATTTCAAGGGTGGCTCCAAAGAAGAGACAGACTCCTTTTATCACAAGTGGTCGCAAAGAAGAGACAAGGGATAATGGAAATAAGTTACTTGTGAGGAGATTCTGATTGGACAGGAAAGTAATTTTTTTCATATTGCAATGGCCAACCATTGTAACAATCTCCCACGGAAGTGGTGGGTTCCCAAATGTTGTATACTTTTACAGTTCAGCTGGATAGGGTTCTGGGCCATCTTGTCTAGACTGTGCTTTTGCCAAGGAAATTTAAACCAGGTGATCCTTGAAGTCCTTTCAACCTGGTATTTTATGATTTTAAGATTCTATAATGACAATGGCTCATATAAAATCTGAAAGAAATGAAGCTGTTATGGTTTAAAATTTTATATCCTCTCATGGATAACTAGTTAGATTAAAAAAAAAAAGAAAAAGAAGCACAAGGAAAAAGAAACAAAAAGCAACACCACAAATAATATTTTCCTGGTCCTATTCAGCCTATTCATAAATTATCTGGAAAAGGGAGTAAATAGTAAAGTGATATTGAATGGCTGGAAGATAAAATATGAGAGGAAATTCAGTGTTAGTGACTACAAAATAATGAACATGTGGGTAAAAAAAAAATTTGTTATATAAAAAAAATCTGAGACCTGAATTATCTATTACCATTCAGGAAAGAGCTCTTGCTGTCATGGTGAATAGTTCTTTGTAAATGTTAGCTCTGTGCTCACTTGCACTCAGTAAGGCATGCTAAGAATTATTATGAAAAGATTAAAGAACACAAGAGAAAATAACATTATATCAGTGGATAATCCCATGATGAGTACACATCTACAAATTTCTGTGAAGGTCTCTTCAGGCTTCCCCTTTCTTAACTTCAAAATATATGAGACTTGAGAAGGTGGTTTGGCAAGGATGATAGGAGATATAGAAAACTTTATGATGACAAACAATTAAACATGCAGGGAGTGTGTAGCCCAGGAAATAGAAGACTGAACAGATTTTTGTGATGAAGACTTGTAAAATCATGAATGGTATGAAAGCAGTGAATGGTACTTGGATAGGGGGCAATTACTATTTCATCAAATGAAGTTAACTGACAGGTTTTGAAGAAAGAACAGGAATTATTTTTTCATATAACAAATAATTACACTGTTGAAGTCATTGATACAAGATGTGGATGCCAAAACCCTCAAGGGAGTTCAAAAGGAGTGTCAGACAAATTAATGCAAGAAAGAGTTATTCTGCACAAGGAGGCAGAAATACATTAATCTTAGGAATCCCTTGCTTGCAGAAACTGACATTGTTAGCAGAGGTGATATATCAGGCCAAAAATAAACCCAACAATCTATATTTATCCTAATCTCATGTTTTTTTTCCACTGGTATCTGCTATGTTGCCACTGTGAGACAAAGGAGATTACAAGGCTATTTGGCTTAATCAGTACATACATCCCCGTATTTTATGGTCTTATATGCTCTCTCAATTCTTTCTGACACTGCCTGCATGACAAATCTGTCTCCTGGTGACTCAGTGTTCTTGGAGTGGTATCTGTATATAGTCTCTTCAAAAATGAAATGTATAGCTGAAATCTATGACTATAGAGTAAAGGCTTTGTGAGGCATACAGAGTTTGCAGAAAGAGGTTAATTTTTTTTTTTCTTGGCCTAGAAAAGGCCATTTGTTTTTTTATATCCTCTGCTTCCTTCCACCTGTCCTCAGTATCCTGAAATGATTTTGAAATATAAATCATCCCTAGATCTCTGTTTATTTTGAGCTTACAACATTTTCCATTATAGTTTCTTGCCTTCTTTATATTATGGATGAACTCACTATTTTAATATATAAGAAGTACATTACATGACCTTTAATGATAGCCTTTAAGAGGCATTTCTTCTTTTCCTACAGGCTGATATGTTGAAGTTAATATAAATTTATTTTAGAGGGACAGAGGAATGGGAAGGGCCTCTTGGGGCCTGGGGTTACCTTATGGGTATCTTAGCATCCAGTCCTATCTCTGCTGCTGTCCCACGGATGGGGCACAGAAATAAGTTACAAGTAGCCTTGTCTCTAACCCCATCTCTGCCCCCGTATCCAGCAGGTCCAGATTAGTCACCCTGGGTGGGCCCTGGATGTGGCTGCTTACACTGATTGTCTGCCTCTGTGGATGGCCCCTGTCACTGTCCCCAGTGATGCCCTGCCCAGATCCTGCAGTTCTGCACCTATCAGTGAAGGCAGCATGCAGTCTGTGCTGGGGAAACCTGGGGACCTTGAGTTCTCAGCTCATCCTCCCTTGGAGATCAGCCCCACTCATGCTGGCCCCTGAAACTTAAGTTGAGTAAGATTAGAATTAACCTTGCCCAAAGCCTTTAAATTCATATAAGATACAAATTAATATATATTAATATATATGAGTTTGAGGTTCAGTGCTTCTAACATTCTATAGTCTTAATACTCACTACTTTGGATTTCAGGTGAACGGACTTTCATCTTGTTCAGGGTTCTGCTTGAAAGAATCACACTCACCCCATGAGACTTGTTTATTTAACAGCAATATTAACTCAGAGTATTTAAATTCAATAATTGTTTTCATAAGTTCACCCTCCAGAAATGCAGAATACAATACTTTCTTTTCTGCCTTTTCTGTTTAGTTTATGGACACCCAGGTCTGAGAATAGAGAAGAAAAAGTATGATCTTTATATGGCCTTTCAGATTTTACCACAAACTAGAGCTGTAAGATAATATGAAACCTTAGTTTATAGAACTTATTTAGAAAATGCTAATAAACTGCATAAAGATTTCAGAGAGGTGATTGATATAGCCTAGAGGTGACTGACCTGCTTTGAGAATTAGAAGTAAAGGAAAATTAAGAAATCTGTAATGAAAGGGATTGTATAAACACAAAGCTCAAAGCCAAATTAAAAAAAAAAAAAAAAAAAAAAAAAAAAAGAAAAAAGAAGGGAGTAAATTCTACCAAGACTTTAAGAGTGGCAAAAATATTTATATAGAAGAAAGGGAAACCAGGAAGGAAGTTTGAAGTAGAACAAAATACATAGTATTAAGGAAGACACTTTTTTTTCTATTTTTAAGGAACGTAATGACCCCTATATAGTATGCTATATTTAACAACATGTAAATCTAGAATATGTCTTTACTGCAGATTTCTGTAACACTTTTTTGTCTGTTACAGTAATGTTAAAAATCCCTTTCTGTTTAGATAATTTACCTCCCACCCCATCTGCCTTTCCATCTTCCCTTTTTTCCCCCTTCCTCCCCCATTTCTGTACCCTTTCTCATAGATATTTTCCTGTATTTTTATATTTCTGGTTTATATTTATTGATTAGCAATATGGAAAGTATTGTTGTGAATACTTGTGAATTTCAGCCTTTTCCTAATAGAAAAAACACAAGCAGTTCAATTAACTTAATTTCCTTTTTGTGTAAATAATCATGTTATCAAAGACTTAAGGGTAATCAGGCAAAGAAAGAAAAAAGCAAAAGAAAGAAGAAACATTTTAGTTATACAACATATATGCTTAAAGAATTTTATTTTGCATTATATGGTTCAATTTAATATTTACAAGCTCTTTTTAATAGAATTATTTAAATGTCAGAAAAAGTATATTAACAAAAGCAAATAAAGAATGCAAAGCCAGAACATACACAGCATACACAGAGAAAGGATTCTTGAATTATTAAAAAGAAGAAAAGCAAGAGGGTAAGTTAATTTGTGTCATAGCCAGGTCACTGTTCTAATCATGATTTCAATCCCATGTAATGCTACCTCTTACTTTATTGACGTGGTAATTGTTTCTGTTCATGCCACAGAGAGAACAATAATGCCCAACTAGAAATGTGAGCAGTCTAGAAGCAATGCTAACTACTTGCTGTCCACACAATTAAATAATTAAATGTAATTTCAGATACTCTAGTTTCCAGAATGGTTTGGTCAGAGGTAAGACAATATTAGCTACTCTGCAAAAGCAGAAGAAGAGAAGGAAATTTTCCACTTTGGAGCAATAATAGACAAAGTTGCTTTAATTCTTTTTGCACTTACTGTACTTTCAGAAAAAACCCTGAAAAAGCTAAAAAAACCCAAACTACTGTTCAGCTGTCAGATGCATTGTATTTGCTCTAAAACTAATGGTGGCATTTCTTAATAAAAGCTGCCTTTTTAGACATCTTGCAAATAAGCAGCAAATTAGACATGAATACCAGTTTGTCCTGGAGTAATTTGCAAGTGTTAACAGCAAAGCTGAAGTATACTGAGTGCTAGAATTACACTGTAAAATATAGTAAGGAACATTTATCTGTCCCAAGGTGTACATTTTATTTTCTGCTAGTGAGAGGAATGTAATGTTCTTGTCATTGCCATTGTGAAAGTTTTTGATGGGACAAGTAACAACAGCACTCCATTTATTTTCATTGCTGTCTATAAATATATAGCATGATTGCTGGAAGTACACTGAGGCAAATTATAATAATTATTCTATTTCAGAAGCACCTCTCTCACCATACTCTTCAGCACTATTTATATAATGCAATAATTATGACTTTAATGTCTTTTTCTGATAAGAGACAAGATGACACATTTTGTGTGTGATGGAACACCTTCCATAATTACATTGGCCTACCTAAATCTAAGGCCTAGTTAAAAAAAAAAAAAAAGAAATTTTTGAGGTGAATGCAATTGTATTACCAAAATATCATTTTAAAGACAGAAAAAATGCCATATTAATACTATTTCATACTTGATACAATTATTTTAGAATAGCAATTTATATTTATGCAGAGCTGTACAGGGAAATATTTTCCTGCACAAAGACACATCAGTGAATGAACCATCTCACTACTTTTCTGTGTTTTGTATTATTGTCTTCTTCTCTCAGGAGGATAAGGTAAGTTATCAGCAATTTATTCAGGACACAGTACCAAGTTATGAGCAGAATTAGGATTACAATTAAATCTTTCCTTATCCTTTTCGAAACATGAGACTACATTTTTTTTTCTCATTCTTCAGAAGATATAGTCAGAAACCAGATTTTAAAATTAATTTGTGTGTATCATACTAAGTGTATGATTTAATATCAAGTTTAATGTTTTTAAAATTATAAAATAAACTCTGAGGCATGTACTGTAAACCGGAGACATTTATTTCAGCAAGATTTGTTCATGAGCAAAGTATTGCTGGAACCACTGATTTCCCTGAGGTTTTTTTTCACTCTGGTGTTTGGGTTTTTAGTTTTTTGGGTTTTTTGTTTGGGTTTGCGTGTTTTTGTTTTTGTTTGGTTTGGTTTGATTTGGTTGTACTTGTGAGTATGGAAAGTTTATAAGAAATTTACTAATCTAATAATCAAAATAAGTCTCAGGAGGTGATAACGAATATCCACTAGGAAAATTTTAGTAATGAGACTTTTGTTCTCAGAAAATACAATTTTCCCCAAAAAGGCCTTTTTCTATGATGAATTGGTTTTAATGAAACACTCTAGAAAAGGTTTTGCAAATCTTGGATAGAATATCTGTTGAGGAAGAGACAAGTGATACCCCAGAATAATAAGTGACCAGATAGTAAGGATATTTAACTGATGTAGAAGATCTGGATTAAATTCCTTCCCTAAGGGATTTAATACTTTCATACTTTATGTGTCCTATCAATTTAGTTATTCAGAGGCCAGAGTCACAGTGCAATGTATCTTTACCACCCAGGAATTTTTCTAAAATTCAAAATGCTCTGGTGAATTGGAAACAATATTTCCTACTCATTCCTCCCTGAGAAGAATGAAGGTAAATTTTCTTAGAAGATTAAAAGTGACAGTAGACCAAATTCTGATGGATTTAATATGTGTTTTAAAACACAGAGGAATTTTAAAATTAAATGTGATTATATGAAACTTCTGCCAAGGAACTGATCATGCAGTGTTTTTTTTGTGCAAACCACATATTTGTGCCTTGGCCTTAAAGAACAAGAGAAAGAAGAAATCTCATTTTATCTTGTTGTGAGTAGTAGATAACTTCAGAATAAAACCTGTATGTTCCTGAAATTCTATGACTTGGGTGAGATATGTTGTTTTTATAACCTGAAGTATATTTAATCAAAATAAATTTGTTTTGGTTGCAGGTAGCAGTACTACACTCCATCAATATAATGAGGTCATGGTTGAACTTAATTAATTTTACATGGATATACTGTTTCCTTTGAAACTTCTGGTTCTCCTAGTGAGTAAAAATAGAATTGATGGATGATAGATGTAAACTTTCCAAACGGGCTAAGCAATAAAGTTCAGTTGTAAATTGATCCCTTAGAGAGAAATTTAATTTTTAATTCTCAGACAAGTAGCAAGATTTACTAAAAACGCCACCCAAAATAAAAGCAATTACCTCAAATAATAACCCCAGGATAAAACCTTTAAAGATTAAGAATTTGCCTGAATTTCTAAAATTTTAATCCACTGACTAGAAGGTTTCCTTCCCTCTGTATGAGATTAGTCTATTGGAAATGGAAGGCTTTGGTATATCCTCGTTCAGTATGTCAGTTCAATACTGATTTCATTAAAGTCAGTAGGAATTTCATTGTTAAAGGGTATCTCTGTTTGGGCTTCTCTGTCATTGCAGTTGCAAAGCATTCAACAAGCAAAAAAAAAAAAAGAAAAAAAATGCTCTAAACATGTAGAAAAAACAAAGGGATTTGGGAATAGGATTCAGAATTGTTGAGATCTCAGTCTGAGTTGGTTGCTGAGTTCCCTCTATAACAAATAGAAACACACAGACAATTTGAACGAGTGATTTGCCTGACCTATTCTTGCTATCTTCTTCATCAGGTGAACTGCACCCTTTATGCGCCTAATCCTCTTCATTTTAAATATACTGGAATCTTGACTGCTGTAGATGTTGCCATGGTGAAAAAAATTTAGGGAGCTCTCCAATCAGAAGAGAGCTACCTGATTGCTTTTGGAGATGGTCATTGAACAGCAATGTTTTAACTTGCAAGTTTGGATTTAGAGGTGTAAATCTCTAAATCTAGCTAGCATCATGTCCCTCAGCTGAATGAAGCTCCTGTTAGAATGTTGTCTAACTCAGAGGTTCTGACCAGATGATTTAGAATTAGAGTATGGCTAGACAGGAATGGATTTTTCTATCATCCTTAGTCCTGTTCAACTTTTAGATTCATTCACTTCTAATTAGTCTTAAATAGAGGTTAGAGTGAATGGACTGGCTGTAAGTCATCTTACTGTTAATGGCTTACAGAAGAAAAAAACTGTTAAGGGTGAGATTCAAAACTTAATTTCCTCTAAAGCTTTTATAATATTATCTCCTCATTGTAATGCCTTATCTTGCACCTTCGTTTTTCTCCATTGGATTCTTGCCTCTGCTGATTCAGTAATTGAATAATGTCATTATCCCATGCCAGAGGGGTTGGAACTAGATGATTTTTAAGGTCCCTTCCAGTCTATGCCACTCATCCAGTGGGTGTTTGAACACTGGAACAGGCTAAACCTGTCTGAATTCAAGGAGCATTGGAAAATGCTCTCAGGCACATGGTGTGGTTCTTGGAGTGTCCTGTGGAGTGCTAGGAGTTGGACTTGATGATGCCAATAGGTCCCTCCAACTCAGTATATTCTATGATTCTATTATTATATTAACAATGCAGTGAGATTGTTAATCTCAAATTGATTGGTTGATAAAAGTTCATTACCAAACAAAAAATTACAAAGAAAATGCGATTTTAAAGCATTTTTTGCACTCTTTTCAAGATAGCATACTTGGGAAATTTTTCCCCTTTTTTTTTCTTTTTTTTTCTTTTCCTTTTTAAAGATTAACATAGTATTTGTGAAAAATCTCAAGACTAATAAGACTAGACATTTTGCCTGCCAAAATTATTTCTTAGTTTACATCTATCATTTTCTTCAGAAATTGTGTCCATTTTAAAATCATTAGTTGATAACTTTTAACATATATAAAATAGTAAATACATAACTATCTGATACTTTAGAAACTAAGAGTTATGCTGAAAATATTGACTTGAATTACAATTAGGTGAAATATGGTGGTTCATTAAGCAAAATGGTCCATTTTAATCAACTGAAAGAATGCGTGAAAACACTGTGATATAACTTGGATTATGTGCACAGCTTGTAGATGATGACAATGATGTCATAGGGCAGAGCTTAAATGGCATCAGGTTTATGAGCTATAAATAAAAGGAAAGGAAAAAAGATCCTTTAAAGAAGAAACCTCGCTGTTTTTTCTTTCTCATATGAGTAATGGAAAATTCTTAGTTGATAGTTAGTATCTATAATTTCAGACTGATAAACCAGAGCGCCATACTCCTTTGATTCAAGTTCCCTGCAGGAAAGGAAGGAAGAACTCATAAAAAGAGATTACCTCTGACTTTATGACTAGATAATTATAGAAGAACAGGAAAGCATCTGTTTCTCTTGTATACTTCACTTGTCCTCTAATCCCCAGATCTGTTTGAGAGGAAATACGAAATAAATGCACAGAAGGACATCTAAACCCATTGTTTTCACATGGGACAATCTATTCCCTAGCCTCTCTGCTCAATTCCTTGAAACTACAGCATTGCGCTAGGTTTCTAGAATTTGCTGGAAAACCAGGATCTCAGTAGGAGAACACACTAAAATCTAAAAAAAGCATACCACTGTTTGCATCATCTGATCAGAATGATGGGTTTAAAAAAAAATCCTCCCCTTGTCTTCACTCATTCCTGGAAGTAGGGCCATAAGAATAGTGGAGGGCTGTGAGGGGAAGCCTTGTGAGGAGCAGCTGAGGTCACTTGGTCTGTTCAGCCTGAAGAAGAGAAGACTGAGGGAGACCTCATCGTGGTGTTCAGCATCTTCCTGAGAGGAAGTGGAGGGGCAGGTATCAATATCTTCACTTTCATGACCAGTGACAGGACTCAAGAAAATGGCATGAACCTGAGTCAGGGGAGGTTTAGATTGGATATTAGGGAATTTTTTTTCACCCAGAGGGTGTTTGGGCACTGGCATAGGCTCCCCAGGGAAGTGGTCACAGCACCGAGCTTGACAGAGTTCAAGAAACATTGGGACAATGCTCTGCAGCACATAGTGTGATTCTTCGGATGTCCTGCACAGGGCCAGGATTTAGACTCAATGATTTTTGTGGGTCCCTCCCAAATCAGCATATTCTATGATTTGAAAGAAAGAAAATGTGAGAGAATCTTCTAAGAGTCCATTGGCCAGATCACTCACTTTAAGATCATTAAAGATCTACATTCTAAACCAATTTCTTTTCAAATCTAATGGACGGATATAAGGTAACAAAAAGTTTTGGGCAGCACATTTGAAACAAACATTTTAGATTTTCATAGCTAAACAGAGACTAAGGGGGGAGAAAGTTTTGATGAGTCTATCTATCAGCTGAAGAATAGATACACTTGTTAACTGCTTAAAGGAAAGTAAATGCAGAACCAAACTACAGCCCACCCAACACCGTAGAGGATGATGGGGCTCAGAAACTATGGCAGATCCTCAGCAGTTCTTTACTTATTTTTCTCTACACACATATGACCATACAGTGTCTCACAAAGAGCTCTTACACACAGAGCTATAGATGAAGTGCTCCACAGTATCTGCAGACAGACGTATGAGATTGTGGGATTGCTTCCTCCTGACTTTTCATCGTGTGTGGGGTTTACTGATTATACAAGATATTTTTATTTGACATAAAAGCTAGTTATTACTGTTATTTAGGCCTTAATTACTCATTTCCTTTTATCCTCCTCTCTTTATCTTAACCTTTTAATTAATGTCTTCATTATGCCTTCATTTAGAAAAATCACTTAATATTCCAGTCTGTAATATAACAACTATAAATATATTCTTTTATTTATCCAACCACAAGGGAAGAACCTAATTTAAAACAAAAATCAGCAGCAAATTAGGAACTTTCACTGTCATCAAACAAAGGAACAGGAATGGACAGGCAAATAAAGCACCTCATTGTTACTATTCTTTCCCAGCAGATAAGACATCTGAACTCTATTTAATATTTAATGGTTTGTTCAGAGTACAGTATCAGTAGAAGAGATTAAGAACACCCAGCTATACTAAATAAAGTGAACATTAGGATATTTTCTTTAGATATGGGTTTAAATGTCTGCATGCAAAGAAAGAATGTGAATACCGGTCTTCCACAGAGAGGGAGAAAAATAAGTAAATAGGATAAATAATAAAAGAGAATGTTGTAACAACTTCTCTTCCATTAGTATTCGCTTGTTTCATAACTTTTTTGAAAGAAACCAAAACTTCAATCTTTCATGAACTCTGAAATAATTGTTATTTTATTTAGTCTATGTTTGTGTGGAATATCGCCTTTTAACTCTAGGTCAATGCAAAACAAACTTTATCATTTTTTAATATTTTTCTCAGCTTGCCTTGTAAGACTTCAAGTCAGCCAGATGCACAGCTGTTACCACCACAGACATGGAACTGACTGTCCCTTATCTTCTTTCTCTAAATGCATCTTTTCTGATTTCTAGCATTTTTCCCCAGCTAATGCATTCTTTGAGCACATGATTTTTTCCTCTGGAAGACCAAGTCTTTGTCTATGATGTATTGAGGATACACAAACAGTATGATTGCTTTCAGCAATGCTAAGTCTTGTCTTAGTAAGCATGTGATTACTGATAACTAGAGTAAAGTGATACCCTCAAACAAATTTATATTGTTTTATTTTCAAAGAAAAAAAGCTTTGACTAAGACAAAAAAGATTATTAAAATCTATTGAAACTCTATATTTAGAGGCTTTATTATTGTTATAGGAACTGAGGAATTCTTAGCATTTACATGGAGATGCATCCATCCCTCCCTCCAAGGTGTTTCTGGCAGCTTTTTTCAGGCATTCTTAATGGATATACACAGTTATTCCAGACAGGGTGTGTGGGAGAAGGGAAACACCTTTCTAAGTTGGTTGTTTTGCTGATTTATATTAGTTTTTTGTTGGGTTGTTAGGTTTTT
>WBNO01012417.1:44065-61669 GCA_013400575.1 Peucedramus taeniatus | reverse complement strand
TTTATTAAACCAAAGTAATAATACAGTGAGTAAACCCTGCCATAATCTGAGCAATTTCTAGAATGCAAAGCAATTACAGTAAATCACAGAACTGCCTGATGTCCTTCACAGACCCAAGATAAACCAAGATACACACTTCCATTTGAAAGTGCTTATCACCTTACTTCCTCGGGTTCTCACCACACCTACTAGGAAAATTAAAGCCCCACTGTTCACCTACAACACAAAGGGAAGCAAATTGCCTGTTATAGAGATCAGCCATAAGGGTGGCACAGATTGAAATGAAAATAATTAAAATCTGGCCTTCTACAACGAATTTATTAAATTTTAAATCATTGTGATAATAGCTAAATAAAAAGAAGACCTGACTATGTTTGATGTCAGTTTAAAATCATGATTTATCTGCAGTAGATAATAGATGAGTAGGAGCAGCATTTTATTGTATAACTGCAGTCATTTGTTTCATTTGAAACTCTTGAGGACTGTCAAAGTATTTCAGAAGAGCTAAAGGGACAATGATAAGGCCAGTATATAACCAGAGACAGTACTGCTTGTTAGAGAAATGACAGCCCCACTGGTGGGACTGGATATTGGGCCTATAGTTGGATATTGGACCCATCACTTCTGAACTAGCTCAAGCCAACCAGGTCAGTTACAGAGCACTGCTTAAGTTCCTCTGCCTAATACACCCATTCATTGTAATCATCTGGCCAATGATTACAGTGTTAAGATTCTACTGAACTTTTCAGTGCTATCCATGTCCAATTAGATGCAGCTGAGTAGAAATTTATTTCCAATCTATCCTGCCTTGTTCTCCCATGTAATGCACCAGTTTACCTCACCTACAGAGTTGAGAAAGAAAAGCCCTGTATGAGGCGCTTCCACACGAATGATGGGGAAGAATCCTTGCTCTGATCCTCCCTGCTCTTTATGGGGTCCTCGATGGCCACTGTTTTGAATTTTAAAGAGTGGTTCCCCTCAGCCTAACCAAGGTAGATGAAACTACCAGATAGCCAGGCTGTTCAGAAAAAGTGATTAAACTATGGTATGGGTCAGCAGTAGGAGGGTCATTTGTGCAAGAGACAAGGCTTCCAGACAGACTAGAATAAATATGTAGAACTTAGATATAGAGTTGGAATGTATGTCTACAATTTAGGCTTCATGCCATATAGTGTTCATGTGTGTCACACATATGTATGCATCTATGTCTACACAACTAAACATGCACAAACATTAATGTTCACTAGACACTTGTGCTTTTGGCTAATTCTGCAGGGTGAGAAGAGACAGAAAGAGATTACTTGCTTAAAAATTAAATAAATTAAAAACTTCAATAAGGTGCAAAATTATATTGACATGTTTGTATTCAGTTTACTTCTCTAGAAGTAGTTCTACATAAGGAGACTGATTATGGGGAAAAGTCATTTTACACATGTATGGCAAACCATGTCTTTCACTATTTTTTTATCTTATCCCAAGGAGTATTCTCAGTGACTGATCTTTTTTCCACACTGCCTGCTTTTTTCTCTAAGTAATCAATATTTACAGTGATAGAGGATTGTTTAGCTAGTAGTCATATCAATGAGTTAATATGTAAAGAAAGGGTATTCACTTTTCAAAATCTGTCCCTATATTCTAGACAACCATAGGCTTTATTGCGCTTGCTACAGCTCAAAGTTCATATCAGACACTTTGTAATAAAGTGGTTTTCTTTGAAATTCTTTAAAAATATTACTTGTATTTGATTTCAGATATATTAACAGATAACTTTAGTTTGTTCATCTAACCATTCCAGTAACATGGGGAGGGGAAGAGAGGAAAAGAGGTGAATCAAGGTAATATAAAATCAATCTGTATCATAGTTCCAAAAGATCTAGTACCACATCACTACATCTAGTCTGCCCCATGCTCATCAGAAGTTACAAACACACAATATTTAATGCACTAGGTATATTTTGATCTCACTTAATTGTGCCTAATTGTTTCAGGTTACATTTCAGAATGCTATTCAGCTTTGATCTAGAGATACCAAATGTCTACTTTTACTCCTTTATTTTTTCTACAATAGAAAGTGTGTTGTGTTTAGAACTTCCTTTCAATGCAATCAGTCCATTATTTCCCTTAAGAAAAATAAAATAGAATAACTCTCCAGTCTCTCAAATTAATTAATTTTCTCTCCATTTCAAAATAAATATGTGACTTACCTACATATCCCCTATTTTTAAATGACTTTTGAAAATATAACAAAAAAAATTGGATGCAATTTTTCAGCACTAATGATGAAACTAATGTTTCTGACTAATGCTTTGTACAGAATAATATTATTCCCCTATTTCTGTTTTTACTTTTCTATTTGTGGAACAAAAACAGAAAAAAAACCCCAAAACCTTGGGTTTTTACTTGCTTTTTCTTTTTATATTTCATATCTTTATGGCTTTACATTGGAGTACAAGTGGACTTGTTTATTCATTCAAGTTTTATTAAGGAATATAAAATTAAAACATATATCCACAGAATCTGGCCATAAAACCCATAATTAAAGGACATTTTCCCAATGAAGACTTTTTGCCTGACATCTGTCATTAAGGGGTAGTAATTGCATTAACTTTAGAAATTGCTAAATTTGTTTTATTGAAATCACATAATGCTAACTTTTGAAGTAAGTAATTAATTTAGAAGTCAAATATCTTATACTAGTTTGACTTTAATACCTTGACTTCACAAAACTCATAATTTAATCAAAGAGTAAATTCAGGTTCACTATGTTGAAAAGATGAGCTTTGCACAGAATCATTTCTACTTTGATTGATTGTTATATATTCTTATCTTCTAATTCACAGAATCCTAGAATGGTTTGGGTTGCCAAGGACCCTAAAGATCATCTAGTTCCAACCCCCTCTAAAACAAGCAGGGACACCTGTCACTAGACGACACTGCTAAAGCCCCATCCAACCTGGCCTTGAAAACTTCCAGGGATGGAGAATCCACAACTGTTTTGGGCAGCCTGCTCCAGTGCCTCACCAGCCTCACAGTGAAGAATTTCTTCCTAATTTCGAATCTAACCCTCTTCTCTTTTGGGTTAAAGCCATCCCTTCTTGTCCTATTATTTCGTTTCATTGTAAAACGTCCCTCTTCAATCCTCTTGCAGGCCCCACTAAGGTACTGAAAGGTGGTCTTAGGTCTCCCCAAAGGCTCCTCTTCTTCAGGCTGAACAAGCTCAGCTCTCTCATCCTGCCTTCACAGGAGAGGTGCTCCAGCCCTGTGATCAACTTAGTGACTCTCCTCTGGACTAACTCTAAGAGGTCCATGGCCTTATACTAGAGGCCTCAGTTTGCTACTGTGTTAGTTGCACAACTGCTTTTTCTTTATTTTACCTAAGTTTATGTATTATTTTACTTGTAAATATTTGGGTCATCACATCTAACCTTTCTAAATATTGGTATAACATTTGTATTCTTCTAGTTACTCTATGATTTAAGCAAATTAACTGCCAACGAATCTAAAAAAAAGGTTCAACTCTGTTGCCTGTTGTTCAGTATTCTGTTTGGTATGGGAAATAAAGTCTAATCCTTATGAAATAAAGAATATAATTTCTTTCCCACTCACTCATTACCAGATGAATGCGGATTTCTCTCACCACTTCAATACACTTCAATACATAAAGTATTCTTTTATGGAAAAGCAGTGGTTCAAATCCCTGATACAGAGACTACGTTCAAAGACTGCAGATGAAATTGAGGCACATTATTAAAAACGTACAAGAGTACCCTGGAGTATCTCTGTGCTCTTAAGTGGAAAGGAGAACCAATTTGTCCTCCAGAAGGTTTTGTATCTGTGCCTTAAAAACTACTTTTCAGACTAATTTGTTTTACAAATTTGAGCTAAATTAAAGTTATCAAGTTTGAACTAATAGTTGGGTGTCCAAACTCATTATTTAATAGTTGTATTCTCAAAGGCAAATGCATCTTGCTGGACCCAGGAATTTTCTACAATAATTTTGTTGGTTTGTTTTCATTTCATGGTCTACTGCAATTTTATTAGTTGTCCAGTATTAAGAACAATTAACTTAAATCTTACAGCAGCATCTTTATCCTATTCTAATTACATGTCTCACCTCTACCTGTGTTAACTCTCCCATATGCTACCTTCTCTTCTCCTGGGATCTTCAGCTCTTAAGCATATGCCAGAAGTTTCACTCAACACATCTTTATCTTTCAATCTTCCCCCCTGTTTGTTGCTGGCAAAAGGTCACAATCATCTCATTAAGAAATGATGAGCAATCGCACCACTATATATCAAAGGAAAAAAACCTTTTTGAGAAATCAAAGGAGGGTGAACATGTTAATGAACTAATATATAGAACACTTGAAATTGAGGTGATATTCACTCAGTCATAGGCAGCAGTTCTATAAACTAAAGAAAAAGGAACAAATCCACATGCATCTGGTTGTATAATTTTTGGACTTTTTTCTATTTTACTCACATATGAATTTTTAAAAACTTAAGTTTTTGCTTTTTGTCTTTCATTTCACCCACAATTGTTCATCTGATAGGTTTTGGTACTTTCTCTACATTAATTTCTGCTGATACTTTTTCCTCTGTTTTTTTAGCCACTAGAGCAACTTGTTTCATTGCTCCCAGGTAGATCTAATTTCTTGGTATTCTTTTAAATATTTTCCTTTTTTCCCTTTTTATTTTGGGGCGGGGGGGGAGAGGAGGGAAGGACAGGGAGGTGTATCTGGCTCAATAAAAATTATTGACAGCTCCTTTAAAACATCTCTAAAGTACTCACGCATCCAAATTTCAGTTAAGTATGGCATAATGCATATTGTTATTTCTAATAAGTAATTTCAGTTTGACCCTTAGTGGAACTGCTTGAAAGGGCCCTTCCTTGAAAGGGCCCTGTCTTTAATAAATTTCAGATAGTTTGAATTTTTTACTGCTCCCTTTTTTTTATATTTTTTATTTTTTTGTGAAAGCTGATGAAAAGTGACAAAATCCCCATAACACTGTGGAAATTTTTCAGTTTTGCAGTAGCTTATTGCTAATCACCATCTGAAAAGAATCAGTAAAAATCGCATGTCTTTTGAAGACTGGTTTCACATATCAAGTTGGGTTTTTTCACCCAGATCACCTTGTAGAACACTCAATTCAAAAGTAGCCTGAACTCAAGCAAATTATTTCTAGACACTGTTTTGCTATAAAAGTAAAATGGCTCAAAAACAGTTTTGCCTATTGCTTTCTGATACACACTGAAGAGGCAATGATGTATAAGCTGTTGTGCTCTATGTGCTGTTTGACCCATGCAACAGCTCAAAATCTTACTAGCACTCTGTGCATCTTTATTAGGCTAGAAGGATTTTTTTTACTCCTCTTGAGCAGATTTACACATATTGGTTTTGTAATTCCCACACAGTATTTCTTATCACACGTACAACTTCCATTGAAGAACTGCATACTCAGCACACTGCCATCTATCACCCACAGACTTGAGAAGACAGAGTAGGAAAGAGACTCCTTTCCTCCTTGCCTCTATGCCTGCTATATTTCATTCTTTTTATGATTTGTGGGTTTTCATTTTTTCAAAAAGTGACATGGCAAAAACCTGCCAGTTGCATCAAATGCAGCTATCCCTATAAATTCAAAGAAATTTACTTCCACACCTACAAAAATTAAATAAAAAACCAAGCAAATGCTAATACAAAAACTTCCATACTTGGAAAAGGAAGTTGTCTTAGCATAGGGATTTTATATGTGGTACCACTTCAGGAGTGTTTCCCATCCCCTATAACTGGGAAAGGGAAACATGACACTTGGTTCTCTCTTTTTCTAGTACATAATCTAGATTCACTCTGTTTAATTTCAGATATTTAACCAAGGTGCCTTTGCAAGGGCTCTGCTCTACTCTGCTCACAGTCTCTCTACTGTGAACTGAGAGCAGAGATATGTCATAAGCCACCCACATTGCAACAAGAGACTTGTAGAGTCACCTTGATTAGAGAAGAAATCTGAGATGTGTGTACTCCCAAACTGCCTATACATGTCTATGAAGTTTGGATTACATGAATCTGTGTTGGTTTTCACTCATGACTTGGCATTTCCGGATGCTGTTAATACTGAAATCCCAGACTTTACCAGTTTTAAATTTCATTACATTACAAGCCTAAGTCTAAAAGATTATTTGGAAAATGACAAAAACACTATGAGGCTCCAAAATAAATATTAAGAGATATTCAAAAATCTTTGAATGCTCTGTAATGGTCTTGCAATTCTGTATCACAGCTGATAATAACACAAACATAGGTATTGCTTTTTAATAATGTTATTTTTATTCCAGAAGATAAAATATGGAAAAAAAAATGTGGATTTTGTTTCAATATTTTGTAAGTGATAAAAATATTGTTGATTAAACTATTTTTCAAATACATTCAGTCAAACAAAATTACCAGTGGATAGATGTTGATAGTCAATATCAAAGACAATAGCAAATGGAATTTACAACCAATACAGATATGCCAACCCTGTAATATTTAATTTTTTATGCCTTCAAAGTAGTTGTAATGGGGATGGACAGTATCAGTTGGTTTGATTTTTTCCATATTAAACTATAGTTTAATATGAATATTGAACACTTTTAAACTGGATTTACCTTAGTGAGAGATGAGGCTACTCACCTCCTGAAAGGACTGCAGCAAAGACTCTGAGGGTATGCCCCATGTACATACAGCTGAAGGGACTGAATTGTTTTCTTTGTGTCTGAGAAAACTGAAAAATATCCTTGAGGAGATTAATACATTGTAATTAATACATTATTAACACCTTATGTTGAACTTTCAAGACTGAATGTTACTCAAAACCATTTATTTTTCCTGCATGCTTCCTTCCTTTACTGCGCTCTCAGATATTTACCTATCTAATTCATAGGTGCCTAACTTTATATATGATGTTTCAAAATTCAAATTCAAAGAAAAGCCAGTTAAAGACAAGCATCCTTGTATTTTCAATTCAGCTAAACTTACCTAGGTAAACAGAAACAAATAAAAGAGAACACCAGTACAACCGTGTAGCCTTTGTTTTTCTCCTATGACTTATAACAATAAAATAAAAGACACTTTCAAAATGAGTAGATGACCTCTACAACTTCTACAGAGATATGTAAGGGAACTATTTGAAAATAAATATCTGCAGGATGTACACCATATCAACAGAGGGTTATATCAGAACCCTCTTGTCCTACTGTAATGAAATGTCTATTCTATTCATAAAGAAGGTTACCCTATCATTATGCACTTTAGGAAAGTGAGGACAGAAGCACATCTGCTATTTGTGTATTGTTGCAAAAAAAGTTCTCATTACTTTAACAGCATTCACAGGAAAAATTATGTCACAGTATCAGCTTCTATATTGGCTGAGAAGATGCAAATGTTTGTAATAATATGGTTTAGTCCTGAGTTAGCAAAAGTGAATGCACCCAATATAATAACACTACAGAAAAGCACCATGAAAAGAGAATGCTGTTATCATAACAAAACAGACACTTTAAAAATATTCTACTCAAAGCCTTGATTTTTCTGTACAATTGTGACTTGCTGACAATGTGAATCAGTTTTTAATATATTTTGTATTAGTAGATTATGTCAGGAGGTCCTAAAGCTTTGCAACAAGCTTTCATCCTTAGAGGTTAAGAAAAAGGATGAGCAGTTGCTGAAAGGGGATGCTTAACACTGCTGATGATACACAGTAAATCCAGCAGATCCAGAAAAATTTTTTTAATTGTTTCTGACCACTTATTTTTGTTTCTCATATGTGATCTTAGAAAAGGACCCTTTTATTTTGACTGCATTTATTTATTCTTGCTGTCTTCTTTTCTTTTCTATTTTCATCTGTCCTGAACACATCTTGAGAAGCAGTTCTGCTTTGTACCCTGTCAGCCAGACCCTTTATAAATACATTCCTCAGAATATAGAGCCTTGGATAGAGGATGACCAACCTTTATCCCATAAATGTCTTGACGTTGTAATTTTAATACGATTACAGCACAAATAAAGGTAATAGGTTTGAAATAATTCTGAACATGGAGGAGACTATTACATCTGAAAAATATCTAAGGTAATATTTTCAATTTTTTGTGTGTCTGTGTGCATATCAGAATCTGCTCATCAAGGAGGAAAAAGCACGGAACTGTTTTCCCTGGTTTTCTCACCCCTCAACTGTCAGTGATTGTTTAAAGAAATGTTTTGAAAGTGTTTCAAGGAACAAGTATCTCCATTTCCATGGAATGCTCCTCTAATAGACAAAGCATGATTGTGTCTTTTCAGCCTTGGAAGATTTTGACATTTTAGTCTTTATATTAAAAACAATAGCTCAATTTTCAAAAGGAGGCTAAAGAGTGCCCTTGTTAGCATCAGCTCCAAATACACAACTGAAAACACTTGAAAAATAACAAAATTTTCTTACCTCCTCAGCAGTGAGCGCTCTGCCATCATCAAAGGTGCACCTCTTTTTACAGTGCCCTGTAGGAGTGACTTGCATGCAATACTACATGGGATGAATTTAGGTTTCAGAAGTTATCAGTCAGTTATGATAGTGGTTATCTTTTAGGCTTACAGGTCTTTTTTTTTTTTTTCTTTGCTCTGATACTAAGTATCAGATGTCTCTGATCTATGTTTTATGTTGCCATTATAGTCTGTCAAGCTCTGCTCAGTGGAGTTGAAAGGGTGATACACTCACTGTCACTACCATATGTGGGATATGCATGCCTATCCATAGTTTTCTCACCTCATCTTAGCTGCTTTGCTCTCCTGGCACCTAGTTACTGCTCTAGAAAGGCACAAGACTCCCTGACAGCACTGTGCAGAATCTTGAGATGCTCAAGGGCAATCTAGATAGCTCTCGATATTAATTTTCAGAGCAGCTAAATTTTGCCTGAATTCCCACTTTAGCACAAACTAAAGCTCACTTTAGTTCTATTGCCTGTGCTGATGAAACTCACGGATTATAGTGGAAGCTCAGACTCTGAGCTCAGTGGTCAATACCTGTCTGTAGACATGCCAACATAGATGTGTAAATATGGAAATGAATCACATCAAAGACTCAATTCAACACACATTAGCATTTAGTGAACACCCTTTAAAATAGCCAAAGCATTTGCACTGAGCTGGCATATATGATAGCTTATTGAGAGAAAGCCTGCAGTCCTCCTGAGGAGCAGCTCGAGGGCAGGGAGATACCTTAAGGCATCTCAGGTAGCACTAGATGCTGGCACACAGATAGAGAAATCAAGCTGTCACTCCTGTTATGCTCAAAGAGATGAGTTCTCCTCTCACTGGCTTGCTCTGAGGATGAATACTTAGCCCAAAATTTGAAGATGGAAAATAGGACAAAATAGTTAGTACACTACATTAAATCAATGCTGCCAGGGCTGCTGGGAATAGACAAACATCCAACTTGATGCTTAAAATGCAAGTCCTCTTGATTTGAACAGTTGAAATAATTCCTTACAATGTATTTCAGTTAAGTGTTTGCTACTTACCAGCAGTGTTAGCTAGCAATATGCAAACCTGCAACTTCAACCTGTAAGCCTATATTTGTTTAAACAAGCAGTGGAATAAATGACTGAATGCATTATAAATGATTCAATGTTTCTTCATTCAGAACAATGTTTTCTAAGCACCTGTTCAAAGTACTCTCATCTGAAAAAATTGAGAGTTGAAATTTGAGCTTTAAAATTCATTCCGTAATGAAACTAAAATGCAAATATAGCAGAAATCACTGAAACATTCAGATAGAACATATCAGAAAGATTATGCAAGTTACCAATTGTGGTATAGGAATAAAAGTGTTTTTTCTCATCCATAATGTGAAAAACAGAGCTGTATAACTTTCTGTTTGTGAGCTGAAATCCTTGAATCTCACCATCTCAGAATGCAGATGACAGTTTTATCTTATCTCCTGGTTCAGTCTGGTACAGAGAGTAAAAAGGAAATAGCAATGCTGCCTGCACAAGTACTTTTGCATGTTTTAACTCAGAAAACTGTAAATTATGACATGTTGCAAATAACTTTCAAATAGTTTCCTAAAAATATTTCCCACACTATTAAAATAAAGCATGAAACTAATTTCTGCAACTTTTATCTCACTGGGCAACTACTATTCATATAAAAACTATAGGAACTTTATAGGAAATGAGGGTGCCAAGTATGTTTGTTTCCACTTTAAGTTTCACTAGACATCTCCTTTAAACTCAAATTATTTCAGTAATGAAGCTAAACATGCCTAGCTCCTCAAACTCCAGTTCTGAAGAAGAGTGGTCGAAATCAAAGTTGTTAGTTTCACCTGGCTAATTAGTTTTATAATTAATTGTTTTGCATTGTTTTACTCCCTAAGTTACACAGGTAAGAGGAATGTACAAAGAAACTAATGTCTATGAGAAGATGGTGAGAAACACAGTATAGGGAAGGTGGCAGTCAGCTTTCAGCATGGCTCTGATAAGGCACATGAATTATGAAAATAAACACTCTGCATATTAAGCTGATGATTTCTTTGTGGCAGAGGTGCCTTGTATTTCCACTTACACCAAACTGCAGGGTTTTTTTGTTAGTTTTTTTGTAAGTGGTTTTTTTTTTTTTTTTTTTTTTTTTTTTTTTGGTTTGTNTTGTGTGTGTGATGCAGACCACTGCTCCCAGAAAGTTCATTGCTCTGAACCAGGAGGTGAAATATTACTCGTGGACTACCCATCATATTCATGTGTTTGAGTACTTTAATGCAATCTTCCCAAAGCAGCAGTTATTTAGGGGCAGAAAATTTGTGATGAAACCCAACCAGTAATCAAAGATTTGTCACTGCTGTCAAGGAGGCCAAGTTTTGTTCATACCGTACCTCTCCTTGGATGTCCTGCTAAGAGAGTGGCAGCTTTTTACATTCTTCTCAGTGGACTGTGGCACAGTTGCATGTTTGAACCCTGATACTGAAAAATGGAAATAAATGACCATAAGATTAAGTGTTTTCTGAGTTTTGACACAAGAAAAAGCAAATAGCTCTAATTCCCTTTCCACACTTTTACATCTCATCCTTTATTGATATTCAGCCAGGTGTTAGGTTAGTTTTGCATCAAAACAGTTCAAAGAGTTCTTTTTAAAAGAATAAAATGAAGGAGAAAGAGATGACTGATTTTCTCTGTCCACTGCCACTGGGCTCACTGCCCATTTCTTGTCTTTCATTTTTTAATTTGTTAATTCTAATGAAAAACTGTTTGCATAGCAAGTTCAGAAGACTTTGGCAATACAAAACTTAGGACAATCTCATTTTTTATAAAAATGAACAAAGGGCACCCACGCTAAGATTGATCAGTGGATACTGTAAATGAATGAGACATTTATTTTTGTGCCAGCTCAACTACCAGTGTCAACAAGATTTGCATATATTTTGGCAAGTGCACTGCACAAGGTGGTAATAAAATAGGCCTTTTATATCTGAGACTAATTTACTTCAGTTATACTCATTAAAAATGTGTTTTCATGTGAAAGGAATTTCAGTAAGGGATACTTTGGAAACAGAAACATTACAGAAATGTTTGCTATACAACCAGTATCAAGAATTTTACAGCTGAGAAAGAGCATTTTTTTAGGAAGAGATCCCCAGGTTCTGTGAATGTAAGACTCCTGCTTTGCTGTTTTTTAATCATTGTTAGGCTTAACATTGCAGTTTTAACTATTATGCTTGATGTTAATAGCTATATATTTTTAAGTAACACAAAATATGGAGTAAAAAACCCAGCTCACTGTGTATTTTGCCATTTTCAGCAACATTACCCAAAGAAAGGCTACTCACAGAAGGCAAAAATTGTGCTCTACGAGGTCTTATTGAGTATAAATTGCTTTGCACAAGTAAGTGTTGATATGGCTGAAGGTGTGATTTTTAAACCCATTTTCTTTAAATGTGTAGAAAATCATGAGTGAAATGCTTCACGAGCAGTACTTTGGCTTTAACAGGCTCGTAACATAACATTTTATTGCACATTAGGAACATGTTTCCTCTAAGCAAACAAACAAAAAAAAAGGCAACAAGAACAGCATGTTTAATCAAAGCTTAAACAAACAGGGTCATTTATGTCTTTGTCAAACCTGAATAAAAGTATCTGCCTAGTGTTATATGAACACACACTGAAGGATCAGGATTATTTTTTTATTGTATTTCGTAAGTCTTGAGTTTGCTCCTGTTTGAACTGTTTTGAGAATATATTGGACTGCTAATTGAAATAAGAGAAGAGAATGAAAAGAATCCTGTCTTTCAGTTACCTTGCCTCCTTACTGAAGAGAAAAATGCAGAGGATCTAGCTTCATCATCACAGCAATGCACAGTATCTGTAATACTGAAGCTGTTTCCAAAGATATAATGCAATTTTTTTTCAGAGATAAGAAACAATGTCTTTTTGGGTCAAATGCATTTCAGGGATGCATACCATTTTTATATTTCGGTAAGATGAAAATAAAGGAAAAGAGGTGATCGACCACAAAGCTTTGACAGCTGAATTAAATTTCATGAAACTCAGCTATCAAATCATGTCCAAACAGAAAATATTCTAACCTGAAAAAAAAGGTCTTTTTCCTATAGCCAGGAAGGCATAATTATGGGTATCATGCTAATACTGTTACTCTGACTAAGTACAACCAGTATCTATTAGAAGCCTTAACATTTCAGTAGGTTCAAGGTAAAGTAACGTGCCAGTCACAGAGAGAAAAATCAAAAGCTGCCTAAAATTGCATTCCCTACTTTCAAAACAGGTACGAGCTGCCTCACCACTTACATCAGCCGACATACAGTTGTCTTTGCTGGTAATTTCAAGAAGCACAGCATAAACTGTCATTAATGATTTTGAAATATACTAATTTGTGACAGTATTATGACATGTCAGACAAGATAGCCAGCACCTAAGAACTTCTGAAAAATGCATTTCTTATAACTGAAATATTTAGCTTTATAATTAAAATTCTAGGAGAGAGAGAATAAGTTATTATGAAAATATATAGCTTTAATTTGCAGACATATAAACACTTTTGGTACATTACAGACATATGATGCGAGAAATCAAAATAATAATTTTTAAGCATAACACTAATTTATCTTGTTCACACAGAGAAATTTGATGCAATCATCATACAAAAGATAGTTCTCAGCTCTTAAAATTAAGTGAAAGTAATACATCACTGATAAAATTGCTGCTTTGTTGCAGAGGATACAGCAAAGAATAAATTATCAAGAAAATATGCCACCAGTCTTACAAGCTAGATTTTGGATCTAATCCAAAATCAAAGCCAATGAAAAGGAGCCAGGAATGGTCGCCAAAACTCAGAAACAAGATCTTTCACATGAAATACCAATCCAGAAAGGAGCAACAGTCAGAATAAAAAAAGTCCTACAATTCCTTAGAATGTGAAGTGATTTTTGTTTTCATCTGGCAGATCAGATTCAGAAGTAACACATAAAAATCTACTGCACAACCCAACTGATGGAGTACTATTGACAGATTGCTCAAAGTACAAAAAAATACCACCACTTTTGTGACAACTAAGAATTTAGCCATTCCCTTGCTTCCTTGTATCTGGCATGTTTATGAGGATGAGGATGGGGCTCTGTCATTATTTGCTTTAGGAAATATTAAATATATTTTTTCCATAAAAATGGCCAGCAGATTGCTGAAACAAATGATAATGAGAGTGAAATCTGGACAAAAATGAATGATATGTCACAGCAGTTCAGATTCTCATTACAATATCTTGCATTCTTGCTCAACAGGAATTGCACTTCTTGTTAATGCCTCTTCTATCCTACTGTATAAGCTTTACTTGTGAGGTAATAAACATTCTGTTTTTCATTACTAGTGCATTTTAACATATTTATTCTTTTTATTATACATACATCGGGACAGACATTTCTTCTTTTTTTTTTTTTTTTGCAGTGGTTAAATGTCTGTATGCCAATAGATACTTTATATTAAAATCAATATATTTAAAATATATTCTGTTTATCTCATGGACAGTACCTCGAACAGTTCCCTGCTCCGGAGCATCTGATGCCCTCTTGTGGTTAAAAAGACTTTTAAAACTTGAGTTTAAAAGAATCATCTTACCTTCACCCTTTTAATGTTCACTGATCTCATTGATTTATGAAAGCTGGAAATGATGTCCATGTTTTTATAGTCAGGGTGCTAGCTGTTAGTTACTAACATTTCATAAAAAAGCTGTACACTGAATTTAAAAAACTGTAAACAGCTATTTACAATTATAATATTATTAAGTTATAAATTAGCAGTCCTTCATTGCAACCTCTGTCAATACAACCTACAGCTAGGTGTTTTAGTGTCCTCCAGGTTTTTTAAAATGTTGGACTTAAACACAAAGAAACATCAAATGTTAGAAATCTCCATTGGTTTCTTCTCCAACATGTGCAGGCTAATTCTTCCATTTAATGGGATTTGTACTTCCAAGTTTTCATCTGCTCTGTAATGCTTTTTCCCTTTTCTTAGACAAATGTAAATTCCCATCCCTGTTACTAAAGCAATTGAACCCAAGCTTATTATTGAAAGAGCTACCAAAGTAGGCATGCAGGATGCTGATTCCATTTTTTTATGTGTAGGCTCTATGGATATTTGTGGCTGCTTTTCTTCCACACTGATATCAGGCTCCTTCCTTAACAAACTTTCGATGTAGCTCTCATTGCTGACGGTGTCATTGACAAAGAGGTTCACCATGACAGTGGAATGGAGAGGTTCTGGGTAGCCATGATCACTAACTTTTACAAGCAGCCGATAGAGGCCATAGTCATTTTGCATCAGGGACTCTTCCAAGGTGATATTACCAGTTTTGGGGTCAATCCTAAATGACTCGGGTCGAGGGCCTCTTCTTCCTATGATACTGTAAGCTATGACTGCATTCATGCCAGTGTCCTTATCGACAGCATAGACCTCAGTGATTGGAGAGCCAGGAAGGGTAGAAGGAAGGACTAACAAGTAAGACATATTAGACTGAGGAAACAAGACCAAAGGAGGGTTGTCATTTATGTCCAGAAGAAGGATAGTTATTTTTGCTGTAGAAGACAGGGCAGGATCACCGCCATCAACTGCTTCAATCCACAGAACATAGGAGCTTTGCTGCTCCCTGTCTAGAGAGACTTTAGCTCTCAAAACTCCTTTTCCAGTATCTATAACAAAAATATCACTTCCGTTCAGAACTGAAAGGGCAACCCATCCATTTTGCCCTGCATCAGCATCTGTGACACTTATAACTCCAATTTCACCAAAACCTGGAAAGTTTTCTGGCACAAAAAAGCTGAAATCCTTATTGATAAATCTTGGACTGTTATCATTTTTATCCAATACAGTGATGGTGACAGTTGCTATTGATTCTCTTGGAGGGAATCCAGAATCTACTGCTTTGACAGTGTATCTGTATTTCTCTTTTTCTTCTCTGTCCAGTTGGGTGGAAACTGTAAGAACTCCTGTGGTTTTATCTAAAGCAAAATAGGAAGGGGCATCAGGACCTAAGAAATAGGACACTTGCCCTCTTTCTCCGCTGTCAGCATCAGTAGCATGCAGTTTGGTCAAAAAAGCATTGGGAACATTGTTCTCCTCAATGGACAGTTCTATCAGTTGTTCAGAGAAAACTGGTGAATTGTCATTGTCATCCAGAACCTGTACTTTGACAACTTTCTTGACATGAAATCCTTCCGAGTTCCATGCAACTACAGAGATTTCATACAGCTGCTGTGTCTCAAAGTCCAAAGGCTTCGTGGTCTCCAACAGGTATTCATTGTTGTATGGCTTGTACGGTGAAAGTCTGAAAGGCCCATCACCATCCAAATAGCAACTGACTTTATATTTTTCATCGGGATCTTTGATGGTAAAAAATGCAATAGGTGTGTTGATAGGCTCAAGTTCCTTTAAGTAGACCACCCCTTCCACTTCATTAGCTATGAAACGAGGAACAACTTCAGGTGGCCTCATCATGACTTTGATGATGGTCACCAGCACCGTAATCACGGCAGGAATACAGCCAGGACCATTGCCCAGTATGATCAGCCTGTGTAGCCTTGGAGTGTCCCCATCAACTTTAGTGGAGAGTGTGATGGCTCCTGTGCTTTCATTCAGATGGAACAAATCTCTGGATAGCTGGGGGACCTTCTGGCTATAGGAGTAGGTGATCTGGGCATTGGACCCAAGGTCCATGTCCACCGCATGGACAGTAGCCACGTGTGTCCCAAGGCTGGAATTCCCATAAAGAGTGACATTGAGCTGCGAGTCATTGAACTGAGGGCAGTTGTCATTGATGTCACTGATGCCAATAGTGAGGGTGGCACTGCCCACGAGCGGAGGAGTCCCCCCATCCTCAGCGACGATGACTGTCACATACTCATCCTGTGTCTCCCTATCCAGTGCCCCCATAACAATCAGGTAGGGAGTCCTCTCCCCGTTCTCATTCTCCTCCACATCCAGGGTGAAGACACCATAGTTATCTCGCAGGCGGTAGGTCTGGACACCATTGGTGCCCATGTCAGGGTCAAGGGCGGGGTGTTCGATAGCCAGGCGGGTGTTCACAGGTGCATTCTCCGGCACTGAGAGACGGATATGGGACACCGGGAAGCGGGGCGCATTGTCGTTGACATCACGGATAGCAATTTTTACCTTCACCAGGCGAAAGTACTCCTGTGGCAGTACCAGCACATCCAGCAGCAGTAGACATGACTCTGGTGAGGGGGAGGAAGAGGAGACAGCAGCTGATCCCCCGAAGATGGTGGCTCCACTGCTTTCCACGCATAGAGCTTCCCGGTCTATCTCTACTGCTGAGGTGTGCAGCTCTCCAGAGCGGTTGTCCAGCTGCACATACTGTCCCCCCAAGCCATGGGAAGCCAGGGTGAAGGAGAGTGGGGGTTGCAGAGATGCAGGGTGCTGGCCACCAGCAGTTGGGAGCCGCAGGTCACGGGCCAGGCTGCCGATGAGCACCCCAGCAGGCAGCCCCTCGTTGAGGCTGTAGAAGAGCTCAGTGGCGCGGCTGTAACTGGCAAAGCAGTTGAAAGGCCCAACGAAGAGCAGGAAGAGGAGCAAGTGCTGAGAAGAGAGAAGCACAGGGGTGTGAGGAAGGGCTGAGCTTCCCCCCGCCCACTGCCTCCCCCACTGCCACCTCGAGCAGTGAGTGCTGCATCTGCAACATGAAGCCATCCCCCCTCTCCCCACCATCCTCCCAGTACAGCAGCTACTTCCAGGGCATCACCATCTGTACCCTCCAGGCAACACCAGCTGCATCCCCCACAGCAAATACGCAGTGCCAGGATGGCCCGGGGGCACCCTGCCTCCCCCCGCCCCCCAGCAGCACTTGCGCCCCGACGTGCCATTTTCCCTCTTGCCCCTGCCCCAAGCTCGCCCCCTTCTCACCAGCGGCACCTTTCCTCCCAACCACAAGCGCATCCCAAACCGGGGCATCCCCTTGCACATCCCCAAACATTTGCTCGCCCCCTTCTCCTTCCACAGCAGAAATGCGAAACGCATCCCCCTCTGCTCCCACCCCCAGCCCCGTCCCGAAAGCTGTTTTTCCCGCGTGTTCACGGGTCCCG
>WBNO01012417.1:0-43540 GCA_013400575.1 Peucedramus taeniatus | reverse complement strand
GGCGGGCGGGCGAGACGCGGGGGCGCGTCCGCGGAAGCTGCGGCAGCGCCGCGGGCGGGGAGCAAAGCGGGCAGCAGGCAGGGAGGGAAGCGGCCGCTGTGCCGAGCCCAGCGGCGCGGCCACAGCAGAGAGCGGGGTTATTGGGAGTGTGTGTGCTCGTCCGGGCAGCGCTGGGACCGGGGAAAGAAGGTAGTTCCGTCTGGAAACTAATGCGGGAAAAAGATGTTAAAAAATAAAATAAACTCGGCTTGTTCTTCGTCTGTCGAAAGCGGATGGAGAACGACTTTTTACACGGGCCGATAATCACCGGACAAGGGGGACAGATTTAAAGTAAAAGAGGACAGATTTAGATGAGGTGTTTAGGAAGAAATTCTTTACTCCGAGGGTGGTGAGGCACTGGAACAAGTTGCCCAGAGAACCTGCGGGTGCCCTATCCCTGGAAGTGTTCAAGGCCAGATTGGATGGGGCTCTGAGCAACCTGATCTAGTGGGTGGCATCCGTGCTCTTGACCAGGGGGGACTGGAGCCAAGATGATCTTTAAGATGATCTTTAACCCAAACCGTTCTGAGATTCTATGTTGTGGTGTGAGTATCAGCAGGCAAATAAAGAATTAGCAGCTGCGTTGGCATTTTGGAGCCTTGGTGAATTGAGCAGCTTGTTCCTGCATGAAATGAAAGTCATGTTTTTGAAGAGATTGTAAGCATTTGATTGGTGGAAAGACTGTCCTGCTGAATTAGAGCAGCAACTACGATTTGCTGCTTACTAAGAACTCAAAGGTCCTCTGCAGCAGAAAATTATGGGTTTTCATTTTATAGTCTCCAGTCACTATTGGCTAGACTATAAGCCTGCCATAGAACTAGATGGGAAATTATCAGAACTCAGAAAACTTTCAATAGCGCAAGACCAATTAGATATTTATTTAACAAGCTGGACTATCAAAAGGATTGTTCCCAGCATTACTTGCACTGTTTGTCTGCAAGATCTCAAGTAGAATTTTAGATCTCCATCTTTAGCCTGAAAATGTTCAATGGTCTGAATCCAGGCTACTGCTGAAAGCTTGAGTACTGGGGCTCTCAAGCACAGTGGAGCTGCCCTTCGCAGAAGGAAAGTTTGTGTGGGAGTTGGAACTCACTAAATCACAGGGCCTGAAGACCACCTTAAGTGTCTCCATACTCCATGGCAAGCACAGTGTGCAGGCATGTGATCTCAGCTAGGCACTAAAAACATAAGAGCAGAGCAAAACTTTTTCCTTCAGTTAAAACAAAAATTACGCTTCCCTTTTCCAATTCAGTGAGACAAACTCCATGTCCAATCCAAAGCAAAGAAGCAAAACCCCCTGTAATTAGAATCCTAATCCAAAACCAACTTAATGCCTGAGTCTTTTGTAAAACTGCATCTTTCAAAATAAAATAATAAGTGAAACATAGAAAACATATTGTCTAGCAACTCTTGGGATGATCTCGGGTGTTGTGAGGAGAGCTGTGGCACAAACTTCATAGAATAGAATAGAATAGAATAGAACAGAACAGAAAGAAAAACTTCCAAGACTGGCTTTCTCTGGGACTGTAAACAAATATTAATTCCTTTGTCCCATATTCTCCATCCTTAAAATATAAATAGTGCAATACTGTTTGTCTGAATTAGACTTTTACCCCATTCTTGCTAAAGTAAATGGCAGTGGAATCAGGCTGTGCTTTATTCAGTGAAACTCTTGGAAATATACTGTGATTTTAATAATCATTTCATCCCAAAAATGACATTAGCACAATAATCATATGTGAGCTAAACAGTGAAGCATTACAGTACTTAAAAAAGGCTTGGCTTTATTTATTATTCATTAATCTCTAGGGTTTTGAAACCACTCAGTATGTACCGCCCTTATAAATTGTTTATATCTTTGCCATTCATTTCTAGCACAAATAGAACAGACAATGCAGTGTATACAGTTCAGAGTGAACATGTATAATTTAAGAAAGAAATCAAACTACCCAAGTGCTTTACTAAATTCTCATCCATGTGCACTGTTCTGAATGCTGCTTGGTGTTAAAGGTGCCCATAAACTCAATCCTGTTTAAGGTAGTTTGACTGGACATGCATGGCAGATGCTTTTAGTTGACTCACATCTGCTCTAATTTTATTCATTTCAACAGAAATATTGACTCATTCGGATTTCAGTCAGATTTTGACACTGATTTATTTAGAGTCTGAATTCATAAACATTATAATTTGAGTTTTAGTGAATCGGTAGTCTTCTCATTAATGAGTCTGAAGTCCTTACAAAATTCTACTGTTAAGTTTTGGTTTTTGTTTCTCTGATGTCACAGTTTCCTCCTATGCTATTTCTTCCTCTTATGCTTTTGGAATAACTGACCTATTCCCACACCATTTTTTCATACCATTACAGCCACTGCAGTTCCCTTGGGCCGCTGATAGGGTAAATGATGACTTTACTGTTATAGTATTCAGGTTTTCATTATACTTGATGACTTTTGTTTTATTAAAGCACAGGTGTAACAGCAGAATTAAAAGTTTTCTGGAGCATCTGGTACTTCTATAATATTTTATTTTGTTAGACATCAGAATCATCCAGTAAGTCTTAAAGGCTCCTTAAGGACTAATGTGTCTAATAAATCTCCTGGTTAAGAAGCACTCCAGCCTGTTTAGGGAGAAGTGCTCCAGCTGTGTGTGGGATATGGAATGAGGGGTGTGAGAGAAACAGCAGTATAGAAAAGATACCAAACTGGCTCCTTCACTCATTATTTTGGGAGAAGAACCCCTTCCAAAGTTGCAGGAAAACACTGGACTGATTTAGTTGTATTTTTATACTGAGTTATGTTTTCTGGGAAAAGATGTTAGGAATCATAGAATAGAATTCCATTCAACCACATGTAGTTAAACATATCTTTTTAACTTGCATTTTACTACATAAAATGTGGTTATCACTGCATCCAAGATTCATGTTACAATTAGTGATTGAGAAGGAAGAAGTAAGATCATTTCTGTGAGATTCCTGATTGCCTCAAGTGTGTCACAAACTGCAAGTCTGAGATCTAGTGACAAGCCCTCCAAGAAGTGTCATAGTTATTGATAAATAGATCAGACAGAAAAAGTACATTATTGGTATGGTAAAAATAGAGTATTTATTTTACTTTATTCTGAATAAAGAACACAGGTATTGATACTCAATTGAAATGCTTTGTTTTTGTGGGCAGAGCTCCAGTGGCAGATGGAAGCCTTCCCAGGTGATTCATTCAGGACCATCACTTCTGAAAGAGAATATCAAATAATATCTTTTGGAATGGCTGGCAACTGTGGCCAGCTTTTACAAGAGATAGGGATGCAGGTACACCTTGCACCCTCAATCTAGGAAAAAGCTCTCTGCTATAACCTGTGTTTGTACAGAGGAAGATTGTGGCATGAGATTTCCCCATCAGTGAAATTCAACTGATTCAGATGACAAATTTTGTAAGACTCCAGTCAGTGTGATACTTAGAGACAGGTGCTTTTCAGTGGGGAAACAGTCCCATTTTGCAGTGAAAGCCCTGGTGTGAGTATTGATTTCTAGTCACAGGAAACCTAAGGAAGGCACATGACTAACAGACTGCCACTTCACTGAAGATTTTAAACTGCAGGAGATACGTGGCAAGTAAAAAGAGATCTTTTTTACTTTTAGCAATATACACTTTTTATTGTTTTGCTGCTTAGGAAGGAAAATGCCTTACATGCTGAACTTCCTGTGCAGAATGGTGGATTACAGTGTGAAAGACTCTTATGAATATTAGATAGTGACCTTTCTCACAGAAGTACTGAGCATCTGGTACTCGCGCTTTACTGAAAGCTGTGATCATTCTGTGTCACTGTAGATCAGACCTAGCATCATCATTCCTTTCTCAGTACAGAACAGGAGAGGGGCCTTGGCACTGCTTTCCCTTGTGTCACTGTAAGGCAGCAGAAACTCTGGGTCCAGCTTGAGTAAAGCAACAGTTGAGCTGGAGAGTGGATGACTCTTTGGGGTTTGTATTGCTGAAATCTCCAGTTACTCTTTCAAAGGGTTGGTTCTTGCAAGCTCTTGCAAGGTGAAGCTGCAAGGTTCTGCTCAACAGCTTTTCATGAACAAAACTTTGCTGCAGTCATGGCAACCTTACAAGAAAGTAGCTAACGTGTGAAAGCAGTTTCTAAACTTATGAAGGAATACCCCATGAGGCAAAGCGGTGTTTGATAGGAAAGCTGACAAAGGTGGATGAGATTTTCCTGTCTGGTTAGCTTAGTGCCTATTGGGGACTGCTATGTTGAAGTAGCACATATCAGAGCTGATAAGCAGTGGTGGNATATATATATATATATATGTATTCAATATATTTTTAGTCTGATCACAACCTTATTTTCAAAAGAAAGCCTAATTTAAAATTTACTAGCTAAGTATAGTTTTCTAAAAATGTTAGAGGAAGGAAAACTTTAACTCAGATTATATTCCAGCACATCTTTTTACCGGAGTTTTTTATACTGTGTTACACAGCATATGAACATTTGCTTTCACTGACTTCTTGTGTAAGGCTTAAAATAATAATGAAACAACTCTTGTTTAGTAAAAGCCAAAGCACAAGCTGAGCTACAGCACTAATATGACACTCATAAAAATTATTAATACCATAAGTGTTTCATTACAGTCCTTATCACATTAGTTCAGGGACAGCATTTCAGCTTCTGCCAGCTCACTGTGTACATAATGTCTGCAAGTTATGAGAGTGTCATGAATATGTAGATATTTCTTAATTGACTTCTCATTGACATTAAGTCATGGCTTCTGACCTGAAGTGGCAACCTTTTAGTGCCAGAAGCCACCTCTGAGGGGAGAACACTGCTCACAGCAATGGAGGACGATGCACTGAAGAAGCCCTGTGATATGCCAGGTAGCCAAGACATCAAGTCATGAGTGTCAGATGGTTCTTCTAAGTCAGCTACCAACAGCCTGCAATCCCATTCAGTTTTCTGTGATGGAAATGGTTAGATGGTGGATATAGTACATCAATACAGAGCATTTTTCCTCTGATTGCAGCAGCTCCAATGGTATTTCAGCCTTTCTTTGTTCCTCTGAAACAGGAAGCTGTATGTATTTTTCCTTGTCAGTAGAATTGCTTAGCTTTGCTCTGCAAAACATTCCATATGTTGTAGCTGAGCTCTTTGGCCATGGGGGATGGACATTTGCTCCCTTGACAATAAATTATTACATGAATTTTCCAAGGACCAGATTCTGTCATCTTTCCTCAGTCTATATTCAGGTAAAAANGCAAGGTTCTGCTCAACAGCTTTTCATGAACAAAACTTTGCTGCAGTCATGGCAACCTTACAAGAAAGTAGCTAACGTGTGAAAGCAGTTTCTAAACTTATGAAGGAATACCCCATGAGGCAAAGCGGTGTTTGATAGGAAAGCTGACAAAGGTGGATGAGATTTTCCTGTCTGGTTAGCTTAGTGCCTATTGGGGACTGCTATGTTGAAGTAGCACATATCAGAGCTGATAAGCAGTGGTGGAGAAAAGAAACTTGGGAAAAAAAAAGCCTCCTGCAATCTCTAAACCAAGTATTTGACACATTTGACCAACTTCTTCCTCAGATTCTTTTGAGGTTTCATAGAAGTATGAGTTCTTTGGTTATGATGTTTTGTATATGTCTCCATGCATTTTGTGCCTTTCTTTTTATCTGGAAAAATGCCAATGTAGTCCAGCAGTGAGNACACAGCATATGAACATTTGCTTTCACTGACTTCTTGTGTAAGGCTTAAAATAATAATGAAACAACTCTTGTTTAGTAAAAGCCAAAGCACAAGCTGAGCTACAGCACTAATATGACACTCATAAAAATTATTAATACCATAAGTGTTTCATTACAGTCCTTATCACATTAGTTCAGGGACAGCATTTCAGCTTCTGCCAGCTCACTGTGTACATAATGTCTGCAAGTTATGAGAGTGTCATGAATATGTAGATATTTCTTAATTGACTTCTCATTGACATTAAGTCATGGCTTCTGACCTGAAGTGGCAACCTTTTAGTGCCAGAAGCCACCTCTGAGGGGAGAACACTGCTCACAGCAATGGAGGACGATGCACTGAAGAAGCCCTGTGATATGCCAGGTAGCCAAGACATCAAGTCATGAGTGTCAGATGGTTCTTCTAAGTCAGCTACCAACAGCCTGCAATCCCATTCAGTTTTCTGTGATGGAAATGGTTAGATGGTGGATATAGTACATCAATACAGAGCATTTTTCCTCTGATTGCAGCAGCTCCAGTGGTATTTCAGCCTTTCTTTGTTCCTCTGAAACAGGAAGCTGTATGTATTTTTCCTTGTCAGTAGAATTGCTTAGCTTTGCTCTGCAAAACATTCCATATGTTGTAGCTGAGCTCTTTGGCCATGGGGGATGGACATTTGCTCCCTTGACAATAATTATTACATGAATTTTCCAAGGACCAGATTCTGTCATCTTCCCTCAGTCTATATTCAGGTAAAAATTCTAAATTAGCTGTTAGCTTTAATTCCCTAATGTTAGCTTATTCCTTGCTTGCCAGAATTCATAAATAACCCAAAAAGTTTGCTACTGAATGCAGGATAATTACTGTGTGTTCTGAGATTTGGGCCAAATTGCATCTTTTATTTAGACAAGTGGATTGACCAACTCCCAGTTGGTCAATGTGCAGGGATTTAGCACATTTTTATGTCTGTGATGAAATGAAGATAGTAAAACCAAACAACCTAATGCTTAAGCTACTTTTTAGATAATAGGAAAACATTCTGGTTGTATGCTTCAGAAATCTTGCAGCTCATCGATGCTTTATTATTCATGTTGTCACTCTGATCACTCAGGTCCCATACTGAGATAAAAGAAAATAGTGTTTTCTCTGCAGAGGCCCTGGTTTCCCTTGGCAGAGCTGAACAAATGGTTGGAGCCAAACCTGTTCTGAGGATCATCCGAATACAGATTTTCTTGAGTTCTAAAAGCCTTTGGTCAGATTGAAACCATACTTCTGTCTTGTTTCGTATGTAGTGAAAAGAGAGTATTATTCATTAGAAAGAGTGGGATTTGCTTGCTCTAACTTTGCTGTCTCAAAATCAGGCATCAGTCTAGGGCGTTTTTTTCTTCTTGAGATATAGACATTTCCAGAATATGTAAGTGAAAAGCAGAGCTGTCTAAAACAACTGCGACAAATTGTTTTCTGTTTCTCTTTCAACTAAAAATTCAGGGTAGAGTAAGAAGCTTAGCTATTGATGTTAAAATTTTATCTGTTTAAAAGTACATTATGGAGAAAGAGAATGCTGAGTGTGCAGGCACAATAGTTACATTGCAGATGTGTCTTTAAAACATACTTTTAAAATAATCAGCAATATTCTTTGAGAGTACTGTTAAGTCTAAAGAGCCTAAATGTAGGACACTAGCACCTCGCTTCTCACAAATTATCAATCAAGACATATTCACAGATGCTACATCTTACACAATAATTACACCTGACAGAGAAAAAATAGAAAATAGTGATCTGTCCCAAACAGAGTTTCAGAAAGTAAAATTCACTTTATACACTTTTTTAAGTACTAGCTTTATTCACCAGACATCACTTTTTCTTCATACTTATACAGTGTCGCTCAGATAGTGAAGAAAATTATTTGTAGGAAGTTGATGTTTGAAGTTTTTATCCACAATAAGATAGCACTTTCATTTGACAAATTTGAGATTATATTTCTTTAAGCAGCACTGAAATATCAAATGTTTGACAATTTCTATATTCCTAGTTCTGCACATGTCTATGACTCCATGTAATAACCATTTGGTTCAAGAAATTAAAAACTCAGCAAGCAGTTCAATAAAAGTCAAAAGGCATTTCCTTCAGCATAGAATAAAATTATCTAGTGTTTTACTTCTTCATACAGTGACTTTCTTCAGGGAAAATAAAGAATTTATTTGTTTTGTTGAAAAATGAAAATGCATAATTCGTGGGAATTATGTGCAGCCTCTATGCAAGGGTAAAACCACTTTTTATTTATGGTAATATGGGATTGTGAAGGAAATGCCAATTATGGCAAATTTCTATTTCAAATTTTATTGTAGTAATGTACTGTCTAATGTTACAGTGTCAACAACATAACCAGCATGTTAGTGTTTTCCCTATTCCTTAGGGATATAAAAGCTCAATTTCAATTGTCTACCCAATGAACAAGAGCATAGGACTGCTAGCTGGAATAGCTTTTACATGGGAGATTGCTTTTCTGGTACATCTCTTCAAAAATTGATATGTGCATAAATAGAACACCTATGTATAGAATTTGGATTGTAAGTAAATTGACTGAGAAGATCTTAAAGCAGAGCAAAAATTAACAATCCAAGGAACCCTGCAGTAATGGGAACTGAATACATCCTGATTTGAATTGTGTGCATTGTGCTGCAAAGACAGAAAAATTAAAATGTCTCTGCTGTATTGTCTGTCTGTTATTCAAGGTAGTTGTCTATATAGGGTCATTGAAAATAAAATACTTTTCCTGAATTAATCCTTCATTTGGTAATAAGTGATTTGTATAACTTCTTAAAATATTAAGCAATGATCAATGCAGGAGGAGATACTTGCAAAGTGAACTATTGAAAGGAAACATTTTTACCATCTATCCAATATTAACTCATGTCTCATTCTGATCAGTCTGAAATTTTAAGGATTATGTCTACTCTTTTACTGAGTGAAAGTAGAAAGATCAGCTTCTGCAAAAACATGGTCACCCCTGCGTTAAATACAAATTCTTTTATGTAGAAACCATTGTGTGGATGTATTAAGACCCTTACGTGTTAAAATGTCTGATATGTATGCTATATATATATATATATATACAGCATATATGTTACAAATTTTTAGTGAGCAAATTTCCTCCTCAGACCTGGATTGCCATGCTTGACCTTCTGCAACAGTAACATCCATCTCTCACCTTTCAGCACAACCTGATACTAGCTTTTTTAAACATAAACACAATTGTTTCCACATAAAATAATATAATGAATATTGATTTTTTGAAAGACATAAAATTATCTTTGTTTTTACTTCAAAATGGTCTATTGATTTGTATTTAGTTATTAAACATTCATCCATTAACTTCTTGTATTATGATTATAGCTTTACTGTCGCCAAAAGCATAACCAGATTAAAATCTGGTGTATCTGATGTAGACTGATATTTGTGTGTGTGTATGTGTGTGTCTCGGAAAATGGAACATAAAATAAAATTGAAAATGTGCTATTGAGTGTTGCTAGTTCCACTGCAGGTCAATCATTACTATGGGTCAATGGAAATAATAATAGTTATTACAGGTCACTGAACTTTGTAACATCAGTGGCTTTGCACTGTTCAGAAGCTATTTTTAGAATTTATAAAAGGAGTTCAAGTTCATGAACTTTTTTCTTCAGTAATTTGTACCCATTGCAAGTTTCAAGGTTGTTGTAATTTCAAAGTGAAAGCTACAGGGAGAACCCTACAGCATCAAGACCTCCCACCAACTTAGAATGGATGCTTTTTCTCCCTTTACTGTACTTAAGAAGTTCATGTTAAGGGGTAGGATTCAATACAGCTTGTTGGTTGATCAGGGAGTCACTTAAAATTATCATGGTCTCTGTTCACTTGAGAGAAATATCGCACAATTTTACTCACCAAATATGTCTTATAACTGCTTTTGTTTGCTTAAAGCCACAGATGGCCATGACTGGACATTGAAGTATCAAAAGAGCCTTTGACTCAGCAAGGAGGCCTCAACTTTACCTGAGGGATCAAGGAATAGGAAATATCTTTTTTCTTAAGACTCCAGTAATGGCAGATGAGCTGCCAATCCATTTTTGTAAATAGGCTGATGTTAGAGATTTACTAAGGATACACTTTCAGGACTTTCTTCTGAGACAGCTATTTAAACCAAGAGAAACTTCGTAGGAGTGTAATGAGGATGTATGAGGCAGAGTGCCTAGGAGTTAGCAAAGCCTTAACTGTTATTGTTTAATTATATTTGGCTGGTTCCACATTATATATAGAATTTAGGTAGAATTATATGTAGAATTTTGCTTCTCAGTGCACTTGTCAAATTAGATTTATTTCTGAGTTCCCTAACTTTCTACTTGTAGACTATGTACTCTTCACACATGGTCTGGGCAGACACCTAATTATTACATTTCTTGATCAAGACCTAAGCAGCTATGGTGAGTTTGTGTTGTCTAGATGCCAGGTGCCTACCAAAACTTCTCTATCTTTCCCCTCCTCAGCTGGACAAGGGAAAATGGATGTAACAAAAAGTTTGTGCACCAAGACAAAGTCAGGGAGAGGTCACTCACCAATTGCCATCTTATGCAAAACAAATTCAACTTGGGGAAAATTAATTTAATATATTACCAGTCAATTCAGACAAGGGTAATGAAAAATAAGAGCTTCATCTTAAAACATCTTCCCTCCACCCCTTTCTTCTTCCTGGGTTAAACTTCATTTTTGAATTCTCTACCTGCTCCCCTCCAGCAGCTCAGGGCATGGGGGCTGCAGTCAGTTCATCCCACATTTTCTCTGCCACTCCTTCTTTCTCACTCTGAGGACTCCTCACACCCTTCCCCTACTCCATCGTGGGGTTCCTTTCCACAGGAGACAGTCCTCCATGAACTTCTTCAGTGTGACTCCCTCCCACAGGCTGCAGTTCTTAGTGAACTTCTCCAGAGTGGGTCCCTTCCGTGGGCTGCAGGGGCACAGCCTGACTCACCATGATCTGCACCATGGGTTGCAGGAGAATCTCTGCTCCAGAGCCTGGAGCACCTCCTCCCCCTTCTGCAACAACCTTGGTTTCTTCAGGGCTGTTTCTCCTGCACATTCTCACTCTTTTCTACTGGCTGAAGTTGCTGTTGGGCAGGTTTTTCCCCTTCTTACTAAACCTGTTATCCCAGAGGTACTACCACTATCACCGGTGGCCAGCAGTGGGTCTGTCTTGGAGCTGACTGGAATTGTCTCTGCTGCACACGGAGGAAGCTTCTAGCAGCTTTTCATGGAAGTTGCTGCTGTAGACACCCGCTGCCAAAATCTTGCCATGCAAACTCATTACAGCACCTCACATGGCTGTGCATTTACTCTCAGAGCTGGGTGTTGCTGGGCTCCCAGGGAGTTCAGTGAGTGAACTTAACACTGTACCCCGTAATCAATATCTTGGCTCTGATTTGGACTACTGGAACTGAAAAGGTAGCTCTGATGTTGCTGGGGCTAATTCATATAAAGTTGGTGCTACATGATGGGGAATAGAACATTGATTGTTCCCTGGTCTTCCTGTATTTATCAGCACAGATGGAGGCACTCAGTTCACTTCCTCTTCAAAAGATTGGGCATGTGGGAGGAGGAGTGGTTCTAAGCTGACTCAAAGCAGCATATGTGCTGTTCCACAGACCTCCATATACAGAGATGGAAACTTCATATGTTGGGAAACAGGCAGAGAAACTTCCCTCATTAGAAGCAAGAGGAGGCCAATTAACTTCAACTGAAAAGGCTGCCATCTTATCCAGTATGCTATGCTGCATTACAAAGTGCTCTTGGCCCTACCTAGAAAGCTTCAGGAGAAAGAATGGGGTTTGGTTTTCAGGTGAGCTAAAGAATTTGCTATAGTGTTAGAATGCCTGATCTGAAAACAGCCGCCTTAATGTCCTGCTGTAGTATGAATTGACTGAAGCTGACCAGCTTCAATATTACCTCACCACCTCATCCTTAAAGACAATTGCCAGTATGAAATAAACACCATAACTAACACAGAAGTCAAGCAGAGAAAGACTAGCACTAAAAATATCTTTACATTACTAATTTCTGACCTTTGGTACACTTAAACAAAAATTAAAAAAAATATAGAAATCCAAAGCCAGCAAATTCTTCATCTTTCTCAAGCTGTTATCCTGCTTTCTGAAGAGATAGCACTTTCCCTTGGCCTCCTGCTGCTTCATTTAATCTTTTGTGATTTAAATATAATATCATTGTGTTTGGAAATAGTATTTGTTGGGAGAAAGTTAAAGTAATTCCTTCACAGGGATAATAGGAAAAAACCCAAAACAAAGCAACTCCACAAAAACAAGATTATTTTTGATCACAGCATGTGATGCCAGAAGAGGCAGAGTAGACATTAGAAATTGTTTGACTGAGGAATGTGCCACATTGTCACATGCATAATTCATTTTCTAGATAATGTAAAGCCTCATATACAATGTTTCTTGAAAATAAACATGAAGATAAACAACATATTTATCTGTTCCACTCATGCTGCACACCAGAAGATAGAAATAGGAATAGAAATCTATTCCTCTTTGCACTGAGGGAAAGGACTCTTGTGGATAAACTTATAATACCTGCATACACTAGTAAATTAAACTTTTTTGGAAACTTTGAGTTATATGTAGGAAAATATTGTGATTTTCAGAGAAAGATCGTGGCTTCTTAAAATACTGGTGTGTTTATTTATAGGCATCCAAGACAAAAATAGCTGTGGAGGTTATGATTCAAAAATGGTTTGACTGCTTGCACTTTACTCAGACAGCTTGGAGAAGAGGATCTATCCATCTTAAAAAAACATCTCTAAGTTAAAGTGATCATACCTGTGATGACTTTAATGTAATAATAGCCGTTTACATTTTTGTGTGTCTCTAGGGTTCACCTTATTTTGTTTAAAAAAGGTTACAGAAATTGCTCACGTGATCCCTAACCCTTAGATTTCCCTTGTAAAAAAATCCAACAAATATGATTTATATTTATATAACGACTGTTCTATGATTCATTCAGTTTCTTAAACTAAAAGATAATTTTTAATATCCACTGTCTTTTTGTCAGTCGTTATCTGAAAATGCTTATATATTTTTCTTACATTTTTATTCTACATGTTCATCAAAGTCAGTAAATTTAATATCTCAAAGATCTCTGTAAGTCATAGCAGAAATTCCAACAAAGGAGTTAATTTTAAATCTTTTTACTGGCATGCAACATGTGTTTAACAGTGTACTTAATGAGATGTACTTGACGAGATGATGAGTCAGTGGCTAAGTACTGATATTTTGACTCACCTAGCATCCTATTGCTTTTTGGTTGCATTCCACATCTGTTTTCTTATGGTATTTGTGCAGTGGGTATAAGGCAGCTAAAAGGCTAAGAGCTTGATAGGTTAAAGAAAGATACACAGTCTTTAATATTTATAAAGACAATTAATAATATTCTACTGTTTACAGCATCTTCATGCTGGAAGAGCTTTAGTGCATGAATTATTCCAACAGTGATATATTATTCTGTTTTAAGTAATGGGAAACTGTGGCACAGCATTGTTCTGAGATTTTACCAAGATGTCTAACTTCTAGTGCTAGGATTCCTCTCTCAGAACTTTTCAGTTCTGAAGTATGATCCATTTGACCCTTAGGAACTGTCTAGAAACAGACCCACACATCTGTGTTTGTCTGTTTCTCTGGTTTGACCATAAAGATGATTTGCCCAATTCTAAGCATTTGTGGTATTGGTGTCTGGACACAAATTAGAAGGCAAACCTTTTTATTATCAATCAGTATATTTTTCTTCACCCTTTCTTTGTGTGAGCTGTGCTTCTTCCCCTGACTTTGTATGTGTTTCTTCCAAGTGGTGAATCCATGGCTGTGCACTGTTAAAAAGGGATTATATTAATTATCCTCACTCTGGCTTATCAGGTTACCATACTTATGATTATTCATTGCACTTTTGGCTTGGTGTTTTTGCACCTGTTTAGTTTTCCTTTGGACACATTATGACAGCAGCAGATTTCAATGGTAGAGAACAGCTTGCTCAAAATGAAAAGTTATTATTTATTCAGGATGCTGCAGCAGCAACAAAAACTCAAGTAATAATCTCCCTTACCTAAAGCCTGAATTCTCCTCAAAGATGTGACAATTTACATACAACCAAAGTTCTTCTCTCTTCCCCTCCTTCACTTTGCATTTGGGCTGATACAGAGCCTTGACATCTCCATTTGCTCTTTAAACAGTATTGCCTATGGCTTATCTTGCAAGTATTTTCAAACTCTGCAAAATGCTTCACATGAAAAAACATGGAGGCTTCAAGATAAGAACACTATTTCCAGATAGGTCCCTGTGAGTTTAGTCAAGTTCATGAATCCATAAGTGATAAGAGAATTGATGCCAGTGCCACCCATTTGAACACTGAGGATTTAGCAGCTTAACTAGCAATGCACTGACTATTAAATCAGAGCATATATATACATAAAATTACTTTTCTTCCCCAGCATTAAAGTTGAGTTAAGAGAATGAGCTACTGTCCCATGATGCCACTTTTCTCTTCATTAAAATTATTTGTTTTATATTTTCATTAGTAGTCTTCTACATGCACTTCGGGGACTGTTGTTTGTGACAAGAAGACCATGAAAACTTCATAATTACTTTGGTGGAAACACTTATAACTCCCTCGGCTACCTTTGTAAAATAGCTCATTTTAACATGTGCTAAAATACTGAAATCAAATGTGTAGGTAAGCTTTTAAAAAACACAAAGAATTTCTCAGAATTTCTTTTGCTTGAACCATACTAAGGAATAAATATGTCAAATATGAAGCTAGATATATGTGATAGTTTACGTGTTTAAATATACAGAAACAGGACTTTGAAGTTTGATTTCTATCAATAGTCAGTGCTCCAGACATTCCTTCTACCAATGCTCTCAGAAAGGAAGAGCAAGAATAAAGATAAGGATGTCATTCCAATTTACTACAGTTAACAATGGTTGGTTATAGTAGCATAGATTTAGTTTGAAACAGTCTTTTTATTTATTTTTCTTTTCCCAAATGTCAAGTCATATTTCAATGCAGAGATTGAAATTCACACTCTTCCTCCTTTAAATTTCTAATTTTTGTATAATGTTTTTAAAAGGTCCAGAAATGCATTGCATAATGTTTTCCTCATAAATCTTCAGCATAATATCTCAGTTTATACTGATGAATGATCCCAGCTGTGGCAAAATAGTTTGGATTTACATATTTTTCTTGCTGTAGTATTGGCTATTTTGATGAATACAGTGACAAACACTCTCACTGAACTCTTCTGGCAAAATATCAATTAGAAGTTTGTTCTAACCCATGTAGAAGCATGAGGCTCTTTCTGGAGCACATTCTGCACATATCAAGTTATACCAGAGAGATATCTATGGGGTGCAAATATTCCTCTTCAGTAAGACAAACTGATGCCATGCTTATTTCTCATGATAGGGTATATGAGTGCTATTTAATAATTATGCAGACATAAACGTATTTTAAATTAATAGCAGTTACTTTTGCTGTCAGGAATGGTTTTGCTGTCTAGTCTATTTGTCCATGTACTTTCTGTTTCTTTTAGTTCCTTTTCTTTCTGCTTTTTGCTTCTTTCTTCTTTCTTCTCTCTTCGATAATTCTCCCCCACCATTTTTTTTTTTTTATGCTTCTCATTTAAGGACACTGATTTTTACTGTACTAGCTTCTAACAAAAATAATGTTTTACATGAATATATTTTGATACTTCAACTGGGTACCTATATATTTCTTTTTTTCCTTTTCCTAAATATAGTTTCTTTTGAATTTCAGCCTTTTTTTAGGTTGCTTATAGAAAATTTCACACTTTTGTTCTTGTATTTTTATTCTGCACTTCTTAAAGATTGTTTCAGCTGGTGTTGTGGTTTAACTGCAGCCAGCTATCAAGACCAACACAGCCACTCACTCACTGTCCCACCAGCAGAACTGGAGAGAGAATCAGAAGTGTAAAAGCCAGAAAAGTCACGGTTTGAGATGAAGACAGTTTAATAGGAAAACCAAATGCAGCATGCATAAGCAAAATAAAACAAGGAATTTTTTTATTTCTTCCTATGGGCTGGCAGGTGTTCAGCCCTCTCCAGGAGAGCAGCCACCATCTCACGTAACGGTGACTTGGAAAGACAACAGCTATTACTCCAAATGCTCCCCTCTTCTTCCTTTGGTCAGTTTGAGTCACCTGGCCTGGCTTTGTCCCCTCTCAACCTTCCAGGCACCCCCAACTTCCTTGCCAGCAGGAATAGCAGAAAAGGTCTTGGCTCTGTGCAAGCCTGCTCAGCAATAACAAAAACATCCTTATATTATCAGCCCTATGCTCAGCACAAATCCAAATCACAGCCCCATACCAGACATTGTGTAGAAAGTCAGCTCTACCCTGGCCAAAACCAGCACAGATAGTCATTCTAGTTCATATTATTCTCCTGCCCTGAAAAGCATTTTAATTAATTCTTCCGAAGAATTATTATTTTTTCATGTCAGAGTCAGTTTAACGAAGGAGGTGATGAACCATGTTAATATTTATGTATATTTTGGGAATAAAAAATTGTCTACAGGTTTTGTTTACTTTGATTTAATTATTTTCTAAAAGTACTTTTACTTATGCAGTAGTTTTGTAGTTATTAGCATTTGCTACATGAACAACTCTTTTTTTATCATTTGGGAATTTTCTCCATCCATTTGCAGCATCAACATTTCAGATGGGAAAGGTCTACATGTAGATAATACTGAAAATAATGCCTTCCATGGTAGATGCCACTTGCAAAGCCATGTTCAATAGTGAATAGTATCATATATAATTTACTGAATCACTCAGGACTCAAGGTATTTTTATCTGGATCACTGAATAGAAAATTCCAGTGCATTGAATACTTTGGTTTTTGTAACCATTGCAGCTCATCATAATAGCTATGAATATCATATGAGTTGTAACAACCCAGTTTGACAAAGATTCATGAATTAGAAAAAAATGTGATTTCTGGGTGTATTTGTGGAAAAAAAATACAGTATTTATATATTTGGTTTTATAAAATGTTTTCTCTTGATTAATTCCCAACATCTGGTAATTTGTTGAGAGTTCTGTATTGTCCTGTATTTTACATTTTCCAGTCTCTTTCTTATTTGCATAACTCAATCTTTATCATGGTATCACAGTAATTTAATAATAATTGCCTTTGTTCTTTTGTCTTTCAGTGACAAGGGGCTTGTCTTTATGTATCTCTTCCATTCCAGTGTAAGGCAATGTAGACTGTTTCCTGCAGTTCACATTAAATAGCTCTTGATCACAGGCAATTGAAGGTAGTTTCATTTTGCCCTGGAGAACCCATGATTTATAGGCTTAGGACTCTTCTCTCAGTCAAAAGCTGAATTTTGGTCATCTACATTATTTCCATTTACTTTAAATACATAATACATTATCTTTATTCTATGATTTTTGTGCCTGCTTTCCTTCTCAAAGAAAAATGCGATGTTGACAGTATAAAACTGGATTAGTGCTGAGTGCTATGGTACCCTTTAAAAGATGTGTTTCATGCATTTTGTGACCAGGCGACTTCTACAGCTTGACCTCTGAGCTGTCTAGGCTTTGAAAGAGTACAAAAGACTTTTAGGAGTTCCAGTTGCATTATCCAGTGCGAAGTGCTAGGAAAATACTTACATTATTCCTAGAATAATTTCACAATTCAATGTCTATTAAAAAAGTACCTAGTTTTTTGCACTCTCATAAGAAAATTTTTCATTCTTCTTTGGCCTCCTTTCTGCCCTTTTCTTTCAGAACATTGCAAGGGACTAATATATTTATTTCTAAGTCAGTTTTTTACCTCTCCACCAAGTTTAAAATCTAATATTGAGACAGAAGAGAAATTTGAGAAAGATCAGTCCCATTACACCTTTTCACTTGTTTCCTGCTTTATGCAATTGAGATAGAGACTTAAAACATTATTAGATATTAAGATATTTTCTGTTTCTCCTCTGAAAGCTTACCCTCACTAGACAGCATAATGAAGGAGAGAAAGGAAAAGCAGGGCAAAAAAATTCTGAAACTGAAACTATGGGATAGAATAGATAATTATAAGCTTCATGTTTGCTCAACTCAATGCCCAAGCCATGAGATTGTACATAATTTTCTGTCTGATTGATGACTGTTTGATTAGATCATAAAAAGCTCAGCATTGTGCTAATGTGCTTACCACTTATTGCCTTCTGGTTACAGTAATACAAGAATTCCTAGAAGCAGGAGGAGAAATGTAATGCATATATCCTCTTTTTCAGGCGAATATCCAAACCATTGATTCTTCAATATAAGGATGTTTTCCTTCTATCTCTTTTTCATCTGTAGATACTAATCTTGCAGAGCACCAGGCCAGGTGGACCAGCAACAGAGAATGAGGCACTCTTAGCTTGCAAGGCTTGGATGTGAGACTTCAGTCAGGGGGAGCATTGCTCTTGCTTTACTTTTCCTGGTCCTTGGACACTTTGTGGTTGTGACAAATATGCCTTGGTCTGCTTCAAAAAATTAGTAAATGTTGCAGGAAATCTATTAAAGGAGAAGGATGCTGAATCTATTTGCAGTATTAGCCCTTTATCTAGTTTTTTTTTTAGAAGTTACTCCAGCTATCTATAGACACTTTTCACACTTTCCTTGAAGCTGTGGACTACAGTCAACTGAATGTACTTTCACCTGACATTTATCTATGAAGTTTCAAAGGCAAATGTTTTGGGAATTTTTCTTGGTATACAAGCCTGTCTTCTGGTTTTCCAGAAAACTGTATCATACCTGAAGGAGTTATGTAATGATATAATTACATAAATGAAAATAAAGATAAAATCAAAAGTACTTGTGAACTATAAAGAAGCTTTGATTCTTTAATGTACACTTACTTTTTCTGTTGCAACATAGTGTTTTTCAAACCTTAGAGTAAGATGACAGATAATTCCTGTGGAAAGCAGTGTAAAAATATGTTAAAACTATCTTTGTCTTTGATCCAAGATCTGTGGTATCCTGGGCTGCATTTCAAAAAGCATTGCCAGCAGGTTGAGGGTGACAATCTACTCAGCCCTGGTGAGGCCACATCTTGAGTGCTGTGTCCAGTTCTGGGCTCCTCAGTACAGGAGAGACATGGAGCTCATGGAACAGGTACAGTAGAGGGCTACAGAGATTAGGGGACTTGGATCATATCTCTTCTGTGAGCATTCTCTTCATTGACTAATGAACATTTAAATGATTCAGTCATTTGGAGGATGAAAAAGCAGATGCTGTCTTGTTGTGAAAATGGCGTAAATTCTGTGGGGAACAAAAAAAATGTTTCCTGGTCTTTATAATTTTAAATAAAACAGCGCATTTAGTTTTGTTTCTGACTTCTCCAGGGACTGCATGCTTTTTACTGGAGACAGCAGCTGAGTGAGTTTGGAGGACTATGTCACGTGTGGCTTTCACCAAAAAAATTTGACTGAATACAATAGAGGAAATTGTTTGGGAGGCCCACTTCATAGACCTTGTAAACAGTGCAATTTATATGAAAACACAAGTAGCTCTCAGAATCAATAATGATCATTGTCAACAACATCATCATGATGTGCAATTCTGGAGCCTCTTTTAACTGAGATCACAAAGAATTTTACAAGTAATTGCAATTACACTTCATCAGCTCCCTGTATAGCAGTGTGCACTTTACCAGTGCCATACATTTTTCTTTTAAAGTTGTGATCTTTACTTTAAGAATTTTGAATAAACCATTTTGTGTCATAAGAAAAACATAAAGAGAATATTTGAATATAAAGGTTAAAGAATCACTATTCTAAAGCTGCAGAGGATAGGTATTTATTGCTGAACAACACAACTTTTGACTAGCCTGCTAATAATATTTTCAAAAGTGTTCTATTAATATAGGACACAGGCCCATTTTCAGAAGTGAAAATTAGATTGGTATTGCAGTATATTCACATACATTTACACCTCTATTCACTTAGAAATCTCACTAACCAATAAGCTGCAATTCAAAATCTTTTAATAGCTTCAAAAATATGGCCCTTTGGAACCTCAGACTAATTACAATTCAGTTCAGCCTGGGCTTTTAATTATCTAAGTTACTTTTGAAAATTTAATCTCTAATTATTTAATGCCCAGATGCTTACAATTATAAAGGCTTTTAAGTCCCTCTTAAGTGTCAGCTAAGAGGCCAGATACCTTTCAGACTCGGATGTTCAGTGTTTTTGGCCAATGTCACCTTGGAAATACTTGTGTCTAAGTTGGAGACAGTTTTGCAATGCATGACCTTTACAGAGATATTTTATTCCTTATTGGCTGCATTGTGTGAAAATGTACTCCTCATCGAAATATATCCATGAGATATTTTCAAGTAGAAAAGTGAAAGGTATATCCTGCACTGTCATTTTTTCCCCATTCTAAAAATATCTAGACCTGCTTCAGGCCTCTTGATTGTGTGGAAAACTCTGTCTTCCAGATTTAGAAAAATATAAGACTGCGAGCCCTTGAGTATTTAATCATACATGCAAAGAGTTCATTGGAACCATCTGTTTCTTCAGGACAGAGTTGAGTCTTCTTGTGAATCACCTAGTAGGAATCTCTCTTTCCCTGTTGACTTTCCTGAAGCGACTTTTAATATAGTATCAGACACAGGAAGAGAGTCTTATTTTTATATTTACATCAGATGTTTTGAGACAGTCAAGAGCTAAAACAGTTGCAGCAATGTTTGGAAGAGGAAAACATGACAAGGAAAGGATCAGAAAACATATGGGGCTTGTTTGGAAGTTTAGAACTGCATGACTTTCAGCATCAACATTTTGTGCAAAGATGGCTAATTCTGCACAACTTTCGACATCATTGTTCTGTGCACCAGAGCTGAGAAAGAAAAATTTTCTTTGTTTCTAAATAGACATGAAAGTTACTTTTGTACTTAGATCACTTCCCATGGTGCATAACACAGCAGGAACCGCTATGTGCTTTTCACATGTGCAATGTTATATGTATAATATATCTGTTATATATTGTGTGATTGTTGTTGAAGTAAAAAAATCCACTCCTGTAAACAGTGCGGCTGATGCAAGTAGTATCAATGAATACTTGCCTTGTATTTTGCAGGAAATTCTGAGCCTAGCTTCCAGTACTGTGGCAGCTCTGGAATGATTGATAGCGTGAAGGCATATGCATATTTATATGTATTTATATATTTTCATATTCATGTAATCAGGATTTTAGTGGTTATTTGCTCCTGACTTGTATTTATAGTGTCTATTCTTATTAACAAATTTTGTGATACTAAGATGTTGATTTGTATTGAAAGAGGAATTTTTGTTATTTTATATTTCCAGAAATAAACACACTTTCTTCCTCTGCAAGTGAAAGCTTATCATAGTCTAAGGAGAAAGCTACATATATTTTTGCATATAATAGGCCATCTCTCTCGGTATCCAAGAAATGTAATCACTGAAGTTCATACTCTAAGGTAAATGGTATACAACAATGTTAAATGAGGGTGCTGCCTGAAGACAAGAGTTCTGGAGCTGTCTGCAAAGCTTCTACTGCTCATGTAGATCTTAATTCAAAACTTTAACATACTGCATATGGTCGGGCTGAAGCAATTCACAGCAACAGCAGGAGGTGTTAATGACAACTTCTATGTGTGATGTTTCAGCATATTTCAGGACACAGAAGATAATTGATGCTTTGAGATCTCATGTATGTGTGACAAAATTGAGCTAATTATTCTTTGTAGCCTGAGATTTAATTCTTACAGGCAGGAGAATTCATGGAGCTTTGATTAGGACTTTAAAAAAGAGATAATTGATTAAGAGATAATTTAAAAAAAATTCTTAAATAGAAAGAAGAAAGATATGTAGTACTTGACTCCCAGAAAGTAAAAAAAAAGAGTAACTATGAATCAGACCGAAAACAAAACATTTCTATTGGTTTCACAGATGTGATTAAGGCAGTTCCAAAAAGCTTACAAAATTGAATGATCTAGCTAACAGTAATGAAAACAAAAATCAGTGGAAGAGACATTTTTTAGTGGTGACAATAAATATCCTATCTGTTTTTCACTCACCCAGTAAACCAAATTTGGAGTTTATTTGTTTGGGGGGGAGGGAGGGGAAGAAAAAGTAAATGTTTGTTTCTGAATTTATTTAATGTAAATATGCTCTTTTTCCAAGCATATTGTTGGTTGTATTAGCACCAATATTTTTTCCCCTTGAGAACAGAGAATATATAGGAAAGTCTTGTGAATTTCTTTTATCTGAGCCATTGTTTCCACAGATGAAAACAACAAGCAAGACAACATGTATTTATATTATAAAACTCTGTTCTGAACAGCAGGCATGGTTCTGGCTTCCAGGAAAGAATGCATATGACGAGGGAAACCAAAGTATGGCTAGGGAATGGGAACATACCAGGTCCTATTTAGGTTTGGGATCTTTGTGTGCTAGCAGAGTGATTTTTTAACATGAAAGGTTTGGAAAACATCTAAGGGGCTCTTGACTCCCATCCCCAGACACCACTAGCAGCTATATATATTTTATAGACTGTAATAAGCTATGCCACTCACATAAGGCTTTTTTACTTTTTACCCAAAATGGTTCCAGGATTAATAAATTTTGCAACTATCAGCTTATTACCTATGAACAGACAATGATATGGAAGGGGTTTCACTGGGAGTGAAAACTGTTTTCTACTATAAAATTCAGTTGAAATGACAGATGTCATTGGGCTGGTAACACTTTTTCTGTTCTGACATCATTTAGTTAAAAGAAAAACCCAAATCGTTGTTGTTTGTTTAGTGACAGTGAGGTGGCTGAATACAGGTCTGTTGTTCTTCTAAAACAGTATCCAAGTTCACAGGAAAACATTAGAATTGTTTTTTTACCTTAAAAACACCCCCTTCTATAGACACCATTAGATAATTTTCAGATGCAGACTCTTTTTTCCTGTTAGTTACCTAAAATGCATTTACATAGATTTTCAAAAGAATTGCTTGCCTTTTTACAACAGCTCACTTCCCACAGGCCATATGTAAAATTATTCTTTATGCTTGAGGGACTATGTTTGGATGAGCTGCTGGTCTGCCTGAGTGTTGCCTTTTAACTCGCCTAGGCTGGGTGGACAGCTGTGAGCTGATAAAATGCTCTCATTTCATTCCTGATGTTGACTCCTCTTCTCACCATCTCCTCTACCTTTTCTGTGTACAGTGTTCTGTTCACTCCTGCCTGTACTTGAGTCCCCTTCCTTATATTTATTTTAGGCAAAAAGTAATATGTTCAGCATCAGGTACTGCAAAGAGAGCATCTGACAGTCAATAATATTTTCCTGGAAAATCAGGCCAGAAAGGACACCATGTGTTAAGAGCCTTCAAACCACTATTCATGGCCTCAAAGGAAGGCTGCTTCTTGCTTCATAGACTCCTGAAGACTCAGTAGTCAGACTAAATTGTGAACTTTGTGCTCTGGGAGTGTCACATGTATGCTGGCATGCCCAATAAGTGAAAATATTTTCTGATATGTGATATAGAAAAGATTTGAAAAAGCCAGCTCTCTTAATTGTGGTATACCATTCATGTATATAGATCCTTACACTGTCCACTCTTCACTCTACTCAAAAACAGCTCAAGAGAGGGGGTACAAGGCCCGAGAAACCCACCAGAAATCTCATCACAATATCCTAACCAATATCCTTAATTTATTAAAATTTGCCCTTCTAAAATCAAACCCCTTCCTTCCAGATCAACTATTGGCTAAATAAAATAGAAACAATCATGTCTATACAATGCAGTTAGAAAATCTGCTGCCGGTGACATTTTTCAGGCTTGAAGAAGACTCCAAGCAGCAATCTGCAGTGCCACTATGATTGCACTGTCTCTATAGAAAGCTACTAGTAATATGTATTTCTTCCTCTCACAGGATCCTCAGATTTTTTTTCACACTTGCTTCTTGTTGCCATCTAAGTTTCAAATTTTTCCTTATGGTGTAATTTAAGTTTTCTTAACTCTGAAGTAGTGAGTGGATTATTTGATTCCTCTTTTCTATCTTCTTCTTTCTTCCTCATGGCTATAATATCTGTCATGACTATATAAAATTAAATTGAGTAAGAGCAGTATTTAGATTTTTTTTTTAGAATCTAAAGGACGATTAATGTGATGAGAGATAGGTTACATGAACTTCCTTAGAGAATGATAGTAAGACTTTGAATTTGACTCAGGGTTCTGTGGAAATGAAGAGAACTGAGTAGAAGACTCCTGTGATTATTTGCTGTACACAACACTGATGATGAAGAAAGCAATTTAACTCTATTATGATGAGAGACCCATGCTAGTTCAGAAGCCCATTCATCCAGCATGGGGGTCATTAAAGCATGAATCATCAACTGAAATGATGGAAAAAATCTTCTGGACAGCCATCGGGGTAATTTTTGCATTTGATTAGCTACCAGATGAGAGAAATTTTGGGAAAATGGCAAAAATGCAAACATCTTTGATTAATTAGATAATATTTGTAAGTTTTTTTTAAATCAGAATATGCTTTTTGTAATCAATAGAATAGTAAATAAATCCATGTCTTTCCTAAACTGTGCTTGTCTCAAATTCTTTCATTTAATGATTTGGCCTGGACAACCGTGGTGTGGTTCATATATTCCTACACCAATATATTAACTCTTACCAATGATTTTCTCTATTCTTATATTATTCTTTTACTGTATTTTCTTCTTAAGAAAACAATTTAACAAAAAGTTATTAATGTAAATTCTATGTACAAATTAAATATTATTAAAGATCTTGTAAGACCAGTTGTGAAAGACATATATGTCAATGGAAAAAGATGGGAAATTTTTCCACTGTTGTTAGGATTCATGAAATATCTTGTTGGACACAGTGTTTTCAGAGAATCATTGAAACTATATTAGTTTGCATGAAGCAATATTAGTAGTATTTAACAAACTAATTGAAAGAACATTTGGACTGATGAAACTGGATAATTACCAGTTGGCACTTATTCTCAAATATTGGCTGAATTTTAAAGGAGACTTGTGGGTAGCAGTTTATGTCCACCTCAAAACAAGCACTTTGCAGGGTCTCACTAGGTGACTTTAATTGTTAATTTATTTGCCTTAGGACAAAACACTTTGTTACATTAAAGTAAAAAAGAACAAAGGAGATTCTGATTTTTGTTTTTTTTTGAAGTGAGAATATGCCTTTCAGTGCTGCTGCAGCAGAATATTTTTACAAAGATTCTGGAATTTTGATGTCAAGCAGGTATTCACCTAACAGCTTGTTATAGCTCACAGAAGATTGTCCCACCAGGTCTCTGTAGGCCTTTAAAACAAAACTGAAAAACTCATTAGCAAAGGACAGGATTTTGCTTTTCCGGTATATCTGAGAACAAAGATATATATAAACATTCACCATTACAAAATGGTAGGCATTTTATTTCAAATGATGTGTACCAGTTTCAACATTAGAATTATCCATAAGTAAAAGCAAGTGTTTGTATTTCTGCTGATTTTTATTCAGCTAAGTACAGACTGGTGTGATATTGACTACATGAATGCTGAATATAGAAACAGGGAATTTCCTTGGTCTGTAAAATATTCTCAGCTGCAGCCTCTTCCTGTCATTGGAATAAACTATATTGTCTATTTCACTGATTTTCAGCCATGCTAGTATCTTTGCAAAACACTAGAAAGAAGGGAGATTGTAGACTTCAAATCCAATGAAGCAGAAGGTAATCTTTGAAAAACTAACTGATTACTTGAACTAGCTGACAGATCATCTTGAAATTTAAAATACCTTGTAGGCATTATTACATTCATGTGAATACAAAGAGATGAAGAGGAATATAATGGAGCTTGTGTCAATGTTGAACATTTTAGAAACTTTCTGGCGTCACCTATTGACAGTGAAGAAGATAAGGACACCAGAAAATGACATTTTCTGCGTAAGATTTAGTTTTAGAAATGAAATGGAAACACAGAAAATAATTTATAATTGTCTACAAAGAAAATAGAATCGCACGTACGAATTGTCCCAGCAAAGAAATATTTTAAATTTGTCTAATATTTTTTTAACTCCTAATGAATTCTTTAAATAAAATATAGAAATTATTTAATAAAGCTTTTTCATGTTCTCAAAGCATAATGATGTCATTTGTTAGATGAATAAGTTCTTTTCTTCGAGAAACTATAAAAAGTTTAACATTGGCATGACGGATCACTACAGAGCTCTTAGATAAAAGATACCAGAGTTTGTAGATTAGCAGAGTTATATGACATTACTGTACCAAGATCTAAACTCCCTTAAAAGTGTGACCTACATGGATCCCTTAACATTGCAACAGGATAGCTGTCTATGTCGGCAATAGTAATTTTATCTTATCACAATATCTCTGGTTCAATTGGTCTACACCTCTTCTTTTAAACTGAAGACAAAGGCAGCATTGATTTAGCCGTCACAATCAAATGTTTGTGAAATGATAAAAGCACATGTTTTTAATTGCAAATAATGAATGCTGATTAGCATAAAGTAAAAAGCTTCTTTGTGAAGCATTAAAGACTCATTGAATAGTCGCAGTGAGGTCACCACAGTCTCAATAGAGCGGTCATCTTGTAGCAAGACTGAAAAATAAACTTGATGATTCTTTGACATGGTTTTCTTATAGCCTGCATTAATATCAAAAGAACAAGTCAAACTTATGTATTTCTTGGACTGTGTTGTAATGTTAGAAAATAGAAATTTGGTGGGCGACAAATTTAGGATGGGCAATTTTTCAAAACTACTTTGCGGCGTGAATATTTAACATCCATGCAATTACTTTTTCTATAAAAAGGCACATTGGAACATTTTAAATTATAATACTTAATGTTTTCTGTCTTCCACATTTGGTTATCAATGAATTAACAAAGATCTTTTAGCACTTATATTTGGTTTCTTCTGATGTAGGTTCTCTGATGGACTAAACATAGTAGGAGCAAATGCATCATTTTCCAGAAAAAGAAAAAAAGCAACAAAGCTTTATACTGTTTCTATAGCATCAGTTCCATCTGTTTATAAGAAGACTTTGTGCCTTCAAGGTAAAAATGAATGAATGTCTCTTTTTCTCCCTTTTTTTACTCCTTTCTCATGTCTGATTATTTTAATTTGATACTTTGATGGACTTTTTTTGGTTTTCACTACTCAAATCAATGACAGCTAAGTCCTACAAGGTTTGGCAGCTGTATATAATAGATGAATCATGAACACTGAAGATGCCACAGATGCTGCTCTGAGGAGTTTATCTGCAATAAGTGGAAATACTAGGAATGACCATGACAAAAATAGAAGAAGAGAAATAACAAGTTAGTGTTAATTAGATCATGCAGTCAGCTAGTTACTGCACAGCACATTGATTCCATGCACTGTCCCCTAAGATAAACTCTGAATAAACAAATTGAAGGAAAGGGAAATCTTTTCCAGATGAATGATAAAATTACCTCAAAATTATAGTAAAAGTGCTTTGGTATTTACAGGGTGGGGTTGGTGTTTTTAAATTTTTTTTTAACATTATTCTATATATGCATGAAAACAGTATTCCCAAAGTGTATATGATCTGAGCTATGTTGGCAACTAGTGTCTTTTCTTTTTTTGAGGTGTAGTCTGTTACTGACATTCAAGACATCAGGATAAAAAACCAGTCTTAATACTCTTCTTCTGGTACACTGTACAACCTTGAGAAACTGGACTGAAATATTATCATGAGGGAAACTTCACCTGTTCTTACATAAGTGATTTTTCCAGAAAACCATCATGATTTCCTCAAATATATTTCTTATTTGGAATGATGTTAGCAATTAGCATGAGTAACAGCTGGCCTGGTTTTTGCTCATAAGCAATCATTTGTAGCTGTCTCATGTGAAGAAGCAAAGCTACTTTGAATACCTGGAAACGTTATGTATTATATTCCTTTTACTTGAATAGTTTGACATGATTCATGGAATGAAATTTCCAGCCTGATGATAAGACATCATGTGAGCACCTGAATGATTCATTTAAGTTGGAATTTTCTGGGTAAAGCTTTCAGATAAGTCAGAGTTTATTGCTTCTATTAGCTGAAGTCAAAGTAAAAAGCCCAGGAGACAGATAGGTAGATTAGATAGATAGATAGATAAGAAAAACTTATGTATGAAAGTGTTTTCTCTGATCACCATTCCCAATCTATGCTGTATTGAATATATATATATACACACCAACTGTTAATACCACAGCCTACCTTTACAGAACAGACCTGAACATTATAATTCTCCTTAATTATAATCAGCAATTGTCAGAATCACAAATTTTACAAGCTTAATATTCTTATGTCCCTTTCAAGTGAGTTTTGTTCAGATTGTAAAACCTCAGTACACTTGAAAACTTGGAATAATGAGTTTCTGAAGGCACACTGATTTGAAAGGCACCTGGAGATAGTATCTAATGGGATGTACAAATGAAACTTTCAGTCCCTGTTTAACAGCCAAGAAACAGAAAAATCAATAGAAAAGACCAACAATCTACAAACCGCTGTGGGAGAAAGAGTTTTAGTTGTAGACTTTTTCCATCAGTGCTTATTTTCCTGTGCCATTGGTTTTAAGCACTCCCAGCATTTGGTCTCTGATTTACTGACTATGTTATTGATGCTTTTCAAACATCTTTTCCACACTGCCTCTCATTTTCTGAATCACAAAATCGCAATTTATCTTTGCTAATGGTATTTATAAACTTCTAAGAGATTTGATATGCACACAGCATATTCATATCATCTCTGCATGCAGGTATTCAATTCTGAGTGAAAAAGATTCTCTTGTCCTGAGTAGGAATTGTAATTTTTTCCTCAATAACTAAAACAATGGATAGGATTCATTTTTTTCAATTTCCTAAACAGCCAAAATTGTTCAGTTGAAAAGGCAGGTGCAAAAACCATGCCTATATAATTGGGAATATAAGTAATATATATCCACAGACACATGTATTATTATGCATGCCTCCAGAAAAGGTTCTTTTTAAAGAAATACAAAAGAAAAATGCTCAGACAGGTTATAAATAACTGCAAAATTGAGCGTAAACTCTAACTAGAGCATCAGTGGTATTCATTATTAATCGAAACTTCACTTAATAATTTACATTTATACAATACTATTAAATCAGTTTAAAAAGTCTGAGAATTATTGCTGTCTACGCAGAACTTTTCCTTAAACAACCAATAGTTTATCAAATAAAGGCTCCAGATTTTTTTGGGAGGAAACTGCCTACTCTTTTAAATGCTACAGTTCATATTATGGAGTCATTCTACAATGACTTTGAGGTGATCTGACTCCTGAAAGAGTGAAAAAATCACTATGAATGAGGGTTTCTATTAATCCACTTACTTAGTGATAGTCTGAGAATTTGAGGTCTTTAAATGTCCAGAGGCCAGTATGTTGCTTGTATGCTTGAGATCAGGTTGAGTGCACCCACTTTAGATGTCTGCAATATAAATAGCTCTTTTTGATCAATTTTTCTGTACTTCCTGTATAGTTGGCAGGAAGAAACAATAACTTTTGTGATATAAATTGTCTAAAGTAGATTTCTGCATTAGGTCAGGCAAGGTCCCTTCTGGATTTCTGAACACACTTGTTTTCTTTCTCCTAAACTTCCTGCTCAGGCTTACAGTAGATGTTCTTGATTCTCTAGGTTTAGGAGAGGATCAAGGGCTTCATATTTAAGCAAGCAATCTGAATTTAATATTTTTCTGTTCATCAGTGCCTGATCTTTGCCATCATTGGTATATCTATGGAAAATTATATCTATGCATGTTTCTTCAAGAATTATTCTGTTCACTACTGTCCCAATTACAAAAAAAACAATTTTGACACAACCAATTACATTATGTTTTACTGTAAAATGATCAGAAATTTGAAGAAGTTGTGGAGGATGCCTGATATAAACTGCATACTTTGATGTTGCCTGTAAAAACTGGAGGGTAAAAGGAATTTTGAAGGTGTCTTTTCAACTTTTTTGTATTACTAATGTGAGGGTGTACAGTTAATACACACAGTAATAAACCAAAGCTACTAGGAATTGCTAACCGAATTTATTAGAATTTATTCTGCACATCATTATGTATTGATGTATATAACTGACAAATAAAAAACATAATTTCAAAAGGCAAGAAAAAGCAATCAAATGTTAAAAAAAATTATGATATCTCCTATTACTATTCAAATGGAAAAAAATGTTTCTCTCCTAGGGAAAGCTGAGCTGTTTCTAGCTTTATTCTTTTTTAAAAATCCTGCTATAAGTTAGGAGAAGTGTATAAAAAATATAAGAACAAGATTGTCATTTCTGTCATGTACCGTAAGCATTGCCTAGGTACTGGTTGGAAAGCACTTCTTATTTTAATGGAAAATAAGAATATTGGCATTATTTATACAGGTTTTTGATTCACTAGCACTTGCAGCTTACTGTCAAATCCTGCCTGCAGGTTATATAAATATAAAAAAATACTCTTCAGACATGAATATTCAAGCAATTAACAGGTGAAGTTCAGTCATCTAAATTATTGAGGAAAAAAAACTACAATTCCTACCCAAGAAGAGAGCATTTTGCTTTTTACTGAGGGAGCATATGGGGATTATCAGATTAGACAAATAAGGTCTTGATGTGCAAATTTAGGCACACAAATACTCTCATAAGTGACTTCACATAATTTTAAGGTTTCTAGGGATATCTGTAGATTATTTACTCAAACATTCAATTTTAATATAGGTGTTTTGATTCTTGAGGTTTTAATCAAAACACTTGCATTTCTTACTAGAATTTTCTACCTCTCTCTACTGTACCATTTTAAAGGGTTCTTTTGACACTGCCATTTAATAGTTTGCATTTCTTTTATTTTAGAAAAAAAATTAAGTGATCTGAAACTGAGACTTTCATTGTACCGTTGGATAAATGTGACAAGTGTGATTGATGTTATTCAATGCTGTTTATTAAACTCTAAGAGGACTTAAAATGTGGTAGATTTTTTTCCAGCTATCAAAGTAGAGATTAGCCTCATATTTGACTATGTAAGGGAAGACTGCTTGATCAGAAAGGTTGACATGAAGGTGTTATAATTTCTTTTTTTTTTAATGAAAAATTCTTGATAAATTTTTATTAGGTTTTATGAATGGCTTTATAATATACATTGTAGAAAAATGACTTCTGAAGGGATGTGAATTAGGGATAGAGATACACTTACAGACCACTGCCGCAGGTGCTATTGATGTAGGAACCTCTGGAAGAATCACAGAGATACACATGGGAAGAGACAAAGAGGAAACCAAGCTCTTGGGCTGGCAGAGGCAGAAGGTCACAAGTGCAGCACACACACCCTACTCCCCAGGTTCACCAGCACACACTCAGATTCCTTAAGCACCAGTACAGCCCCTCTGTCTGCCCTGCCCCAGTGTTCCTGCCCCTGGATTCTGGTCCCTCTTTATCCTCTCCATGGGTCCCTGATCCACTGTCTGTTCCCACTGGGTACTCACTGCAAACTCTGGTGGAGTAGATTTCAACCCCTACCAATTGTATTACATGTAAAAAGTATCATGATCCAGGAAATATAAAACTGAGTCCTGATCAAAATTACTTCAGTTGCTTCAGAAACTTGCATTTTTATGTAGCACTGAATAAAAATTTATAAACAATAACAAAAACCAGTGAATTGCTGAATGTAACACACATCCAAAACACAGCCCCATACCAGCCACTGTGAAAAAAGTTAACTCTACATCAGTCAAAACCAGCACAGATTGTTAGAGAAAACTTCTCTTTCCCTACCTATGCATGGCCATGCTGACTTTTCAGCCAAGTAACAAGTTTTTGAAATATCTATTTTCCCACTACAGTGGCCTGGAAGAGGTAGGTGCCCTCCAAGGAGAATTCAGGCTGATGAACTTAGGCACCAATCATTCTCCACTGTTTGTCAGGGCAGTGTAGGAGATTTCCTCTACTGGGTCTAGTTCCTAGTCTGTCATGGTCTGTGACATCTCACTGTCAGAATGTGTTCCACATTCCACAAATTCCTTCAGCTTCTTAGAATTATTTGGAAGGTTCTCTGTCTTGTCTGTAAAGATTTTTTTTTCTTTTTAGAAAATTCCCTTTGATTTTAAATAGCCCACCCCTTTTTCCATCTTATTTCTGATCTTTTTAAAGCAGTCATATTTTTCTATTACACTGCTCCACTCTATGAAAGTACATACCTCCTGGAAGGGATTATGGCCCAAGGAAAATCCATTCTGGAGAAGGTACATCCCAAAGCATCTGTTGCTCTAGATAAGTCCATGGCACAGCAGGTATACCCTGAAGTATCTATCAGTGGCCATGGATTAATTCACTACACAGCAGGTACTGAAGATACTGTGGTCCTTGGATAAGGCACACTGGAACAAGTACACTCCTGAGAGGTGGTGGTCTACAGATGAGGTCATGCTGGAGCAGGAGCAAGGGGAAGAGTTCACTGCAATGTTAAACCCTGTGGCCTGACCCAAAGGGATCAGGGTTGAAGACGGCAGTGGATGTACCTTTAAATTGTTGTAAGCCATGATTTGAGATGTATTTTTACTGGAAGTACTACAGGAAGGACCACCTGAACAAGTGGAGGATGAGCATCACAGGAAGTGGGACAAATGCAGTAATGACCCAAGCTGAGCTCGAAGGGTGGTGGGGGTTAATAAGGTTAATATTGCCTTACCTATTAAAGCCCCTTTATTTCAACTCACGCAGTTTTGGACTTTTACCTTCTGATTATCTTCTCCAAGCCACTGGCTGGAGGTCAGTGTTTGTTGTGTAGAACTGAGCTGCCTACCAGGGTTAAGCTACAAGAACAGCAAAGAACTGAACTCTGCTCTATATATGCTGCACTGTGAGGAGTGTGCAGTGGCTCAGTCAAGACTTATCCAGGAGAAGGTGGTTATATCATTTATGCAGCTGAACAATACCAATTGTTCAATTTCTGTGAACAATTGTGATTGGTATTGTTATTCAACAATACCAATCACAATTTCTGTGATTCACAGTATTCTGACATGGGACATACCTTGCTAACAAATTCCTGAGCAAATATATTGGCAGCTGAGCAACAAACATTTACAGTTTTCCTGAATTCACAGTTTGTAACTCTAACTAGTAAAAGAAGAAACATACAGACAGAGATTAAATTTTATTTCCTAAGTAATTGTGTTCAAATACTGCTTTTTGCATCGTGCTTTACAGACTTTTTAGCAGTTTTTATTCCACAGTACTAATGAATGCAGTATTAAATTACTATGAAAAGAAAGATGAATCTGTTATAAACAATTTATGCATTCCCAGCCTTTTAAATGTACTATCAATACACTTTTAATTCATATTAATCCCTTCTAAAAGAGCCCTGAGACAACTTCTGCTCATTTGTGAAGACATATACCTACTTAATCATCTGTTGTGACTTCTTTTGAAGTAATGTTAGTGTTCCATTAGCAGCTAATTTTTTTAGACCTAGAATTACTCAAGAGATGATTATATAAAAGTTAGATTCCCTCACAGTTGAAAGACGGTGCATTGGCAATTAAATCTCTACTCTCTGGACTATTCTTGTATCTTAAAATGAAAACAATGAGACTATCTCCTAATTCACTGAATACTGCATTCAGTAGAGATATTTCTGGTGCCTCCATGAGCTGATAACAGAAGTGGTAGTAGTGTGAAACGAAAACCACTAAATACATACATGGAAAATAACTGTTTCTGGATATTTGTGTCCTTCATTCTTTTTATAGTAGTCAATGGAGACAAACCCTAGAGAGGCACCTATAGAACATTTTTTCCTTACAGTTGAATTAAAGAATTTTAAGGAGGAAGACAGAGTATTGATCAGCCCTAAAATTTTAACTCGCTTTCTGTCTTGGCCTTGAACCGCTATCTCTCCTGCACAGCTCTGCTGTGTAAGGAGTAAACCCTAAGAAGTATTGATATGGACTGCTTGATGTCACTTAGGATTAGTGCCCAGACTTTTATTCAACAGTAAAAACATTGACATAGACTGGAGTTAATCTCATCCTACAGCAGATGTTTAACTGCAGGTAAGTGGGTTCAGTATAAATGCATCTCTGCCCTTTTCTCTTCTGTACGGCCATACAGGACCATAGGGTGACATGACACATTTCCAGATGTGAAAAGTCTGCTAAGGACTTATGCTTATAAGTCCTTAGTACTTAGGAACATATCTTGTTTTCCTAGGTTTCTTGAGTTAAATCCTATTTTCTTTATTCTTTCAGTGTCAATCTTCACTTCCTAAGTAAGTGAATATTAGCTCTTTATCTTGTTTGTTTATCTTGTTTGCATTGAAACATCTGTATTTAGGTTGAGAAAAATCTAAAAAAAATATTTTTTCCTTTTTTTAATTTTTTTTTTATGTTATAAAATTTTTCTATCAGTTTGGCAACTTTTTATGGACAGTGATAAGTTTTTTTTTGCTATAGTAACTGACGCTCTTATTTGCAAAAGGTTAAGTATAATTTATAAAATCATAGAATGGCAGAATGCTATGGATTGAAGGGACCTTATAGATAATGTAGTTCCAAGTCCCCTCTCATGGGCAGGACCTTCTACCAGACCAGGCTGTTCAAAGCACCATCCAAGCTAGTATTGAGCACTTCCAGGTGTGGTGCATCCACAGCTTCTCTGGGCATCCTGTGCCAGATTTTCACTTTCCTCACAATAAAAAATCTATTCCTAATATCTGAGCTAAATCTATTTTTCAAGATTAAAGACATTCCCCCTTGTTCTATCATTACATACACTTGCAAAAAACTCCCTTTCCATCACTCTTGTAGCAACCCCTTTCAGGCACTGGAAGATGCTTTAAGGTCTCCCTGGACCCTTCTCTTCCCCAGGCTGAACAGCCCCAACTCTCTCTGTCTGTCTTTGTAAGCAGAGCTGCTCCAGGTCTCTAGAGAATTGTCTTCATGGCCCTCCTCTAGACTCACATCAACAGGACCATGTTCTTGTTAGCTTGGGAGCCCCAGAGCTGAACAGAATACTCAGGTGGGGTCTCAGCAGAGCAGAAAGGCCCTTTTGGCCACAGCACTTTTGGATGCAGCCCAAGGCACAGTCGGATTTCTGGGCTGCAAATGCAGAGTGCTTGGTCATGTTGAGAAAATCTTAAAGCGAATTCAGGAAGGAACCGATTGAGTTACACAGGCATGTATGAGAAAAAGTGTGAGAGTGAGGAGGGAAATTCACTATAAAATTCTCAAAACCTAGGGCCCATTCATAAATTATGAAAGAATATCCTATTTAGAGAGAAAAGTGAATTGCAGTACTTCAGGAATAGAACAGAAATATTGACTGGGAATTCTTATCAGAAGCAACCTTCATATCTTTTGCACTATAGATGCTTAATATTAGCTGCAATAAATCTCACTCATTCTCTCCAGTTCCAAAAGAAGCACTATTTTAAATAAGCCCTCATTTAATATTGGCCTTCAATTCATTCAGAAGTGTACAATTCAATTTGCTTAGTTTTGTCTGCAAAAGATAATTACAACGATGTGAATCACTATGTTTTCAGCTGAGTCAACCACCCAAACTAATAAGCCTTTTGAGACATCTTCATGAGCAGATTTTTAATATCTGAATACAGCTAATAGATGGGTAGCATTTCAGTCAGATGAGGAAAACCATAGCAGCTTTTCACAGGCATTTCTTTTGTTTCCACCACCCCAAATATTACGACAACCTTGCTCTTCTGTTCCAGCTATGTTGAGTTACAAAGCAGCATGGAAAGAACAGTATGAACTAATGAGAATTTGAAATCCTTTCATGCTTCTCTGAGTTGTAAATACCCCAGCCAGCTATGACCTATCATGAATTAGATTAACCTTAAGTCTGTCAGATAAATCCTGTCCTGTTGTTTGTCCCTGGAAGAGCACTCTGTGCTAGACACTGAAAGCTGTGAAATGAAGGCTTATGAACAGAGCCAAATTTTCTCTAATTTTGGGCTGCTTTGTCATAATGAAGTAGCAAGAGACAGAGCCCCAGATGAGAACTATTAGAGCTTCACAATGCAGATATTCACATCTGATCATTTTTTTCAGTGCAAACACTATTGCTATTGTCGAGGTCATTTTAGACAGGTTTCAAGAAATTAACTTCCTTTTCTACTCTGCAAAAGTGGTTTCCTTGCTTGAGTGGTAAAAACAACATGTGCTATTCACAGTATACTTTTTGTGTGAATTCATGAAGGATTTTAGGGCTATTAATCTGTCTGTATTCAGACAGGCAACAGATTCACTATAAAAACCAAACAAAACCAACTTCTGAGCTGTTCATCTTCAGGAGCATCCTCACTGCTGAAGTTAGGAAAAATCTATGTAATTTGTCTATATAGCTTGAAGGTTAATATGAGATAAACCACAGTGATGGTTAATAATTGTCCACTAGGAAAGTGTCACAAACAGGTCATGGCCACCACAATAAATCCTGGCCTAACAGCAAACCTGCAGTTCTGTGGGAGAAGAAAAAGCAACAAGCTAGGATTTATTCCATATCACTACACAAATGGTATGTGTCTGAAAAATACCTGTGAAAAAATGATCCACCAGTGTGCATTAATTGGATGTGGCTGGCTGGGCCAGGTGGTAAGGCGCTTGCCATGGACAGATACAATCTGATTTCAGGTTATTACTCTGGCTAATCTAGAGAAAGGATCTGAAACCTTTGGGCATACACTATTCCGAATAGAAATCTGATAATTTCTTCCAGGAAAGCTCCTCAGCATTCTTTATATAATTAAATATAAGCATTGAACCAGGAAGAAATAGAAAGAAAGGTGTTTTTTTTTTTTTTTTTTTTTTAATTGGTAGTATGTACAATCAGACTGTGAGGAGAATAGACTTTCTCTGAGTTCAAATGAGTCCCCAGGGACAAAAATTTGACTGGAGTTTTCTGGGTTTCAGCTCATGTCTGTAGTATCAGAAAGTTAATGCTTTTTCTTTTGAAGGTGCTTCATCAAAGTGAAACTTTTTGACAACATATTTCTTAAATAAATCCCCTACTTGTTTGACACTAAGTGACCTTAAGCACTCAAATGTACTAAAGTATGCTTTAACCCAGTACTTGGGCTTCTTCCAAAGATCATTGAATCATAGAATGGTTTGGTTTGGAATGAACCCTAAATATCATATTTTTCCAATCCTCTTGCCACAGGCAGGGACACCTTCAATTAGACCAGGTTGTTCGGAGCCCCATCCAACCTGGCCTTGAACACTTCCAGGGATGGGGCATCCACCACTTCTCTGGGCAACCTGTGCCAGTGCCTCTCTGCCCTCAGAGTAAAGAATTTCTTCCTAATATGTCATCTAAACCCACTCTCAGTTTAAAGCCTTTCCTCCTTGTCCTATCACTACATGCCCTTGTAAAAGTCTGCATTCCTCCAAGACTACCTGCCACTCCTTCCCTTTTGTGTTTGAGTTTGTCCAGGAGTTCCTTGCTGATTCACAGCCCTCTTGGTGTTTTTGCCTGACTTTCTCTTCACTGGAATGCATCACTGCTGGGCTTGGAGGAGGTGGTCCCTGAATACTAACCAGCTTTCTGGTGCCACTCTTCCCTCCAGGACTTTATCCCATGTTACTCTAATATAAGCCTTTATCTTTATCCCATGGTACTGTAATAAGCCCTGAAGATGCCAAGGTTTGTTCTCAGAAAGGCCAGGGTAGTGAGCTTGCTGTGTATGTTCTGTAACTCCTCTTTTTTACTTCCCACACTACATGTGTCTGCATAGAGGCATTTATGTTGGGCTTCCGATGAAGCCGACACACTGGCTGGAGTGGTTGGAATTCCTTTGTGAAGCTCTCTAGGTGTTCTCCTGCTGATCTGGGATCCCTCTCCAGGCTCTGAGCATCTCTTGCTGTCTCTTGCATCAAACTGCTATCAGCCTGAGGTTCCCCTGCCCAGTGTGTAGGAAATGTGTAGTGAAGGTGCACTATTTTTATTTACTGTTGTACAATGAGGGTTTTATGATTTTCTGCAAAATCTGTTGTACCAGGAGCACTTCCCCAGACACTGGGAAATATTTCTGGGCATATTTGAGAATAAATATTCACTGTCAAATGAAAGTAGGATGGAGACAGAGCTTGAGTACCAGACCCCGGATCCCCAGCTGCCTTGGATCCTTCCAAGTGGCTATTTCCTATGAAGATCATGTGTAGGTGGAGCAAGCACTAAGCTGGACTGAGTGATTCAATTGCACTTACATCAATTTCTGGCTCTCCTTTAATTAATGCAACAAAAGTAACCCTTGAGCAAGGATGGTTATAAAACCTGAAATCTTCTTTGAAGACAAGTATTGGTTAAGTTGGTGGAGATTTATGAAACTCAATACAGAAAGAATATTTATTAAAGATTAGATCTAAGATGCCTAAACCCTAGAGAAAAAGCCAGAAGATTAATCTTTTAATGTTCAATCATCTCTGTTAGCATGTGTTTTCATTGCTTTCAGTGCATGCTGTGTTTAGAAACTTACTAAGTTCTTTTCAAAGGTCACTCATGGGCTTTAGTTTAATAGCTCATTTTTCAGTCAGCCTTTTTTTCTTTTGGGGTATTTCTCTAATTATAGAATCAGTCTTTGAATTTTTGTGTTCTTTGTCTATGATGAGAACATTTCTCAAATAATTTTTAGACTTCTCTTGATCATATTAAAAGACTTCATTAAAATCACTGGTCATTGTAAGATAGATTTAACTCCAACTTTTCAATAATGTCTATTCCGAAGCACTTTCATATAATTGCATGTTTTCTGTCAGCTAGGTCCCAATTTGTCTGAATAAGAAAACAATATTTTCTTAAATGAAAGCAAAACCCATTTGTAGCTATCAAGCCATATTGTTTTACAACCCTAAACAGACATTACTGATATCAGGCTTCCTTTCTCTGAAGTACCTTTGCTAGAAGAGAAGTTAACACTCTCACACTTGGGAGTTCTTTGAGCTGGGTAATTTCCTATTCACATACTACATTCCCATCACTGGGAGGTTATAGAGTTTAGATTATTAGTACTTGTTGTCTATGAAAGATTTAACACAAGACAGAGATAAAAGTAAAAAACTTTTCTTTTCCTTCTCTCAAAAGCAAAGTGTAGTCAATTTTGCTTGATCCAGCACACTTGTAATTTTTTTAATTTGAGTCTGATTATGAGACAGAGAAAATCACAGTCCTTACTTAATTCTTGTCTTTGGGCAAAACCCCAAGCTATTTGAAATTAATAAACACGCATGCTTCAAATATGTCCAACACATTTCCCTGAAGAATACACATCCAGGACCTGTTGGGTTCTTCTATGCCTTTGGACTACTGCAGTAGTTTTTATCTACTTTTTGCTGAATTTCCCTTTTGTGAAAATGTAAAATCAAAATGGTTTTTCCTGTGAAACACCTAGCTTCCTCCTGTCAGAAATTTCATATGAGGCACTGGAGGTACACATGAAGGTGTACTGCTGTAATCTAACAAGTTCCATAAAAAGGGAAGAATCGGAACGTACATGACTTAATTGTCAATACTGACTAAAATAACCTTAAAGCAGCTCTATTTTTATCAGAAGTCAAGCCAGCCCAAAAGACAATCAGAATGCAAGGGTGACTTTAAAGAACTGCATTAGCAGTGTTATGATGCACTTCTGAAGCTTTCTTAACTTTTTTTCTTGAAGTTTTTTCTTGGTATTTTTCTAAGATAAATCTTTTTTCTCCAAATTGAAAACACTTTTAAAAACTTGTTAAAAAGAGTTTATTTGAGCGCTTTTTGTGGGTAATCTATTCAATAGCCTATGGAACATTCAAATATTAAATACTAGAAAGCAATGTATTTCCTTACACTTTCCCAGACTGGAATCTTGGAAAGTATGCATTTGCATTCATCTCAAAAATATGAACTATCGTCTTCAAGACTGAGCTGTGATTTTTTATCATTTTCTGTTCATAGCCCTATAAAACAATTTGAAACAGAAGAGCATTGGGATGACCTGTGTTCTCAAATTTCATATGGGGTTTTTTTCATACAGGATTACATTTTCATGGAAACAAAGTAATAGAATATAATACACTAAGGGAGTATTTCAAGTCAGTGTATATCCACTAGGACACCAAGGCAAGTTAACTTATTCTGTATCCACACATTTTCAATCTTAGCAGAAGTTTAGTATAATTTCAAGAGAACAGAGCATTCTGACGTAGGAGAGATTTTTTGGTGTTTTGGGGGTCTGGGTTTTTCTGTGGCAAGAACAGAATTCCTGTAAAGCAATATCATAGAGGCAAATCTCCTTAGCTTCAATCATGCCTAAAATTCAGAGCAAATGCCCTAATTAAAGCATTATTCTGTAGTAGATGGCTACCCCAGCTATGCTGTATGCTGGTAGGGACATTCTGCATGTATCTAGCCAGTTGAGTCCTTTATGGTATCTAGGCATAAGGATACCTTTTTTTTAACCTGAATCCCAAAAGGGCTTTGAGGAGAATGTGTCTCAACACTCAGCTCAGATAAACTGACAGTGCTTCCAAAGATGTGCAGTATCAGTGCTTCATATCCTTAAGGGAAATTTTGCCAATAGCTTTATCAAACTCAAGCACAAGATCAAAATTATTTTCTGGCACTGTACTGTACTTACACTTCCAAGCTGAGTTTAAGGTGCATAATAAGCACTTGCCTTCTCCCTCTTGCAATATGGATATTTCTGCAGTTAAATAAAAAAGGGTCAGAAGGGAATTCAAGGACTAAATGCAATAAAGTTCAGGGAAGGGCTGCAACCCAAACTCCTACACATTGTCCTTGGAGACTGGTTAAGTATATTTTCGGGTGGACCCGTAAATAGGGATTTTTCCCTTGGTTTTGTCAATTCAATACCTGAATCCTGAAATAACACTGTAACGTCAACCACCTTGCTGCCCTAAGGTTCTATTGGCTTGAAATTTATCTAATATATTACAATTTTGTGTTGACAATTGATGACATACGTTGTTATATTATTGGAGATTTCAGCTTCTTATATCACAACTAATATTATTTTAAATCGAATGCCCAGGAAAAATATCATAGTATAATAACACTGTACATTTCCAGTTATTTTTCACAGAAAGCCAACATTTTGTTTAGCAATTAGATTTTGCATGGTTTTCATGAGTTTGTTTAAGCAGTACTTTAGTGGAAAAATTTGTTTTCTTATTCAGTGATTTTATAACTTCAGTAAAAATTAATCTATAAGCTATAAAATTAATGTGTTTACTCTAAATGTAATATAAATATTCACAGGTATTCTAGCAGAGATAATGACCATGACATTCATAATTTTACGTCTTTTAAATGATTATTTTTTCTCTAGTTAAAAGAAGGGACTATAACATCCTCAGAGAGGAAACAATAACAAATATCAACTTTTTTTTTGTGTGAAACATTTACCAAATATTCATGGTAACCTTCAAGCATGTGTTCAAAATGATTGACTTTAGATTTTTCACTGTGAAAAACTGACGAAGTATCTGAGGAGCTGGAACCTGTGCACTCTTCCATCAACACGTGCAAATTAATTGAGAAAGAAGTGTTGCATTTTTTCTTTAGCAAGTAGAATTTAGGTATGTCAAAACCCCACAATAAAATGAGATAATGCAGTCCTTTATTTATTAATAAACTCTTAATGATTTTCCATAACCTACACTTGAATGGATCAACAATACAGTTTTGATTGTATGGGTCATTGTATGTGAGAACACAGACTTGTGGTGGAAAGGTTTACATAAGACCCACAGTAGCACATAAATTAGGAATATTTTGTAATTTATGATGAGAGTTATTTGGCAGAAGGGAGCCCATCCTAGGGTTCATATCTCTAGAATCCAATATTTCTCTTACCTGTCCAAAATTAAAGAGCGTAATTTGGCTTTGAGATGACATGCCTTGCATTTGTGGCTACTATGAGATACCTCCCATGGCAGGATCATATATGTACTTAGGAGAATTAAAATAAATGCTCTGATTGCACTTAACTCTCCCCAAAAGCTAAATATCAGGACTTGAATGGATAACAAACACACTGTCAAGGAAATGCCAGAGCAAAGACGCATGATTTACATCTGGAAAGTTACAACTCCCATATTCTTTTATAACTTCAAATGGGATAATTCAGAATTTAGGGTCAAACATGAAAATTATCTGCCAATATATGTCAGATTTTTCTATGACAGGAGCTAGAATCTGTCCCCTGACTCAACTGTTGCAAAAGGCACATATTTAATAAATCACGTAAACCATGTAATTAACAAATCAGTGTAATTTCCTCATGAGTTTCTGATCTATAAAGAAATTAAGTTAAACAGTGCATAACAATTAAAGTTAACTACAACTCTATATGCAAATAAGCAGTTCTTAGGGTAAATAAATTCTAAATGTTCTAGACCAGATTTCAACTGAAATTTGACGTAGTATTCATCATGGTATTCAGAACATTGTGATTGATTTAGATTTTTATTTATCCCGTAGAAATGCTGATAGCTGGATTCTGTTAGAGAATTAAAATGCCCTTCAATATTACAATACAGAGGGCAGCCTGACTTTATTAACAATGCTTGTTACAATAAACAAAATCTTGATACATTTTGCTAATTTAAGTCTTTAAAGTTACTTGAAGAAATGATGACTGTGGTGTGTGAACAACATCCAATAACAAAGAAATTCACTCAATGTATTAATTAAAAGAATAAAGAACATTTTAAACATTCATGAAAGGAGAGAGCAGTAGATAAGGACAACCTCTGCTGCTGAAAACATTAACTCAGAGTTTCATGCATATAAACAAAATGTTAACTTAGAATTTCATGTGTATAGAGAACTAGCTGTGAACTATAAATGAAGACTGTGCTGAAGGGTAATGGTTTCAGATAGGCACAATGGTACAGAAGAAGAGTCATTAATCACCCCTAGTATATTTAGCATTTAAAGCCTTTATGGGTGATCTGGAAAGACATTAAATGTCATGCCATCAAAATAATGGATGATGAAAATTTGCCAACATTGTTCAAAATAGCAAAGGAGTACTGAAGGATGTAAACAGAAAATACAAACAGTGAATAAAAAAGATCTGTTTGCTTTTCAGATATTCAGTGTCTCTGAAGCTTTTGGCTGGACTTGACTTTTGAATGGCACCTTTCTCAACTATGTTCTTATACAAATTACAAGAAATTAATTATGACATGCTCAGTAAAGTGTGACACTGTAAGAGGATGTAATGGACATTATCTAAATTGTCTTCTAAACACTGCATTTTCTCTCTAATGTTCAGTAAAATCCATGGGATAAGTATCTTGTTAGTTATTTTGCTTTAAACATTGTCAAAAAGGACTGATTATATTAGTACAGCCTCTTTGAAGGTGGGCAAATAAAGAGGAAAGGAAAAATTAGTAGGAAGCAGTAAAAATTTGTAAAAACTAACTTTTATCAATAGGTAGATAAATTTACTTTTAAGACCACAAAAAGCTGGAAGCTAACTAAGAATAGTAAACATAAAACCATGCAATTCCTTCACGAGTTGAGTATCTTTAATAATAATAATAATTTCAATTTAAGCAGTGCATTATAGTTATATTTAACAACTAGTCTATAAAAAGCATTTTTTAGGATAAATAAACCAGTTATATATATAAATGTTTATATATGTATAAATATA
>WBNO01012414.1:480172-493344 GCA_013400575.1 Peucedramus taeniatus | reverse complement strand
TATAATATATAATAAATATATATTTTATATTATAAATTATTTGTATAATTATAATGATTTATAATTTTTAATTCAATTACCAGAGTAATTTGTTTATTTGGATTGGTGGCTGTTAGAAAAGGAAAGAAAATAATTTAGGATCAAGTAAATGTTTTTCTTAAAGAATAGAAATTATCTTACACCTATTTTATTGTATTTTATAGCAATATCAGTACATCCTTGACTGAAAAATTAAGTTCCAGTGCATTTGATGTTATGTGTGTTATAGCATAATGTATAGCTAATGCATGCTCAAAATCTAAACTACTGCTTGTAAACCATTTTAAGGATAACCCTAAGAAAACTGCAGAAAGTGAACGTGGGGATTTTTATGTCACTGGAGACAGAGGGACTATGGATGAAGAGGGATATTTCCATTTTATTGGCAGAGACGATGACATCATCATTTCTTCAGGGTTAGTCTGCACAAACCCATTCTAAATCTGCCATTGTATATTCTCACATATTGCATTGTATATTCTTACACATGAGCTTCTGACATCATCCTGTGACAGGAATGTATTGACCTCTTGACTTTGGAGTACTTGCTCTTGTTAGCTTTTCACAGACCCACAGCATCATCTCTGTGATGATACTGGACCCATTTCCCCTGCAACATCTCATGTGTTTCAACAAAGAATGAAGACTTCAGTTGGCAAAGGAGGGATGTTTATCTAGTTTATTTTTTTACATAGACTGATGAACTTCTATTGGATTCACAGAGGTTTTGAAACAATTTATTTTTAACATGTTGAAAAGAAAGAACTTGATATTGTATGATGTGATACCATGACATGGTGCAGGCTGCTGCTGCAGACCCCAGCTACAGGGTGGGATGGAGCTCCAGCTTAAGAGCCCCAAGGAGAGAGGACAGATGGAGAAGTATCCACAGCCCCAGAAGTCCTCTACCACAAAGACTACTATGAAATGCTCCTACTTCTAACCCAGCCAGCTGTCCCATTTTGCCTAAAACTTCTGTAGTTGATTATTGATTTGTTCTGGCTTTGCTTTTTTTCTTCAAAATGAAAATTTAAAAACATTTGGTACTGTTTTTTCCATACAAAAAATAAGAGCCAAACCTCATTTTTATCTTTCCTTACCTAGGTATCGCATCGGGCCATTTGAAGTAGAGAGTGCCCTGATAGAGCACCCAGCTGTGGTAGAAACAGCTGTTGTCAGCAGCCCAGACCCCCTCAGAGGAGAGGTAATGATGTTGAATGGAGGGGAGAAAGCAATGCATTTGTCCAAATATATAACAATATCAAGGAATTTTTACCTTACTGAATAATGTACAGCTCTAAGGCAATAATGTCATCTTAGAATCATGGAATTGTTTAGGTTGGAGAATACCTCTGAGATCATTGAATCCACCCATGAACCCAGCACTGTCAGGTCCACAAATACATTGTGTCCCTAAGCACCACATCTACTTGCATCATGGATAATCCTAGTGAGGCTGACAAGCAAAATCCCTTCCCATTTACATGCCTTTGCTCTTCTGAGTTTCTTTTCATCCCAAGATCCTCTCTGTGGAGAACCCTACTGTGATATTTACTTTGCTCTTGTTCTTAAGCATTGGTCTATACACTTAAATTGTCATTTATGACTCTTGGTGTAGCCAAAGTTCTACTGTAACTGCCCAAGCATTAAACATGGGCTGCAGGTGTGGTGAATGCACAATCCTGTGCCAGGATAACAGTGCTTACTGTCCTCAGTGTGAACTTCAGAGAGAAATAAAATGTCCCTTCGCTTCAGAGAGAACTCCACAGGGACATTTTATTGCCCCTTCCTCTCAGCTGCTGCTGAGAATAAAGGGAAAAGGTTCTTATTTGTAATGGGGCACAAAAACTGTCCTTTAAACTTTCCCTTCTGCACATACACATGCAGAAGCTGGGCACAATAATTTCTTATCATGTGCTGGTTTCTCTGTTCCTCATGACTTCTTTGACTCTGCACAGCACTGCTCACTGGTAACTGCACATCAGCCCTTAAATAAAGATGGTATCAGACCACTGTTGTTAATTTTACCTTACAGGTCGTAAAAGCATTTGTGGTTCTGTCCCCAACCTTTTCATCCACTGACCTGAAGAGCTTAATTCGTGACTTGCAGGACCATGTCAAGAAAACTACTGCTCCATATAAATACCCTAGAAAGGTAACTATTTCTGAGGAGAAACTTTAAAACAGGGCACTCTTCCCTAAATCTCAGGAGAATTACCATTTAGATTTTCACAGTTCATTTGAAAGATACAGCAGTAAAGATTCATCTAGACCACTGACTCCAGAAGACATTTCCAAAATAACATTAGTTTATATTGTTTTTCATGAATTTGTGTAAAGTACTTGTTCAAACTTCTCAGAATTTTCTAGGTTTTGTATATCCCAGTTAGATCTCCATGTTCTAAGTCAGACTCACAATCATAATTCTCCGTTTTGTGTTTAACCTTCAAACAAGCACTTGCCCGTGCCTTAAAGGTAGCACATGACTGAATCTGAATAAGTTCATATCTACTGATCATCACAACTAATAAATAGACACAAGCCCAAGAGGATACACTTGATGTTTCTTAGTAATCCCAGCACCACAGGAAAAGAGCTACTGCAGTGCCTTAGCTAACTTGAGCAGAGCTCACAGAACTAAGAACCATTGAAGACTTTGGGGCTGTAACATCCTTTTCTTTCTTCTTTTTGTCATTCATCTCTGATCTCTGATACCATTCAGGCATTTGCCCTTCTGCTGTGAGTCGCTGTACTCAGTTTTGTCAGCTGAGAGGCAGCTCTACAGATGTTTGGCCATCTAGGCAGCCACAGAGATGGTTTCACAAGTGGCACAATGTGCTCCTTAGTTTGGCTTGGATTTGAGGCAGGCAGTTCTTACTGATGGGAGTTCTCTCAGTTTTCCACATATGCTTGGAGAGTCTTGGAAAACCAGCTCTGTAGAACATGCTGCATTGCTTTCTCTCTTTATTTTATCTAGGTGGAATTTGTCAAAGAGCTGCCAAAGACACTTACTGGGAAGATCAAGAGGAATGTATTAAGAGACAAAGAGTGGGGACGGATATAGCATTGTTTGGAATGTAACAAAACTTCTTTCATTCCATTAGCACTATACACATTTCACTACCATAGCTGCCATCATTCTGATCTCTTTTTGTTAAGTGCCTGAGCATCAAAAAACTACAGGTAACATCAAGATGTGATATTTGTGCCTGCTTGCAGAGTTTCCAATGTCAGTACCTGACTGAATTGTATTATTCTGGGTGAAAAATAAAATTTTCAATAGACAACTTCAATAGCCTTTCCTTTTGAGACCTCCTCACCATCCCTCTTACAGCCCAGCTTCTATTTGATTTTATTATTGAGAGACAATAAAAAAAGCTAATGCCCACATTTGAAAAGGTATTTTACATCAAATATATTTTGATTCACTATTTCCTGAGAGTTTACTCTGATATCCAAAGCTAATGGAAAGGACATGGTGACTGGTAGGGTCACTATATGGGTTCCAAAAATGCAATATTATGAAGAGGTTGGAAAAGAACATATTTTCTGGTGCCACTGGATAGTGGCAGTAAAAGTCCTAAAAATGCATTGTTCCAGTTGGGAGATTAGCAGTTTTATTGGATAGGTTCAAAACCCACATTTTTGGTGGTAGGATGAGAACCATGTGTAGGTATACTTGCTTTTGAAAGCATCTTGTCTCTTCCAAGCACTAGCCAGGGGTAGAATTCTCAATGCAAGACTGGAAGTATTCTGAAATAGATATGAACATAATATCCCATCTTTTGCTTTAAAAACCCCTCTGAGGTAAATGAAATTGGAATTGAGATTATTGTCAGTATGTGAGAAATAATCCTTTAATAGATGATGCTGTTATGCATAATGAGAAATTAGTAAATTGTAGAAATTCACAGTATGTGCTTAATGTTGCACATATACATATATCACTGTGTATAAATATATGGGTTTTGTATGCATTTGGCACATAAAATTGCTATGCTTGCATTAGTAAGAAAGTTAATATTTAGTTTTATGTCTTGAAATGCTTAATACATTTCCGGAATGAGTTTGGAACTTGGTCCTTCAGATTTTCTGGATTGTGATTTTTGTGACTTTGAATGAGTTATTTTAGCCAGTCCATTGAGCAGGAGCATTTTATAAGTGATCTACAACTTCATCTCCTTTCCCACAATACCAAAAGTTGGAATTAAGCTTTAATGAAAAACAGAGCAGCCTTTAGATGAGTTTGGGTTTAGTTATTCAAAAGGATTTCAGATTGTTGATATAAAACCAACTCTTAAGCTAATATTTGATCTAGGTCTAAATAGTCATCCTGTAAGAATAAAAAACTAACACAATTTATAAATGAAATGTATGTAAGCTTAACTCTTTGAAAAGGGTTTGTTATTGAAAAGATCAGTCAGAGAAGGGGTAATTTGCCAAGTTTGGCCATCACACTCAAGTGTTAGATTTAAGATTCAGATCAGAGCTCACCATTGCTGTCTGAATGTCCATCAGCTGTGGCAGAGCAACACAGCCCAACAGCTGCTAATTTGTTAATGGGTTCCTTTACAGTCCTTAAAATCCAAAATAAAGTTATCTTCAAACACAATCTCACAGGTTTCTAGTGAGTGTAGAAAATTAAATCCCCCATAGGAGCAAGTAGTTTGTTTAATGTGATTCTACCAGAAGAAAAGTGAACAAAACAAGGTTGTGCTCAATCCTGGCTGTAGCAGGGTTTTAAACTTCCCTTTCCTTTCCCTGTATGACAGCTTTGTTCTGAGAGATTAATTTTTCTCTCCTTCATTCAGTCAGAACAGAAGGAAAACATGTTGGATATTTTAAAAATAATGTTGTATTTTAAATGCAATCAATTTCTGGACAGAATAACAAGAAATTTGATTCGATCTTTAAGTGCAATCGAAAAACATGTTGATAAATGTAATCTGCTCACAATTTCAGCATCTGATTCTTTTTAAGGACATTCAGATTTCACATGTGAGTACTTTTTAGAAAAGTAATCCACTTTGAAGAGTAGTAATCAGATTTTTAAAGTAATCCATTTATTCCATGTAAGCAATAAATTTTTAAATATAATCTAATTATGACCTTTGAAAATAATTGATTTTAAAGCAAATTTAAAAGTATAATTCTGCAACATGTTCCTAGGTTTTTGGTATTGGTCTGTGCTGGGCTTTAAACAGACCTGGCTAGACTTTTCCCTGAGCCCTGGTAGTGGCACAAATTGTTCATTCCAGCAGAGAAGAGCTTGCTCAGGTTTCCTCTCTGCTGCAGCACAGCCTGCTCAGTCTCCACATTGGGTCAGGTGGACTTTCCAATATGTTCTTGCAATTTTGCAATGATAAGCTGAACCTGACCGGGAAAAAAGGAAGAAACAAGCTGGTGAATCAAAACATTCCTGTTTGATGTGTGGGCAGGAGCCTTTGCTCTGCCACTCTGCCCAGGGTTTCAAGCAAACACACAAAGCCCCTCAGCTGCTACCAAGGTTGTGCTCAGTTTCAGGGGTGTGTGTTTGTCCTGCACTACTGACTTGAGGAATTATTGAGTCAACCAACTGATATTCCTTGTTTCTCTAAAACAGAACTTATTCTTTTTGTTGGGCACTGAGAGTGATGTGCTATCTGCCAGCTAAATCCTAAAAACAGCCCAAAGCTTTTAAATTTGCAGGCTTGCCCCAGAAAAGGAGAACAGTTTGTAATGAAGCTGCTAAGTCGTGTTGTTTTTTCTCTGTACAGACAAGTTGGGGTTTGTTCAACAACTATCAAAGATGATCTCTGGGAACATTCAGAGAAAGAAAGTGAGAAACAGAGTTGTGTTCTTTGCTGCTGAGCTCCTCACCAGAACATGCTCATCCTGGAGTTTTATGTATTCCATTTTGTGTATTCCATCCTGTTTCCTGTCAGTCTTAGGAGGACAGCCTTCTGAATAAGATACACATTACTGTTCTGCTGCTTTGAAATATTTCTAAAGCAATACATTCTCTATAACTTTAAATGTACACGGGAGAAAAGGTTTTTGAAAATAGTGATAGAAAAGGGAAAAATTGACTAGTCCTTATTTTTTATCTGCAGTGCTGTTACTGAAAGCCAAAATATATGTAACTCTGTGCCAAATATTATTTTGTGAGAATGTTTTTAAATATTGTTGGTGATCAGACTTCCAGGTCTAGCCAGTACTGAGTTGTATAGAGTTTCAGGATTAAATATAATCAAGGATTTCCTGGGCTGAGGTGTCAGTTTAGACTGTGAGATATTTCCATAACAGTCAAGCCTTTCCAAGGTTATGGGCACATCAGAGGTTTAGATCATCCCTGCGAGGTCACATCTCACATTTCTTGTTACCTCTCTGTGGCCCTTGCACTTCACACCATGCTGCTACAGCACTTGATTCAGAAGATAAAAGCAGTAGCTGAACTCTATGGCAAAGGCTGTATTGAGCACAAAAACATTAGTGAAGCAGGAAGAGAAAAAAAAAAAAAAAAGGCACAGGGTTATTTATCTCAGATTTTCCTGGTTCTGCTGTAAGCCTACTATGCACTACCCATAAACATATCTGCTGGTAGCAGGAACCTGGGAAAACAGCAAATAAACAGCAAATGTGCAGTGTGGTAAAACTGTTCACATGACCTTGCAGGACAACTAATTGTTATCAACTGGCTAATAAGCACAAGTCTCAGGCTTGTGCCAGGAGGGTTCTGCAGGTGGATCTTGCCTCCTTCACACCCTCAAGCTCTAAAATGGATATTCCTTTGCTTTCCAGCTACAAAGCTCATTCTTGTCTGAGGTCAAAAATGGAAAACAAATGCACAAAATGCTGTGTCCATTACATTAATCCTAATGGATCTGAGCTTGCACTACTGAAACCAGAGGATAGTTGAGAATTTATTTCTTTAGGAGCAGAAGTGGAAAAGGAGATGAAATTAAATGGAGCTTTGAAGAGCTGGGTTTCATGTCCCAAAAAGTGATCAATGTGCTCTCTGGGCCATGCAGTCTGCAAAGAGGAGACTGAGTTTTACTGATTCTACCTGGAATCCCAGAGTGGTGGCAGCTGAGCATGGCTTATATTCAAACAGCTGAATTGTGTAATTCCTAGTGGTCTGTAGATTGTTTATTACCTTCTATGCCAGAAGTTAACAATTCATTGAACAATTATATTTATTTGACTTCCTTGCTTGAACATTTGACAATCAAAGGGGTGACTGGGGTAGTCTCTAACAAGTGATGTAATTACCTTCATCATTTTTCTTTCACTTCCTGCGGCTTGTGTTAAATCAGTTTAACTGTGACAGACTCAAAGCTGCCAGTGTTTTCTACCTCCAAGTTATGTATCTTATTTTTACTGTGCCTGAAGCAAAGGAGCTATTTTGTACTTCAAGCCTGCACATCTCTATTCAAGTTCAGATGGGTGAGACTTGTTTTACCACCTTCTCCTTCCTGGACTGAAGGTGCTGGTAGCCAACAAATCAGGAAAAGTTGTAAAGTGATCAGGACCAAAAGGGAAAAAATACCTAACACATTTCCAATTTTATTGCACTTTTAGGTGTTATCATCATCCCAGGGACAACACAACTGACAGCACTCAACATTTGCTATCAATTGCTGGCTTTAAAGGCCAGGTGTGTTGTTATAATCCATGCTCTTGCTCCTGGGGTGGACTCAGTTGCATCCAAGTGCCAGTCTCTGAAAACAAAGCTAATTGTGTCTGAAAGCAGCAGAGCTGAGTGGCTGAACTTCAGCCATCTGCTCAAGTAAGTGCCTTCTACCTAAACCCTGTTAGAGTTCTCTCCAGTGCAAATTTCCTTATGTTTGAACACTCTTGTAGACCTGTATCTCATTAATGAATGAGATACCTCTAAGAGGGTAGGAGAAGAGGCAATTTAGTCTCTTTTTTATATACAGAAGCAATATTAAGGAATAGCCAAACTGCTAATTAAAAAATAAGTAGCCTTATGATGTCTAGATTTGTTATGTAAAACCATAAAACACAGAAAAGCAGGCAGGAATTACTTCTATTGACAGCTGTGGCATATTTACTCTCTAAGACAAATATTCTATACAAATTATTCCATATTCCTAAAACTTGATGATGATAAGCCTACTGTGAATGGCTTTTCACAATGAAAGGCAAAAAAGGGTACTGTAAAATGAACTTAATGTCTTTAGGAATCCTCTAGACAGATCACTGGCAGTCTGCCTACCTGGCAGCTTCCCTGCTGCCCATGTCCTCAGCTGAGTGCTGAGCTGGCCAGGGGGCTCTGGGGCTCTGGAGTGGGAGCTCCTGGGCAGCAGGAGCCACCAGCCAGCACCAGGACACAGCTGGGCTGGGGAGGCAGACTGCCCACACATAACCTTGCAGGAGTGGGCAGTGTTTGCATGCCAAGCCAACAAACAGCAGTCCTGGCAGAGCGTTTTTGTACGTGCCACGCCACAGTTTGATCCAAGAGCAGTCTTAAATGTAAGAACACCATGCCCACAATGAACAGTTACTCATATTTCATGTTGATTTCCAGGCAGGCCACAAAACTAAGCCTCTTAGTTTTACAGGATTAGCTGTTTTAAGATGGCATAACCACAGGGTGATTGCTCTTTGAATAGGAATATAATACAGGAAGGATTTTGCAGCATGATTCTTTTGGGCACAGGATATTACAGCAGCTGCTTCCAATCAGTGGGAGTTACTGGTGTTACTTAAAGCTCTCCCCTACTGTATTTCACTACTGAAATTATAAATGAACTGAATTACAAGTAAATTCATATTTTAATTATACAGCTGTGACCTTCAAGAAAGGCAAGTCAGTACTGGAAAACACCAAGGCTGTGAGATTGGCTTGTTCTTAAAACAAACTATCCTCAAGTTTCTCAAGCCAATCTGAGTTTTAATCCAGCACAAGGGGATGAGTGAATCTCAGGGCTGGGGTTTGATACCAAGGGATGATCCTTGAGTTTCAAGTCAGCATTAGAACAAATTAGGTACACCACATTCCACCATCAATGTATCACTTCTTCAGCTGATGTTTGGGCACTGTAACATCTTTCCTCAGCACTGACAGTGACAGCAATTATTTGGCTTTTTGTGTAAGTGAGATCACAATAATGTCTTATAGCTTGTCCATGAAGGTTTGAATTCAAAACACTGAAGCACTTTCTGACCATGGGGGAACCACTGAGCCCAAAAATGATGGCACAGCAGAAAAGCCAGGGAATTAATGTCTAAACAATGAATGTCCAGTAAGTGCAAACTGTGAAAAATCAGAAGTAAACTGTAATAAGTTTACCTTATTAGTAAGGTAAAGTATTAATAAGTGTAAGTAAACCTGTAGGCAGACAGGTCAGTGAGAGAGAAGAGGAAAGAAAACAAAAAAAATCCCAGTAATTACCCTGAGTTTTGTCCTTAGAAGGTAAGTAGGCTGTCATGAATCATGATTACCAACATCAGCCATCAGTAAACATTCACAGCTGGCCTTTGTGTCTGGTCTCAGATGGTTCTTTCCTTTGTGTGACTCAGACATTGATGGTTTTAATGCACACAGAAAAATCTTCAAAAATTTAAAGAAAACACCATGGGACATAAGAAAGTAGAGTTTTAATAAATGGGCTGCAATGGAGACAGGACTAGGGAAATAGAAGTCATCTTCACTTTCCAACTTCTGAAACAATTTTGAAAGAAGAGGAAAATATAAATTATGAGAAATTTGAACACGTCCTTTTCATTAAACTAAGAGAAGTAACAAATTGTGTTCTTCAAGGTAAGTCTTTTTCCATTAGCAACACACAGACTTTTATGCTAGAAATGAAATACTAAAGCTAGAACGTTCTACAGGAAGCATACTCAAAATCCTGTTGGAAAGCAAGTTATAGCTGCACTGGTTTTGGTTGGTTTTTAGGAGTCACAGGGACAATCCACTGTAACAATAAAACAACAGAAAGACTCACTAGCATTACATTCAATCTGAAACAAAATTAATACCAAAAAGCTAAAACTGTACCAAAAATTAAAATTTAATTCCCCTTATCTAGTATGGTAAAATGGAGAGCTTCTTTCATAAGCTTCCAATCAGTATTTAAATTCAAACTTTGAGACTTAAAAAAAAAATAAAACCAGAAACACTTTATAAAATCCCCCAAGGACTGAGTCTTTGGAAAGAGCAGCAAAAGGCTATCTGCAGGAAATTACTCAAAAGGATTCCATTCAGTGACTACAGCATTTACTATAAACCAGTAAGTGCTGCATACACAGCTAATGTAAACACACATGTAGTTTTTAATAAAACCATCTGCAATGCCTGCACTGTACTTCTATTGTTCTAAAACAGTCCAATCTTTTACTCTAAATCATCTCATAATATTCAAGTATTTATATATATAACAGTTCTTTCCATTCAAGTCAAGACAGCATATCCATGTGTATATATAAATATATGTATAAAACCCTCCATCAAATGATCAGATTTACCTCATTCTGTTGTTCATTCAGAAAAAATGTTACCAAGTTCTGCAGCTGTCAGCTCACTTCCTTCCCAAAACCCTCTGCAACTGACTCTTTTCCAGATCTCTCACTTCTGACAATAATTGCTCAGAGCTGCTTCTGTGCTGCCTTTTGGCTTCTGTAGCCTTCAGATATAACACAGGAGAGTCCAAACATGTCAGGGTGGCCACATCTACATATATATGCACAGACTCCTGCTTTGTGTGCCAGGTACAGGAAATGCAGAACAAAGCTGCAGGAGGACAGCAAGCTTCACCAGGAAGGTGATGCACTCTAGAGCACCCTTACATCTGCTGAAATGTCAGTTCCATCTGCAACAAGCATTAAAATTCTTACACATGTGGATTTTAAAACCAGGACAAAACAAAACCCCCTCTCCTCATTCCAACACTCTTTCAGAACTCTAAGGCAACTTTTCTTATATGTTTGGATTACATTTACCTTTCCCTTATATCCCATTTCCTACACTGTTAGAGCATCATTCCCCTTGGGCTCAGATTCTATTTCACTTTGATTCTTGTTCTCTTCTTTTACTTCTTTAGAGCTATTCCTCTCCTCCTCAGTTTCTGCTTTAGCTGCCTCTGAATTCTGTTCTTCTGTCACACTTGATGGGTTTTGTTGTGCATCTTCTTTGTTGCTCTTCACCACCTCCTGTAGATTGTATTTTCTGAACAGAACATAGTCCCTCACCACACTTAAGCAACAGACGGTTTTTATTATTTCCACCACAATTGTGTACTGTGGATTATTAAGATCAACTTTGTTTTCTGGATTGAGGCTGCCCACAATTCCTGTAAAAGAAGATGCAATTTAAAAGATGCTGGGAAAACTGTTTAAGAGCATAAGCATGTCTTGTTTCTCAGTAATTGCAGTGAAACAATTTTTCAGTTACTCCTGTCCTACTGATGGTACATTCTCAGAGTCCTGCTCTGTTCTGCCATTTTAAGCAATTACAAAAATAATTGGCTATAACTGAGGGGGATCTTGCCTCATCTCTCCTAATTTTTACCCATTCAATAAAATACTCAACTAAGGTAGACTTTTATACGAGTCAAATATTGATCAGAATAGTAACATTATTATTTCAATACAGCTTCCAGACAGAAAGCCTAATAGCAGTCATTTCAAAGCACATATAACTGATACTGCAAATTATATTCAACATTGCTCTCTCTTCTGCTTACAGTCTCTTAAGACATCAACACCAACAAGGAATACTGATGTCAAGCTTTTTTTAAGTCTTAAAGAAGCTTTTAGAATTCAACATAAAGGTTTTAAGTAAAAACTGTGTATGTCCATTACAACCTCTTTTAATAGTCTGACTCACGTTATGCATGCAATATACTTGTGCATGTAAACTTGTTCTGTTTCATATGAAATCCATACATACCTGCCAGTTCCTTAATTACTTCTTCCCTACTCATATGGCTGTTATTACGAGCTTTGTAAACAATCTGAAAAGTACCCTTGTTAGGGGCTTTAAACCAAGGCTCAAAAAACGTTTCTGTGTATTTTTTCATATCTTCCATAAAAGCCTTGCAAGTTCCAGAAATGGGCAGCATGCGCAGAATGACTCTTGTTTTCTTCTTTTTAGTGGTGTGCATATCCTTTAGTATATGGTGCACCAGATTCTCAGGTTCTACAAGAAAAACAGTTGGGTATGAGCAACAAATTGAAGGCATTATCTCTCTTCTTTTCCCCTTCTAAATAATAAGCTGGGAACTTGGCTGCACTGCTGTCAGCCTAAAATCCTTTTATGTAAAGCATTATTTTACTATACCAAAACTAGAGAATCAAAGTTTGTTTTATCAAAGCAGTTTCCTCTACTTTTAACTTCTTCACTAACAACAAAATTCAGTGGCACGGCCAAAGCGAAGGGTATTTGTTTCATATACACTTGTTACTTGGAAGCCACACTCTGTGACCTTTTACTAAGTGCTGAGAGCAGTTTGCATTACTCAGCATCAGCAGAAGTCCCACCTATGCCCTGGGTTCTGATGAAGACCACGTTGTTGGCACCACTCTCCACCGACTGGAACCGCCGCAGCTTCTGCTCCGTCGAGGCACGGATCTGGCCAACCTCCTTCTTCAGAGCCGCCTCGACATCATCCTCATCCTCCTCCCTGTCGCTCCCAGACAGCCTCTCCTCGTGATCTGAAAACTTCACAGAGGCACCATTTGTCGGTGAGCAGCGAGCAGCAGTGCCCAGCTCACAGCCCGCGCTGGGCCCGGGACACAGGGCACGGGCCGGGCCTTTGCTCCGGCCGGCAGCGGGGCTGCGAGGGGGTTCGCCCGCAGAACCGGGGACATTCGGGGGCGTGGTGCACACACACGGCTCCTTACACACACCCAGCTCGTTCCACACACGCGGCTCCTTCCCCACACCCGGCTCGTTCCACACACGCGGCGGGAGCCGAGGCCTCAGGGAGCCGCTCCCCCGCCTCGCCAGCCCGCCCCGCCGCACGCACCTGCTCGGGCCCGTAGAGCAGGTCCCCGTACTCGCCGAGCAGGCTGTAGGCCTCCCCCACGCACTTGCGCTCGTTCATGTTGCAGGTGATGAGGATGCCGCGCATGCCGGCCTCCAGCTGCCGCCCGGCGGCGCGGGGCCGCTTGGCCCGGCCGGCCCC
>WBNO01012414.1:431923-473668 GCA_013400575.1 Peucedramus taeniatus | reverse complement strand
GGCTGTGCCTCAACGGGCGCAAGCGGCCCTGCGGAGCCGCGGAGGGGCCGCGGGCGGCGCGGAAGAGGCGGAAGAGGTGGAAGGCAGATGGCGGCGGCCCGGGCCTGGGCCCCGAGGTGAGAGCCGAGCGCCCGGCGCTGGGAGGAGCGGTGCGGGCCGCGTGTCCCTTACGGCCGCTTCTCGGGGGTGCTGCTGTGTCCCGCGCTGGGAGCTCAGCAAAGCCGTGTACACCGGCAGTGTACCGGGAGGGTACAGCCAGTGCCTGCAGATAACAACACAGAATGTCCTGAACTGTCCACAGGGCTCATCGAGTCCAACTCCTGGCCCTGCGCAGGGCTCCCAGCAATCCCACCATGTGCCTGAGAGCGTTGTCCAAACGCTTCTCGAACCTTGGCGGGTTTGGGGCCCTGACCGCTGCCCTGGGGAGCTAATGGCTTGGATTCTGCTCCAGGAGATGTGGAAGAGAACTCATTTTGAGTGCTCAGCATTACATTTAAGGAATTTTATTTGAAAAATAGATGCATTCCCCAATATAATCTTCTCGTAAACAAAGCAGATCTTGAAAGGAGCGTTGTGCGTGCTCAGCCTATGCTCCCCTGAAAGGTGCAGAGCAGCCCCACGGTGGCACCTCACCCCGGGCACACTGAGTCAGTGCCCGTGGGACAGGAGCTGGCGTCTCCAGCCTGTGAGAGCAGTCCTGTTTGTACCCGGCTAGAGACAAATTCCTGTGGTTGGCAGCACCCTCTCCTTGGTGAACCAAAACCTCTGCTCTTTGTGTGGGTTTTTTTGCAAAGCTTTAATTAGGCTGTGTTGAAAACAACGGTGTCATGGCTTGTCTCAGCATGAGAGATGAGGCACTGGCAATTACAGCAGCCTGTGCTGTTGTTGCCAGATGATTCTTAACCACTGGAACCACAAAGGTTGTCACCTCTCTTTAACTGCCTTACCCAGTGACAAATGTCTTGAAGAGCACAGCAGCTCAGTCCCATGTGGGCAGGCTCTGTGCAAATTACTGAGCACACGGATTGTTAGTGTGTGGGGAAGAACTTCCAGTGGTTGTTCATGCTGTGAGGTTTTACATTCTCTAGTGTTGTGTGGTGTTTTTTTTCCCCTCTGCATACCTTGATGTCTTTTTATCACCTATAATAAGAATATCTTTAAAAATTTTACTGGAGTTCTTTAGAACAGGCCATCTCGTCAGTGGAGATCACCAAAATGCCACATTTACTTGCTAATTAGCCTTTAGAAGAATTTGTGCATTTAGGCTTAAAGAGCTGCTGTGTAGAGCTGTGTGGCACAGTCCCCACCTCATCTCAGTGCTTTCTTTCTGCATCTTCCTTGGATTTTACTGAAGCATTTTTCCCTGCAGGGGTCAGCAAACCCTTGTGGCAGAGAGATCCCACACTGTAGACAGAGAATACCTCACATAGAGTGAGTCACTACATGTAACACCTGTACAAATGTTTAAAGCTCTACAGCAGCGAGTGGGGAAAGGGTTGAGACCAGGATATTGTGTTTGCATATCAGTTATCTCCTTACTGCATACATCTGCTTATGTTAATCTTTATTAAATAAATCTTCGAAGTTAGAGTACCTGGGTTACTGAAATGTTGAGCAAATGTAATATTAAAGTGGGATCTGAAAGGAAACTGTTGCCCATAACGAGTGGAAGGGTTACTTTAAATGTAGCTGGTTGTATCCAAGTAGTTTATTTTTCCTTCTTTTTTCATGGTCTGGTGTGATTACATAAAACCTCTCTTAACCAGCATTTCCCTTTCCACAGAAGAAGTCATGTCATTTGTCAGCTGCTCTGCTTGGTGAGGACTCTGAAATCAGCCAGGAGCAGCTGTATGAGCTGCTGAAATATGCAGCTCTGGGGAAATGCCACAACACAGCACAGCCCAGGTACATCCTCAGCTGCAATCAGCCTGCTCTCGTGTTCTCCCCTGGTGTGAGAACATTCCTGGAGGGACATTGGCCATGCTGGGTTTGGAACACTCATTATGGAATTGCCATAATGGCAGCCTGGATTGTGCAGGTGCAGTTGTTGTTAGATTTGGCCAGGAAGCAGAATTCCTCTTCTGGCAGAAATCCTACAATTCCATAGGTTTGTTTCATGCAGTTTTGAAAAACTAAATGACTGCTGTGGAACTAAAGAGGCTCCACTCACTCAGAAACAAAATACCCTGTTAAAATATTAACACAAATATTAATGCATTTCATGTTAGATATTATTGAAACAGAGTGTTCTAGAGTATTTTAGAAAAGAAAAACATTTTAGTCATTTCTCCCTTTCTCTGGGCCACTTCTCAGGACTGGAAGGGAAAGGTTGAGGAGGGTTTATAACCTTGAATGGCAAAAATGAAATGAAATTAGTCTTCAAATGAAACTCACAGCAGAAAATACCCAACTTTAGATGTTAATAGTGAATAGAAAATTATTTTGTGAAACTTATTTTGGTTCATTAATTCACCGGACTGCATCACTACAGTTGAAGTTGCTGGTATATTCACATTCTCATGCATATGGATGAGGCATACATGTCTTCAAATGGTATGCAGCAGAAATTTGCAATAACTTTTCTTTCTCTGTCTCCTGTATTCTGTTGCTTCCAGGAATATGTGGCTGTTTGAGATAAGCTATAAAGCCTCTCCTTATTAAAGTCATTTGGCACTTTGCCATTTACTGACTTAAAAGCTGGGCTGGTTCCAACTTTTTTTTAAGAGTGCTTGATAATTGTTTTGCTTTGATTTTTATATATTTTTTTAAATTATTGCTCTTTTTTTACTGCAGCTGGTGCCGTATTTATCACCAAAGCCACCTGGCTGGGGTTGTGGTTGTTGTTCTACACGAAATGAGCCAGCTCCATTTCTACAGATTCTATTTACAGTTCAAACACCTCAGGAGAGCGTTCCGCCACGTAAGTCCCCAGACTGCATCAGTGTCTTCTAAACTTCTTCCAGTCCTGAAACCACATCCCAGGGATAATGGCTGCAGTGGAATTACTGCCTTTTCCAAGGATGTGGCCATCCTTGACCGCAAGTGAGAGGATCTGTTTGCAGCAGTTGTCAGCTCAGAACAAAAGACAGGGCTTTGATATTAGGAACAGGATTTCAACACATATGTCTTTGAAGCTTTACCAGGTGAAATGTTTATTGATGTTTCAATCCTCTGACTGTTATGTATCCTGCACCTACAGGATGTCAATTAGATTATAAATATCTTGGAATAATTTCAATAATTTGGAATTTACTCTGAGGAGACTCTCAATAGAGTTATTGGTTGAAAAAGATCACTTTTATTATTTGCACTTTATGTCGTGTTTCTCCCATTTCCCAAAAAGATTCTTAAAATAATTATTTTATTTTTCTGACTTACAAGTAACATTTTTGAAAGAAGATAGAAAGGACTTGAATTTAAGCTTGTAGAGAGTTCTTCCTGAACTGCAGGAAATGTAAATCACAACTTGACTGGAAAGACTGGAACTAGCTTTAGTTTCTATCAAAGAAGGTCTTGAGATTTGCCTTCTTGATCATATCAGACAAGGCAAATCTGTCCTGTAGTACAAAGAATTCTGTATCATCCCTCATTGGAACAGGTTTGATTTGTGTTGGTTTTTTCTACTTGATGAAACATCAAAGGTATTTCCACTATTTCTTTATCCATCCTCCTCTGAATTTGGCTGGTTTGGGGATAAATGAACCTCTCATTTTCTTCTTATTTCTGCCTGTCTTTCAATGTCACTAACACATTTTCACATTTTCTTTTTTCAGAGATTCACATTAGCACCTTCTGCTAACTTCCCAGTCAGCCTGTATGGAGAAGGAACAAACCTGAAACCTCAAAACACTCCACAAGGTATTTTGTTTGGGTTTGCATTGTCTCTTTCAAGACAATGACTCACTTTGAACAGAAATTTATGACTTTGCATCCTCTGCAATCCCAGTGTGCTGCCATGGTAAACTTGTTTAGAAAGGATCCCATGCAATGGCTAAACCATTAGACTTCTTACCCTCACTAGTTCAGTAACTCATGTTGAGCTGATTGTCAAAGTGAATGCAAAACGAGAGAGTTTTTAACATATTTAATCCCAATCCATGCTGCTTTACTACCCATTCTGAGATGTATCTAATCAAAGAGACAGAGATATAAATTGGATTTGAGCTAAGACTCAATGTGTCTTTTTCTCTGACTCTCTCTCTCCAGTCTGTTGTTCCAGGTAGTGATTTGGAATGGTGCAGCCTCTAAGTGTTGATCTGATGCAGAAACTGAGCTTGACAGATGCTTCTGTATTTTACAGGCTTGACTTCCACCAGCAGTGAATGCATTACTAAAAGCTCAGACTTGCAATGTGATCCCATCATTCAGAGATACGGAGAAAAAAAACAAGGCCTTACAAGCTATACTCTAACTTTAGAAGAGCAGAAAAAAAATGACTATCCCATAGAAGGTCAGTTTTTGAGTGAGGGCTATTTAGATGTTTTGTTGTGTTGGGGGTTGCTTTTAATTTTGACAGTTTAATGATACGTTTTGTCATATGAGTAGAAGAAGTCTTTTTCTTATTCCCGGATGTGTTTTCCCTTCAGGTTCCCCTGGATGCAAGGGCTACATCTCCACAGAGTGTGATCAGCAGAGGACAGACAGCAGCCCCCTCTTTGGTCTGGATTGTGAAATGGTAAAAATCAGTGTGTGTGTGTGTGGCCTTACAAAAGAGGCACCCAGCTCTTAATCAGGTGTTCCCAAGTAAGCCAAGCACTCTTGTGTATTTGTTAAACCATTTCTGATCTGTTGCTAGTCCCTTCCTTGATGGTACCAGTGCTAATGCAGCCATGGAGAGGCCCCAGCAGTGGTTCTGGCTGTGAGACAGAAATAATATCCTGAGTAGAGAGCTCAGTTCTGTTGGCTCCCAGAGCAGCAGCTGGATCTGCCAGGCCTGTCAGCAATGCTGCAATAACCCATGAGATTGCTGTGGAATTCCTCCTCAGCTCTCTTCAAGGTTTGGAAAAGGAAAAATACTTCCCTGTCACACATCTTTCCTTGAGCCATCACAGTTCCTCTGGCAGCTGCTGTGGTGAAGAGTCCTCCTTTAGTGCAGTTTTAGCCTTGCAGAGATGCCTGTTTGGCATCAGCATTGAGTAACTATTGATACAGCCTGGGCTCTGCCTTTAAATTGTCCAATGTCTCTGGGGCTGGTGCTGTCAGTGGCACTTGTGCAGAGCACAGACTGATTCTGTGAAATCAGCACTTCTTCACCATGTTTTTCTGTGCTGTGCTTGCCTGTGTGTTTGCTGTGCCTACAGTGCACATTTAACAATTAGAATGAAGCACAGTCGAGTATAAACCCACCAGCTGTGAGTGGTAGATCTCTAAGTCAAGGAACTCCTTCACAGTGATGCTGCTGCAGCCAAAGCAGGTGTTAGTTAAGGGTTTTGAGTGGCAGCATCGTGCTGATTCAACAACTGCCTCTGCTTCTTCCTGACAGTGCCTGACTGCAAAAGGGAACGAAGTCACCCGTGTGTCTTTGGTGGATGCACGGGGCCAGTGCCTCCTGAATGAGCTGGTCAAACCTGAGAGCACAGTGGTGAACTACCGCACCAGGTCACTTGCACAAACCTTTCTTATCTCTTTGTCTTTCAGAGCTGCAGCCCTTTCAAATTCAGCCTGTTACACAGGACCTTTCAGAAACCCTTTGGTTTGCACAGATGCCTGCTGCATTTCCCTCAGTGTTAGGAATACAGTTCTTGCTGTGTGACTAAAGTGACCAACCTTATGTGTACAATGTGCTGCACAGTGCCCATGGGGCTACCAGGCAGAACCATTGCCATTCTGCAGTGTCCATGGGAAAGTTCTGTTACAAATTAATGATACACAGTACAAGTTACTCTTCACTCTTGGTTATAAAATAAGATGGAGTCCATGGAGCTGAATTTGCTCATATGTAAAAAATGCATAGAGCATGTACACACCTTTAGGGTGGGGTTTGGGATTATAACTGTGTATATTCTCAGTTCAGTCGAAGAAAGAACAGAGATAATTTTTCTCAGGCTGAGCCTGGGAATCTTAGAGTAAAGAATTAAAACAATTATTATCTCTCTTTCTGCAGCCATTGTTTATAGATATGGTTCTCCAGAGTGTGCTATTCATAATGCACCAATAGTGTGAGAGGTTTTTACTTTCAGACAATCAAATCTTACCTTAGCAAGTTGGATTATAAAAAGACCCACTACTTTCATTAAACACCCTTTTGCCTTCAGACCACCTGAGACTGGTGTCTTTCATTCTGTCCCTGACTCAACAGCGTCATATAACAAAAGCAGGCAAAACTCAAGGCTTGTCTTTTTCAAAGCTTCACCTGGCTTTATCCAGGAGGTGATGTTCCAGTCCCCTCAGGTTACTTGGAAGTATCTCCTTCCACCATCAGGTTTGCAGTATTTCCTTACCTGTGCTATCTGATGCCAACTGCATTACTTAAGAATACCTGGGAGAAATAAACTTTGAAACAGATGTGGTAGCACTCTTAGCAGTTTAGGTGCAGTATATCCTCTGATGTTGGAACAGAAAACAGTGAATAGATTTCTGTGATTAGCTACATCAAGTTCATATTTTACAGGACCTGCTTGTAATGTTTTCCAGCATACACTGTTGCTAATGTATTGCTTTTAACTCACCCAACTTTTGTTTTGAAGATTCTCAGGTATCACAAAGAAAATGCTTCTTCCAGTGAAAACAAAACTGTCAGACATCCAAACCAGGCTAAAAAAAATGCTTCCCCATGATGCAGTATTAGTGGGTCATTCTTTAAATTCTGATCTTCAGGCTTTGGAAGTGAGTATGTTTTTAAGACTGTTTTTCCTGACCCTGTGTTACTCATTTCACACCTGCAAACTCTTTAACAATTGCTCTTTTTATTTGTGAACACTTGTTAATTGCTTTTTATTATGAATAGCCCTATGTTTGTAAGGATTTAAAAGTCAAGAACTCTCCTTACAGCTATAAAATTTGCAACAGACTGTTCAGAACCCAAAAGAGAGAAGTCTGTCCAGACACAGATATTGTTGCAACTGCAGTTTTACCCCTCTGCTTCATTCAGGTGCTTCTGATAGCTCTGTCATGGGGAGAACTGAAGTCCTTTTTGTGGGTAGTTTAACCGATTTTAAATGCTTGAATCATAATTAATCTTTCTAACCCAATCTAGATCTTCCCACTAGAGTGGGAAGTAGAAAGGAGAGTTGGACCTGTTTCATTATTCATTTTGCTCTCTTGTGAATGAGGTATCTGTCAGGGAGAAACTGGCAACTGAAATTATAAGGCAGAGGCACAGAAAATTGTGGAGTTACTGTCCGGTTCTGTATGTCTGCTGTTCTTAAACTCAACTGGTGATGATTTTTCTCCTGCAGATGATCCACCCCAGCGTTATTGACACTTCACTGCTTTTTGCCAGAAGTGAAGGTCGAAGATTTAAGCTAAAATTTCTAGCCAAAGCTGTTTTAGGGTAAGATTATTACTGTACTGTCATGGGAAAGATTAGAAACTGTCATGGTGGGTCATAGGGTCTTACTCTGCTACTAATAGTATCAGAATTATTATTTTTTTACTAAGATTCAAAAGAAAGGAGCATGTTGTGCAAGTAAGACATGTTAAAAAGGAATTTACTGGCTGCTTGAAACTTCAGGCAGCATAATAAATGGGCTTGTCTTTGAGCAAGCAGGAATGCTGTGACCCAGTCAGATCTGAGTCCCAGCAAAACTCACCTTCCTGCAGGGCTGTAAAGGTGTATTGAATTGTAGAACAACAGAGGAACTCTGGCTTTCAGTTGGCAAGAAAGAAAGGTTAATGCATGAAAGTCTGATTTACTGACTTAAATCATATTTCTCAGTTTATCAGCTACCACTGGATAGTATCTTAGTGAGAAAGTTCTCCCCATGCTCACAGTGAGTGGTCATACTCTGCAGTGCCAAACTTTACTGAACTGGAGGTTGCCTTCCTCTCTGTGTGCAAATTGTGGGTTGGGCCATTGGTCAAGAAAGTAAAATTTTAAAGTAGTCATGCATCAGAATAGCAAGTATTAGCACTGCTTCTGTCAGATTTCCCCTGTACTTGGCAGTGGTGTGGCCACACCTCGAGTGCTGTGTCCAGTCCTGGCCCCTCAGTTTGGGAAGGACCTTGAGACGCTCGAGCGCGACCAGAGGAGGCAACGAGGCTGGAGAGGGGCTGGGAACACAAACCCTGTGAGGAACCACTGAGGGACCTGGGGGTGCTCAGCCTGAGAAAAGGAGACTCAGGGGTGACCTTATCACTCTCTACAACTCCCTGACAGGTGGCTGTGGTCAGGTGGGGGTTGCTCTCTTTCACCAGGCAGCACTGACAGAGCCAGAGGACACAGTCTTAAGCTCTGCCAAGGGAAATGTAGGTTGGATATTAGGAAATTTTTTTTTTACTGAAAGAGTGATCAAATACTGGAATGGTCTGCCTGGAGAGATGGTGGAGTCACCATCCCTGGATGTATTTAAAAAAAGATTGGATGTGGTACTTGGTCCTATGGTTTAGTTGAGGTGTTAGGGCTGGGTTGGACTTGATGATCTTGAAGATCTCGTCCAACCTAGTGATTTTGTGATTCTGTAAATTCCATAAACCATTTTGCTCAATATTGCAAAAACATTTCTTGCAGTAACTTTTGGGAATATTTCACAAGAATGCTGCTGCACAGAACTGAAATCCTTTTTGGAGAGGGGAAAGTTCTTTTGCCCGAAAAGGACCCAGTTTAGAAAAGACAGGATGTTGGTCAGTGTGGAAAAACAGATAACCTGCCTGTACACCTAATTTTGATGCCCTAGGAAGGAGATTCAGTGTGAACACAAGCTTGGGCATGATCCTACAGAAGATGCTAGAGCTGCATTGGAGTTAGCTCAATTCTTCATTGAGCAAGGACCAACAAAGGTATTTATAGCTAATTAAGATTTCTGTCCTAAACTACAGAACATAATGTTGTTGGGCTTTCAAAGAAAAAAAAAAAAAACTGCACTCCTGCCTATCCTCCTGTTGATTTAAAAGAGAAAATGGAGCTGTGATAGAGGCCCCAGTTTTGAGAGCTTGTTACTTCCAGCCTATATCCAGGTACCTGAATAACCTGGGCCCTACCAGTGCTCAGTACTCACATCAGCCAGCATTGCTGCTGATCCTGGAGAGGGGCACTGGGTAAAGAAGGACTGAGACATTTCCAGTCTACAGGAATACCTGTAATTTTTCTAGATCAAAGAAGAGAGAGACCTTGTGTGTTGTGGTAGTGATTCAGCTGGTTTTATGAGTCCCTTGTGTTGTTGATCTCTGAGAGAACTTTCTTGGAGATGATTGCCTGTTGATGCTCTGAGTGCTGCATGCTCGAAAATGACAACAGAAAATAATAAGGCAAGAAATTAATGTCCATGTTTCTTCACTGCTGGAGTGTGCCTACATGACTCACAGGGAAAGCACAGGCTTTTTGTCAGCTACAATTAGCTGATGAGATGAAAGCCAGCTAATAATCTTCTTCCTTCCTCAAGGTAGCAGAACTAAACTTGGAGATGCTTCTGACAGCTGAAAAACTGGCTGAGGTCTCACAGAACAAAGCTGCACTACAGCCACAAGGATGTGGGTTCCAGGAACAGCTGAATGAGCCTCCATCATTATCCAAACCATGGTAATAAGATTCTCAGATATGTATGTTTTTCCTTCAGTTGACTCCTCCGTAAAATCAAACAAGTGCCTTATGTTTTTCAGAAGCCATCAGGATCTTTAGACAGACACAATTAATTGCAGCATAGTTCTGAAAAACTTAAAGCAGTTTCATCTTAAATTTCACAGAGTATTTCCTGGCCTTCTTTTGATGTTGTGGACAAGAATATTCTTTCAAATTTCTTAAATGAATTGTAATTCTCTGACAAGCATTTCTTGAAAGTTTTTATCCCCCATATTGAAAAGTATTGTGATTCACAGTGTACTTCTCTCTGCTAGTTTTTTAGATTGTCTGCAGGTGACTGGCCAAAAACCCCTCCTTTTGGGCAGACAGAGATTAGACTCTTCTGGCCTGTGTCAGAGTAACCTGAGCACTTCAAACAAACAGGTGAATGGACTTAGAGTGGGTTGGTCTGAGCATCAAAATAGTTCAAAGTTGTTCTCGTTCTGGGAGTGGGTAGATGAGTCCTATTTTAAAAGCTGACTGACAGTACTGTTAGCAATAGTGTTAATACCAGGTTAGCTAAATCCATTTGAGCATCTCAGAAATGAGCTTTGATCCTCTGCATCCTCTCATGACTCACCAAAAAAGAATTTCTGCCTGAGGACTTTCTTGGACAATAATGAAAATTAAAGTTGGGAGTTAAATTCAATAGCCTTGTTTGGATCCTCTGCAGTACAATTGTCTTGTACCTCTTTGAGCCTTGTTTGTTCTTGTCCCTCCAGATCCTTCAGAGAGCCTTGGAAGATGTTCCTCTGTCCAAATTCAGTATCATTCAGTTCAGTTTGGGTCCAGAGTATCTTGCATCTCACCTTCATGCTGGACTTCATGCAAAGGTATTATTTTTTGTTTGAGAATAGTCCTCATGCTGAGCTTGTAGAGAGATGTGATTTATCAGGAGGCACTGAGGAGTTAGTTCCTTTGCTTTGTGAAGTGCCTTCCATAATCTGTGTTCCAACAGGTGAGAAGCAAGCTGACTGACATGCTGACAATTTACGCAGGTCCTTTTGAAGAAAACTTTTGCATGAAGTCTGTGAAGAAAGCATTTGGGAGGTGTGGACCAATCCAGTCCCTTACAGTGGTAACTGAAACATTCCAGGTGAGGAGCACTCAAAGGTTGCTGATAGGCCTGGAAGGTCTGAGTAAACTCTTGGAAAGATGGATTAGAACCAAAGAAATACCAGTTATTCTGTTTGGAGGGTTTTTTGTGGTAGTTTAGTCATCAACTACAATCATTCAGGGTACCTGATAAGCTGCTCCACACAATGGCAAGAACAAGTGCAGCTCATGTGCTGCTCAGAGGACTTGGAGTGCTGGGGCAGCTGAGATGATTTTTGTCCTTCTGAAGGCCTTTAATAGCCAAAGGAAAAAAGGCCTTTAAAATGTGTTAAGGCCTTTAATAGCCAAAGGAGAAAAAAAGGGTAGTGTTAATTGAAAGGGATTTTAAACAGCAAGAGTTTGTGGAGTATTACATATTTTACCCCCAAACTTTTTTATATTATTCTAGTTTTAAAAGAAAGCAAAACTTTATTGAGAGCTGACTTTTTAAAAGGGAGGGCTAATGTGTCTCACTGACAAACCTGAAGTATCTTACTCTTCTATTTCAAGCCATATGTCTGTGTCCAATACGAAGTGCTGGAAGCTGCCCAGCTTGCTGTGGAAAGCTTGAATGGAGCTGAGGTAGCAGGATCCTGCATTAAGGTAAAGGCAAACAGCAAAAGTTATGTTCAGCCCAGGCACAGCCTCCAATACAGCTGAAACATCACAGCAGTGTCTGGGCAAATGCTTGTGCTGTTACAATCTCCCTGTCCCTGCACAATTCAGGGCCACTGGCAGAAAGGAAGTGGCTAGATCCCTCTTTTTTTTCCTTTCTGCCTGTCAGCAAAAGGGAGTTAAGAGTTCTGACCTCCAGCTGCAGCCTGAAAAGGCAGATCCAAGTAACAGGGCTATATAGAGTATGGCATTTTAGTTTTATAGTGTTTCTGCATTACAAATATGATCTCCCTTTATCATGACTAATTAAGTTTGCCTTCATTAGTCATATTTATTCCAAGTGATGGAAAATAACCTGTCTACTTTTGGTAATGGGAGAAAAATACTTTAAAATAGAAGCTCAGAACACAGAGCAGTGTAGGCTGACATGCTTTTTATTCCTGCTGCATCCCCCCCAGGTCCAGAGACCTGTCACTGCAGCAATGCTGGACTGCAATGTTCTGATTAAGGAATTAGAACTGGATGTAGAAAATGAAGGTGTGATTTATGTGGCTGGTCTAAAGAAGTCATTAACAGAGACAGACTTGCAAGAAGAATTCAGCCAGCTGAAAGACCTGGAAACACTGTTCCTGCCAAAGGATCTTCAGAGTGGAAAGCACAGGAACTGCTGTTTCCTCAGTAAGTAGCTTCACACACAGCCTGCATATTTCCTTCAGAAGCCCTTGGGACTTAGCACAGACACACCAAGAGCTACTGAAAGACAGGCAGGCTCAAAGGGATGGTATTTAAAATGCTCCAGTGAAAGTACATATTGTTTGGAGGAGCACTTTACAGCTAAATATTAAGGAGGAAAAAACACCTGCTTAAAAAACCCCAAACATTTACTTAAAAAAAAATCCAGAGTAGCTAATGGGCTCCAGTACTTCCTTGTGAGGGGTGGCTACTGTGCAGCTTCACACAGCCCAGTAATCACCTCTGAAAGGTGAGAACAGCTCAGTGAGTGCTGCTGCAGCCAACTGGCATTTCTAGTCTGATGTTTATCTGTAGCAAGGTGAGGATCTGCTTGCTGCAGTGATTTGTTTCTCATCTCCCTCCTGCTCCACACCTTTAGCCCTGCCTTGCAGGTGCCAAGGAGGGCAGCAACAGCATTGTCAAAGCATGCTCCCTTCTCTTTGCATTTCAGAATTCCAGAAAACCCAGAGTGCTGTGGATGCCCTTGAAGCTATAAATGGATGGACCATGAAGGGTAGTGAGCTAAGAAGTAGGAATGCTCTTGCTCCAGGTCACCTCTGGAGATGGATTTGGCAAATGAACCACAGCAATGGGAAGCAAGGAAAACACATCTTCTATGAGAAAATGGAGCAGCTCTCAGACTCTGTGAGTGTGAGGCTCTGCTGATGTTGGTTGCAGTTAGTGAGGAGGGACTGCCCTGGGAACCTGCAGAGGTAACTTTGAGCTGACTGAGGTGCAGAGCTGCTTGTGACAGAAGGGTCTTGTGCTGGAGCAAAGGAGCTGCCAAGGATCAGTTCCCACAGAGCAGTTTGAGAGATAATACCACAGGAGATAACGTGATGTTTGCAGGGCACTGCATAAAGTTAAAACCAGATAGCTGCACAGGGCAGTGGGTGGTGCTGCCCAGGAACTGAAGCCTGGCACTGGAGAGCTGACAGGGCACAGGCAGCACAGGAGTCACAGGGAGAGGTGAGTGGCTCTGTGGCTGCACAGGAAAGTGCAGCTCTCCCTTTGGCCATGGTGCCATTTGTGCAGGGCCTGTGGTTCTCCCTGCAGCTGGGCCACTGCACTGCCAAGGGCAGGGCAGGAGCAGCACCACTGCTGTCCTTACCTGTGCCATCCCACAGGTCAGCCTCCCCACACACTTAGAAGTACAGTTGCTGATGAATGGGGAACTTTAATGCTTCTATTCTCTTATGCAGGAGCAGGATCTAAGGAAAAAGGTGAAGAAGTTAGACCACCATATCAAAAAGCTTTATAGGAACCTGCAGAGTAACACCCTGTGTGTTGTTCTCTTTCCTGGAGTGAACAGGTAACTTGCTACCTATTTTGCAAAGAACCAAGGAAAATATAGAGACAAGTATTTTTATCTTAATCTAATTAAAAATTAAAGCCATGCACAAGGAAGAGAAAGCCCAAGAGAAAGGCTGAAGAAGCTGTTGTACTTAATCTGACTTTCTTGTTTGGCCAATAAAACCTCAGCTCTAAGTTCTGCTCACAAAGCAGGCCTGAGTCACAGTTGATGTATCTGAGGGTCCACAGTGTTGATTATTTGTACAGTTCTTATCAGCCACCCACCTCCCCCAGAGGATATTTCATCCCCATTGACAGTGAGATAAGTTCTATGTGGCCATGAGAGAATCAAGCAGTTTCCACAGCAGGCAGGATTTTTTGGGGTGTTTGGTTTCTAAAACCACATAATTACTGCAGCCAAGGCCTCACCTACCAGTTGTTGTGTTGTGGTACCCCACAATGTGCTTCAGACACAGCTGATCAAGGAGGTGGTTCATGCCCTTATTCTCGTGTGATGGACAAAAATGAGAAAACCCAAATTTGTTCAGAGTCCTTCAGCTTTTGTAGGAAGGAGCAAGTTGTGCATTTGAGTTGGGCTGCAGCACTGCTATCAGGGATACTTCCTTGGAGTGGGCTTCCTGCATTTCAGCCCCTGGGCCTGAACTGCCACAGTCTCACTGTTTAATTATTAACCAGAAAGGTTCAGTCTTCCCTAAGCAAAGCCCTGGTTACTGAGGACATATTCACTTCAACAGCCTCCTGTGCTCTCACTATCACTAGTCAGCCTAATAAAGGGTCACATCCTACCTTTCTGCTGCCTTTTTTGGGCTAAAACTGCATCTGTGTACATTTCTGTGCAATCATTTGCCTCTCTAGCCCCTGTATCACCTCAGGTACCCTGCACACTCACCTGTCACCCCACAGGAAGGTTTGAGGCAAGGATGGCTGTGAGTTGCAGTCCACACCATGTGTCCTTTGCAGCAGAGTCACTGGGCTCAGCACGTCCCAATTTACTTTTCAAGGGCCATTTCCAGCTATTCTCACTTAGCACAATCTTCCATCACCAAGGGGTAGGAATCCCACCAGCAGAACAGGTGGATTCAGGAATCTGCATCCACAGGGAGCCTGTGGAAGCCCACAGCTTGGCTCACACTCTCAGGCTGCTGAGGGGGTTGGATGGGAGCTCCATCTCAGGCTAGGAAGAGATTTCTTGCCAAGTGTGAGGTTCTTATATTACTATTTCCCTCAGGACAAACAGTTCAGAGGTGGCTTCTTGATTAAAAAGAATGCCGAATAACTGTGGGGTGGAAAAAGAATTAATTTTTCAATGTGCTGACCCAGGGGGTTGCAGGGCTCTCACTGCCAGCCCAGCAGAGTTGTGTGCATGAAGGCTGAACTGAGCAGAACTAACACACCTCTTGTTTATGTTGCAGCACACATGGATCACAGTCTGGCCTTGGTCTGATGGGAATAAAAGATGATGAAGGGAGGAGTGCTTGTTAAACTGCCAAGTTTTTAAGCAAAGTCTTTTGTTAAGATATTTTTAATTACTTTAAATATTGATGTCTGTGTAAAAGATCTCTTACCATAAGAACAATGGGCTTTCACCCTGTATCTTCTACAACATCTAAAAATAAAAGCCATTCAAAATGTCTTAAAGCACAAAACCTTTTCCCTTAACCCTTCTTGCTCTGGGCAGGTCGGGCCAGGCAGGTGCTTAGGCAGCGCTGGGGCCAACTGGAGCAGTGCTCCACAGGAGCTGGGCAGGATTGGCCTGTGGATGTCATTCCCTGCTGGACACCAAGGTACCAGCTGGGGCATCTCCCCTGGCACATCCCAGGCCATAAACCAGCCAGCCAGGTCAGTGCAGAACCTGCAGCAGCTGCTCAGCAGTTAACAGCTACCCCAGGAATGGCGTGGATTTCTGGAACTGTGCGGTGCCAGCTCCTGGAGTCGCTGCCTCCTTTCCGGGAAAGTGCTGTACTTAGTCCATGGAAAGGAGGAATCAGTGATTCATACTTCTTGGACAATCTCCACTTTCTCCTCCCTCCCTGACCACCCCCACCCTCCCCTCACACACACAAAAAGAATAAGAAAAAAGAAGTTTCCTTGTGGCTGTAGGAGGGGCCAGGGATGTTTTAAGGAAAGCACATGGCTGTGTGGACTTTGCATGGGGAGCTGGAAGCAGGATGAGGTGATTTGCAATCTATCCTTTGCAGCCATTGCCACTTGAAATAGAGGCTGCTTGAGCATCTCTTGTTAACATACAGAATTTCCAGGCACAAAGATGCTTAGGAGAGTTTTAGGCACTCAGAAAAAAAATTTGAAAAATTAAAAGGAAATATTTGTTAAAAGGTTTGACCATGAGATGAGGGATGTTTTCAGGTGAATTGCAATATGCCAAAATAAAGTTGAAATAGTTATCATTCCATAAATTATTAAATACAGCTGATGGAATATTTACACCCTCCTAGTTTCCAACCCTAAGTTCACTGTGCTGGGCTGGGCTCTCTCCTTATGCTGGGATTTGGAAGTTGGGAGTTGCTGCATGGAGGAGCAGGCACAAATTCAGGAAAGCAGGAGAAGGGTAAGTTCAGCACAAGCCCAGAAGCAGCAGTGAGCAGGCAGGAGATGCTCATGTCAGTGTTATTGATGACTAAATTTAAAGCCATCTGAAATTAAATTATTATTCAGCAAGAAGAATGCAGCCAATTTTTTCTTACACAAAGGTACTCCGGCCACTCCAAGTGAGCCTGGCATTCCTTTGGCTGCAGCTATTGCAAGCTGGCATAAACAGTAACATCAGTGCTCCTACAGAATGTGAAAGGGAGCCATTGCCTTCAGCAGCACAGGCATCCCCTGCTGCTGAGCCAGTCCAGCAGAGACTGGGAGCTCAGGCAGCTCAGGGCAGGGGGTGAAGGGCAGACTGCCCCCAGCACTCATCCCTAAGGATTCACTCCTGTTCAGGCTGTTCACATCCAGCATCTCCTTGTTGCAGACACTTGCACTGCAAAGTTGAAAAAAACCAGCTAGTTCTCCTTCCACACACTTAAAAATTGTGTGGTGACCTCTCTGCCAGGACTTAGTGAGCGTCCAGGAGTCCTGCTTGAGAAACTCACATGACAAATAAAACTAGCAAGAGTCCTACTCATAGGCATGAAAAAATAAGTAATTTGTCCCTTTTTAATTGAAAAATGTAAAAAGGACTTCAGCTTTAAATAAGACATTTTGTACAAAGCTTGAGCACAAAAAAGTGAACACCAATGTGTCGTTATGTAAACACCACAAATGTAACTCATTTGTTCAGTAACGCACAGAACAGCGTGCGAGTTCCCTTTCCAGTGGGTGAGATTTCTGTAGCTGTTCCCCTCCCCTCAGACCTTACTGGAATACAGGAAACCCAGAAGCTTTGGAACATTTACAGGCTACAGTAGTCAGGATACATTGTGACTAAAGGATTTTTTTTTGCTTTTTTTCTTTAAGGGGTTGGTCATTTAAATATACAGAAGTACAATAATCTCACAGGTAAATGAATGGCAGCTTGGATTAGAAAAAGCACCAAAATATTTAATATACATCTGGCACAAATTTCACAAGAAGTCAGTAATGGACAAACCAATGCTTTGCTTGTAAGAAAAGAAAAACCTCAGACTGTACTTAATGCTCTTCTTCCAAAAGGGACACAACAAAAACATTGCACTCAGGATTGCTATCAAGTAAAGACAACCTTCTTATCACACCCTATTTGCATTGTGCCTTAGATTGCACATTCCATAAGATGCTGTTTCCATTCTGTTCCAGACACCAATGGTGAGAAAATTTGATGTAAGAAAGGTAACTGTAAAACTACAAACCAATTCAGTAGATTGGGATTCAGTAGATGCATTACCCTGGAATTCTCCCAATTTTCCTCTAGATCAAGTTTCCAATTTGGCTGCATCCCCTTGAAATAAAGATCCTACATGAAACAGAATTTACTCCAGCTGTTTTCAAGCATTACATTTACACAGCACTTCTGATACTGCTGTCCAAAAGAGGAACCACGGGGCTGCTCCATGACATACAACACATTCATCATTTCCCAGAGTGAGAAAAGTGGCTCATACAGGGTTATCTCCTGGGTAAGTCTGAAAAGGCAAAACACCCCCGGGCACAAAGAACTGCAGATGTGACCCTGCCCACCCTGGCTGGTTTACTGAGGAGCCCAGAGCCCATCAGGGAGCTGTGCTCACAGACGCAGTGACAGCCGCACAAAGCCGGGCTCCCGTCACCCCCTCGGTTACACTGAGTTACCCCTCCGGGGGCCAACACTACCAGAACGTGCTCCTTTCACAGACAGGGGCCTGAGGCTGAACTGGGGCCTCAAGACCCACAAGAAAGAACAAGGCTGCACCAACCAGCTCTCCCAGGCTGACCCTTCTCCACACAGCCCACCAAGGCCTTGCGGTTGCTTCATGCCCTCAAGGCCAGCCAGTGCAAACCCCAACAGCGCTGGCTCAGGACAGAATCCTGCCAGTCCCATCCACGGCTCCTGCAACTTGAGTTACTCAACAACTTACAGCACGAGGCCCTCCACCCCTCCTGCCAGCCCATCTCTTTTCTGAAGACTATTTCAAACTTACAGATAAGCAAGGAAGTGTATTTTCAAATAACTTTGTTTAGCGTGACTTGAAAAGTCACAACTTCCAAATATGGAGCACTGATCTGTGAAATCCTCTAACGTGTAACACACATGGGAGAAGCAGCCAGCCTTCAGCTCTGTGCAGGTTTGCCAGCTCTGGTCACACAATCTCCACTCTCAGAGGCCCAGAGAAGAGCAAGAGTCAGCAGTTGTAACTGCATAAAATGGCAACATTCAAGTAAACACACTGCTTCAACAGTAGGCAATCTTTAGTCCAGATATAAATTACAGGGGGAAAAAAGAAACACTTTACAGCACAAACACTGGAGATGGACTTTTTTTCCTGTGTGTGAAATGACACATTATCCAAAAAGGGCTTATCTGAAGAGTGCAATTATGCAAAGATAGAAACTTATTAAAAATTAAAGAAAAAACAGTATTAACTACAGAACCAGTTGGATTTTCAAAGACTGAGGATTGCAATAGTAGCAAGGAACTGCTGCAATGTCAGTGATTTAAGGCAAGCTGTTAGGACAAGAACGTACATGCTCTTTTTACCTGTCTCACATGTCCCCCTGTTCTCTTGAAATACATGCCCGTCCTGATAGTGCAAGAGGTCACACCCCAAAACCAGCCCTCACACCGGAAGGATCCTGCAGCAGCAGCTGCCACAGCATCACACTACGGGGGATTTGCTGTGACAGCAACTGTGTTGCGGTTTGCTTTGGGGGAGAAGAGGAAGGGCACAGATGTGTTGCATGGAGAAGAACACCCCCCATGCATTAATGAACACAGCCGAGCACCAAAGCCACTCTGGCATCTCCAGTTCTCTTGAGAACAATCCAGCTTTACTCAAGCACAAGGGCTTTATCCTGAGCAGGATTCTGACCTCAGGGAGAAAAAGGATGCATGTAGCCTTTGCACTTTTGCAGCTCCCATCTTTGCTGGGTGGTTACAAGTCCAGTCCAACATGGAACAAAACACAGTATTTTTGATTAAAAGAAAAATACACTCATGGCACTGCATCAGGTGGGTTCCTAAAGCTTTTCAAGGGCAAATGAAAAGGCTGATGGCTCCCTCTTGGGGAGCAGCTGCTCCATCTTCAATTCACTGTCAGTACAGGCAGCCTGACCAGGGAAGAGAATGCGTGGTGACAGAGGCCCCTGAGCCACGGGCCCCGCAGCTCTGCTCGGTCGCTCTATTGCACTCCAAAAGTAGCACCCAGCAGGACCAAACTCTGGTTTGCAGCTTGACCCGGCCCCCTTCCAAAGGGTCCTTTGCATACAGCTTAAACACAGGATATCAAGAACTATGGCAAATAGATAATACTTAACTTGGGTCAATTAAAAAAAATAGATTACTCATCCAGGCATAAAATCCTGGGACAAAAGGATGGTAGCCTTAAACTATTCAAGTCTAAGAACAAGAGGTAGAGATACCTACATACTTCATGGTGAAGGAGTTACAGCCTTCTTTCTGTCTTACAATCTCATGAATTTCACTTCAGTTCACACTATAAAACCAAAGGTTCGATCTTCAATAGACCAGAGAGAAAATGTTAACACTGGTGGGTTTGTTTGCACACAACAAAATTTAAGCAGACACTTCGCTTTAATACTTATTTGAAAAAATATGTTTTTCCCCATATTGAACCACTACCCTGAAGAATTCTGAGTTTCAGGTTAAGCATCTTCCTTTTTAATATGAAAGGTTAAATTCACATGCACACACTTTGAGCAGAGTGGGCTCAAGGGAAGAACTGGGTGCCAAATTTACTGAGGACCTTCTAAAAAAACATCACACTGCAGAAGGCAAGGCTGCAAGACCCAGAAACTCACAATGACTATTATTTACCAAAGAATGGGAATGATGTAACCTCAGCCAACAAACGCTACCACAACTGAGCTGGCTATTAACTACATGGTGTTTCTTTAACTTTGTTGGGCTTTTTTTGGAAACAAGGCTCATGTTGACAGTGTCACAAAAAGTCTAAGGTCACTGGTCAGTACACAGGCCTGGGAACCACGGGTGACAGGCTAGTCCTGGATCCATGGGTTCTTCAGGCTCTGATGGACACACAGAGTGAAATAAAAGTCACCCAGTAAAGCTGCTGCTGCCCCCAGCACTGCCCACAGGAGGAGGGGCTGCACCCTCTGCCACCAACCCAAGCCACTCTGTCCTCAGCAGAGCAGCCTGAGCTCATTTCATGCTCTGAACTGTGCTTGGCTGAGAACTGTCCTGGTTCAGAGCTGATGCAGGAGATCTGTTGGGCCAGCCTTGGGGAGCAGCTCTCACAGTCCCAGCTGCTTCTGTGCCACCTGCCAGACCTGTGGTCATTCTCCTGTGGTCCTTCCACTAGGATTGCACAGTACTAAAAGTTGTAAATCTCCATGTAGAATAGCACCAGCAGCAAATAAACTCACAATTTGGTGTTCAATTCCAACTCATTGCCTTGGTCATGTTTTATGGCCAGCTTTGGGCAGGATCTTTCAAATCCTTACTTGAATCAATAGATATCTTTGACCTCAGAAATGCACCCACACAAGTAAAAATTAGCACAATTAAGCCTCCAGTTGATCTGGAAGCCAAATTTTAAAGGTGTTGCAAGCTATAATATGGTGTAGAGGTCAGTGTTCTATTACTAGGGGCTAAAGTTTACAGGAGTTGTATTTCTTTGCATATAAGAGAAGGCAGCAAAATGCTACAGACTGTGGATATCAGACCAGTTTTCCAGTATATTACTCCAACTATCTAAATAGTTATCTATAGTTATTTATCCCAAGTTGCAGCAGATTCACTACATGCATAAAGTTTCCAATGCATAATCTAATTTAAAAAAAATTAAACAGTTGCAATGGTTTCAAGGATTTCATCAGCATCACTGCTCACTTACGGTCCTGTGCCCAACACAATGAAGAATTAAATTATATAAAAATGAAGAGTGGATGTATTTGGCCTGTTCCACAGATATTCACAGTTTAACCATTAAACAAGCATGTTTTCAGAGGCTCCAATATTATTAAAGACTTCTCAGAGACACACACAAATCCCACTCCCTCACCACAACATTACAGAGTCTGGGCAGTCTCATTTGGGATCACAAAATCACCAGGTAATCCAAGAGGTCTGACAGTTCTGCTCACTGCCAGCACTGCCAAAGAGCTGCACCTGCAGCTCCTGCTTCAGGAGTTTAAAGCTGACACAGGTCTGGTTTGCATTCTGTAAATGGTAATTAAAGGACTACAATTAGGCTAAAGATAAGTGATACTTTGCTAGATAGATCATTCGGCTATTTTTGCAAGTACCCTGCCCAGTGGGTGGAGTTGCTCCTGCCTGGCTGGAAGCAGCAGAACAGGAGCAGGGCTTTCCCCCACCCTGAACACGTGGGTAATGTTATGTCCTTTCCCCAACAGGAAACCAGATTTCCCTTCCTGTGTGTTCACCTCCACCTTTAAAAAGCAGCTGTATTACCTCTGCTACATTAAAATGGCTGAGCCTGATGCTCTACAGATTGATTTCCTCACTGCTGTCCACATTCCAACCACAAGATAAACACCTTCCTTAAAGAGCTCTATCCCTCATCCTTTGGGGCTGCTGCATGCTAGGGTGTAAATCAGAAGCTGCCATCTGGTGAGCTACCCATTTGAATAGTTACTCTTCACAATCTGGACATTTTAAATTTCCTTTAGGGGGGGAAAAAAAAGTGACGAACAAAGCATTTAATAGCTGAATGAATGAAGAGCCTCAAACTTACAAATACAGTCTTCATTTACTATCAAATCAGTCTCCATTTGGAACTTTTCCTAACAAAGCAGCCTCTGTTGGGGAATTTATTTTAGTCTTTTAAAAATAACAGCACCAGCAAAAGTCTCACCATAAATGCAACGACTCCAGCACGAGTGCTTTGGCCTGCTTTGCTCACCAAATCAGAATAAAGTTTTGCTGCCAAACATTTTTGTGCCACAGAAAGTTAGAGAAGCAAGGACAAAGCTTTGGGTGTATTTACCCATAAAACAGCAACTTCAGGGCTCTCCTGCAAAGGGACAGATTCAGCTGCATCTAAAACAACCACATTTGTTTTCTACAGCTTGTCTCCCAGCAAGAGCAGCATGGACCAAACTCTCCTTTTATTAGAGGAAAGAGATGCTATCTGTGGCTTGTGGGTTTGTTTTTAAAACAGTTTGCATTACCCACATTTTGTTAGTGATTTATGACCTCCAAGCCAAGCTATTGCAGGGCTGCATACCAGCAAAGCCAGTCCCAGAATTTGGGCAGATCCTAATCCTCTCTCTCCTAACCCCTGTGGGGCACAACAGATGTGCAAAGCATGACACCCTGGACCTGGTGACAAGCTCACCACTTAAAACTGTTTCCCTTTAGCTTTAAAACCCTTTTATCACAAAAGCCATTAGATGCTATGGATGACTATCCAGGCTTTGTTTTGTTTTTTTCAGTTGGTTTATGATCCTGAAATGCAGCTCTGAAAATAAAAGGTGTGTAACGGAAGTGTATCAAATTCATTAAGCCAGCACTTGGCTATACAGAAAGCCTTGGCAATCAATCCTTTTACCAAAAGGTGTAAAAAAGTTGACATACTAAAATTAAAAAAGGTATCATCAATAACCAAAAAAGTTTCAACCAGTGTTAATAAAACTCCCTTTAAGTCACAACAATTTCAACAGGCAAATAGTCCCAATACAGGCATTGTAAAATAATAAATTGACTCCTATCCAAATATTATCAAATCAGTCTAAAAATGACTCATCTACACTGCTGTCATTAAGAACACATTAAGAATTCACTTTGTCATCAGATGCCGATATTGTTGCTCCAGAAAGTGTGGAGTATTAACTGCAATTTAGCAATTAAACATATGCTTTAAAAAATTGGTTTGTCAATATTAATGCAAAAGATAGTTCCTTACATAGAAGTACTGTGCTTGCCAGACAAGTAAGGTAATACTTTAGGTATAAATCAAACAAATTAAAGCAGAATTATACCACAGTTTTCCTTGAAGACTTAGGATTTGTGTGTTGCTTCTCTCAATGTTTAGCAAACGTAAGAAGCAGAACCTTTGGTTCTTTTAGTCAAGTAAAAATAGTCTCATGTAACCACAAAAATACAACTTCCAGAGAAAATGGAAGTCCATCAACAAGTCCACTTTCAATAAAACTGAGGTAGTACTGCTCTTTTATTATGTGAATGTGTAAAGAGATTTAGATATAAATCATCATCTACCACTCAGTTGACTGACAGGTACAGTAATTTTATAAAACAATCCCAACGTTTAGTTTGAAAGTCCAAAAAAGGAATGATTTGGACTCATTCACTAGGAGTTAGCTCAAAATAGGAATCAGCCATATTACAAAAAGCTGTTGCTTATGTTGGTTTTTAGAGCCTTATTACCCAGGATTAATGCATTTATAGTTAACACTGCTGTTCGTCTCGGTATAAAACCTTAAAATTATTACAGCCTAAAATTTCAACAATGTAAACAGCACTACACACAGTACAGACCTGCCCTGACAGATGTAGTATGAAAAACTTAATCTGGCACTGTATAATTTAGCAATGTTAATTTAACTTAACTAAAAAGATCTACATTGTGCAAGAAGTATCAGACTTATTTATACTAATCTGAAGTCTTAAAAATAAAATAAAAAAAAAATGCTTAACTTGTAGCCAGGGTCAAATATTTCAGGGCAAGAGTAAAAGGAATAACCAAAATAAAGAAAGTGCCTAAAACATGATACAGCATTTTAGAGCCCTTTCAAAGACAAGGCAGAAAAAGGTGTAAAGTAGAAAAATCTGGAGCCTCGGTAATTTCCAGAAACATCCAGAGTTTACATTTTGAGAAGGGCAACAAGTTGCTTTTGTCACTGCTGCTCCACCGCTAAGTCTGTTCATCTGCACACAGCCCCTCTGTGTCCGAGGACAGAATACATTTGGTTTCCTCTTCCTTTTTCCTTCGCTCCATTTCCCACTCCACAAAGGTATCGAAGAGACTCGGCCAGGCCTCGTCCTCGCTGTAGTTGCTAAGGTCCGGTCCAATCACCTGAGTAAAATTTAGAAACATGTTCCACGTGTCCCGGGAGATTCCCTTGATTCCTGAGGGGTTCTTGATTAGGAAATGTAACCACTGGTCCAAAATAGGGGGCTTGTTTTGGGTGAAGACTAATTTCCAAAGGGCAATGGCTATTTCCCGATGTAGCGACCTCTGTCCTTCTTCAGAGTCCAGGCCAAATTGGAAGGTGAAACGATAGAGATCCTTGAATTTATCCTCCTGCTTGGCTTCGTTTAGAAGGCTGGGGAACCTTGCGCAAATGCCATCAATGCTGTCTGCATTTATTGCTTTGCAGCCTTCAAAAAACTCCTTCCTGTTAAGCAAGAGAAGAGAAATTAGAGTGAGCCCTTCCCACCGACCTCGTGTGCCGAACACGTCCCATCTCCGTTCAGCTACATCGAATGGAAGAGGATCATCTGGACAAGACAAGGTGCACCCTCAGCCCCAGTGGCACACAGATTTTGGCAACAGGAGTCACTGGAAATACAGACAGTTCCAAGGCATTCCTTAAGGCCTGGGGAACCACACATAACCCCCAGGTCTGTTGGGGTACTATTAACATTTGAAAGATTCTGCTCTCTGGCTTTTCTGGATAATTCCACATCCTAGAATGTCTTTCAAGTTAAAAAGTAAATCTAATTTGCCACAGAAGAAATTCCAGATGTTTGAAATTAACACATTTACCCCAACTTGATTCAATACTTCCCATGTCTAAATGCCCATGCTCTGGATGAGCTGATTGCAAGGGACAGAGCAGTTCACTTCTACTTTTGCTGTGGTTTTTGGTCACTCTTCCAGCTTGCAAAACCAAAGGGGAGCCACTGGTGTCAGTCAGCAAGGCATCTGCTGAGAGCATGGAAGGGAGCACAGCATCACAGGGGCTACAATGTATGGACAGTGCTCGAAGCACCAGCCTTGCACCAAGTGGCCAAGTGGGACATGTTTAGTTCCAGTTTCTCTGATGCTTGTGAGCAGGTGCTACAACCAGCCAGGAGAGCCAGCAGGCTGACACAGGACGGGCTGGAGGGAGGACAAGAGATGGAGCAGCACTCAGGAGAACAGATCACGATGCTTTCCCTGATGGAAGAATCCATCAGCACCTGTACCATGGAGCGTGCTCTTCAACAAATATAACCTCTCATAACTAGATTTGTCTTCTCCAAGGAAATTAAAGCCATGTTAATAATACTCATGGTAGTTGTGCAGAATCACAGACACTACTTACAATTCCTTTGCCATCTTAGCAAACACCTGCGTCATCAGCCTCCAGTATATCCACATTTGCATTCCAGAGTAACTCATCCCTTTGACACACACCCTCAGCCACAAAGACTCTGAAGATGCTGTCCAGTGCACAGCAGAGGCTTGGGTCAAGGCTCTGAACACCAAAGTAATAAGCTCAGAAAAAATAAGCAGCATTACTCGAACCAATCTAGATAGACCAAAAAATAAAAAGTTCCTTCTCTCCCTGCAAGTCCTTGTAGGCACTCTTCACTTGTTCTTACCTGGGCATTGGTAATCAAGCTGGGGGACTCTGCTGCAGTTTGGGTTTGCCTGTTGGCTTAGTGGGGGGAGTTTTAGCCATTCCATTGTTTCCTGTAGCATCACACATGCTGTCAGCCTGCTGAGCCCCTTGTCCAGAAGGGCACACAGCACTTTGAACAGCAATCACTTGTCAGCCAGTATGAAACAGCTACCAGTGTCAAAACCCTCACATTTCCTTCCCTCTCTATGCTTTAACAAGATTGCTCTTGGAAAAAGACATTAAGTGTTACACTAGTTGGACAGGAACAATTCTGTCATTCTTTCACAGACTGTTAACAGAGTTAGTAGCAATTACTAAAGAATCTCACATTACTTTAAAGGAAAAATTAATTTCAGTGTCCAATCTCACTACCAAGATAATGCTGGATACAGTAAATTGCTTCTGGTAAATCAAGAATAAATTAATGTCTACAGAATCTCACTACACTATTCATCACTAACAGCATAATGGCCAAAACCCCATCTTCTAAAATCTAGTGTGAGGGGAAGGAGAAAAGAAGACAATACAAAGCTTACCTTCTGCAGTGGTAGGAATTAATTTGATCAAAATGCAAGTGTTAGAAGAAATAAGTAAGTGAAGCTAATGAGGCTGTCTCTCCAACATACTGCTGACAGGATATACTTTAACATATGAAAATAATTACAAGTTCTACAAGAACTAACCTTGTAAATTTGCACATGGTAGCAGCCTGGAATTTCCAAGCCAAAACTAGTACTTTAAATTCAGTGGGATCAACACAGAGGTCATTGCAAAATCGTTCCATTCCTTCTTCCAGTATGGCATCTTCCCGCTCGTCCTTATACCTCCTGAACAACTCCCCAATCCTTTGAAGAGAAGATTCCTCTGCACTGCAAACAGAGTCTTTCTTTGTATCTCCAGAAAACGTCGGAGGCTGACTGGACTCTACAGCAGCATCTGTTTTCTTTGTCCCGTTCACAAGAATGTCTCCTGAAGCCTTCCCGCAAGCTGAGCCGTGGTCGTCTTTGTGGACTGCACTTCTCTTGCTGTGGGACTTGCTGCTGGATTCTCTTTCCCCATTTTTGCTGCCGAGGGTAGAAGAAGGGTTCTTGCACTTGGTGACACACTGGCCCATGATGTTGCAAGCCCAGCTCCTAGCGCGGTCCCCCTGCCCTTGGACACCCTCGCAGCTGCTCTTCAACACATCTCACCATGCCATTAGCAGCACTCAGCTAACCTGAAAAACAGTTTCACAGTCAAACTGCTGTCTCTCTAGAAAGAATAGCTGAAGTATTAAATGTGGGATAACACTTGCCATTAAGCGACTGACTTCAGGATATTTAATCTTTGCATACTGAAAAGGAGCAGTGTACACAAGGCTGGAATATGCCATAAATTTCAGGCAATTTCAGGCTGTTTTACCTAGAAATCAATGCAGCTCACTCAGTGGCTACACTATACTAACGGGTCCTAATAAAGGAAATTCCTAAAATTCTTACTGCAGCATAGGTTACAAAGAGGTTGATTCATGTACAGGCTTCATCACAACAGACTACTCTAACCCAGAAATAATTTAAAGGAAATGGTTTTTAAAAGTATACCCACATTTTATATATAGAATATAAAACACTGAAACAAAGCAGGGAAAGGAGGACAGGGACACTGATGGGACAACCTGGCAGAGACCTAAGCATTGGATCCAGACTGTATTTCTCAGGGAGGCAGGAAGGAGGGGACTGGCTGTTGGCTGGTTTTGGAGAGGAGGAGAGAGACTGAAAGTTGTGTGTTTGTTCTTAAACAGAGTTTGGAATCTAGGTTTTGTACCTAAAACATACACAGAGTGTGCCCGCAGAAAGGAGGCAACACTTCTTATGCAAGAGGGTATTTAGAAATTGTTCATTGCTTCAAGTGGGCTCCTCCCTTCAGGTAAGGAGACAGAGAGGGGAGGGGGCCTTCTTAATGAAACTTCTTTAGACAGACACACATGCAGATAAGAAGTAGTAATTCCAGTTCAGAGGAGTTTTTTAAAATAAAAATTAAAATGCCAAAATGATTTCATCATACTCTCTTTTTATAAATCACAAAGCCCTGCATATTTGGAAAAGATATTTTGCCCAGAGAAAAGAGTTCTCCAATTTTCCCTGTAAAAACCAAGCTAACACTCTGACACTGCCCTATCAGCAAGCAGCCACACCAAGGACAGTCTGTTTCTCAGAAATGTCAGCTCCAAGAAAGCAATTGCTTATCATAGTCCTCCTTTACCCACTAATTTGCATTTCACCTCTGCTGTCAGGCAAAAGCTTCAAACATAAAAATTGGGTTTGCTTTGACTGTGTGTACAGCTTCCAGTTTAGAATTAGAACAAGAAAGAAGAGAGATAAAAATTTAAAAATTAAGAAATACAATAGCTGCCATGTCAGTTTTACTGTATTCTTTGTTGGGCAAAGCTTTACTGAGACTGAAGTCCTCTTTTAAGCTGTAAACCAACAGCAGCAACAAGTACAGATGAATTCTCAGATATTAGGATTACAAAAATAAATCTCTCAGCCATTATACCTGTTTTGACAAAACAGCACGTGTGCAACTTCATGAGCAAAAAATTTTGCCAGTGAAACTACAACAGCCAAGATGCTGGTTTTGACTACCTGGCTTCCCTTTCCCTCCCCAGTCCCTTTTCTTAAGCACATAACCCACACACGAAACTAGCAAATACCGATTTTTTAAGCAGCCAAAGGAACAAAGGTATTATATATTCTTTCATCTCAATGCTTTTAAGATTAACTTTACAGCATCATTTTTATAGGCAAGCAAAGTTTGATTTAATGTATTCAAGAAATTCGCAATAATTTGTATTTGAAAGGATTTATAAAAATATGCATGTCAATATAAATGATCCATAAGACAATTTCACTGGTCCTTAGTACTTCACAGCTCTGTGAGTTGTGAAGCAGAGCCTGGCACTCTCACAGATTTCTGTGCTGCCAGGTGCCTGAGCAACATCATCCTCTCCAGTCCACACCAGTCATTATTTCATTACACCAAAACAAACAGGATATTAGTAGGCAGTGAAAAAACTGCTTAGTGATTAACTCCCACATAGCAGCTTCCCCCCCAGTCTTTAAATTCATCTGAATTCAAATGCTCAATCTACACTAATTTTTGTTCTTCCATCAGTTTCTCAGAGGCAGCTAGCACCACACTGGACAAATTTTGCTTTAAAGAAAAGCATGCAGCTAAAAGAACAGAATAAAAAAATCCTGAGTACAGACTAGCATTAGAGTTTAAAGCAGAGTTTAGGTAATATAGAAAACTTTCTGCTCAAAGATGTAACAGCAGTTATTAGCTATTGGTGATTTGAAATAGCTCTTCCCTATGGGGCAAGGTTAAGGAACAGCTGCCTATTAGTGAACAGTTTCCTCTAAAGCAGTCAAATCACACACATCGTAATTGAGATTAATCCAATTCACTTGAGGAATCCCAATTTTATTTTTTTTTTAAAAGGTAGTGTGCAAGGCTGACACACTGTGTCCACAGTTTTCCTAATAAAAGTGACTCATGCTGTCATGCTTCCTAAGCAATAGCTTGTATTAATGATGATAACAATCTAACGTTCAGGTTTCCAAAGTGACATCACCAATGTGATGAAACTGATGGGTTTAAAAGTCATTTGCTGTCACAAAAAGAGCACTACAATTCACAGAGGGAAGATCTGTCAGCATTATTAGACACTTGCATGTAAGGAGGTGTCCCACCAGCAGTTTCCAAAAACAAGCAATCCCAGTAGCATTAACCCCTAGAGGGCAAGTTATCCACCTCCCTCACATCGTATCCCTCTAACAAACACATTTTCTGTACTCCTACTTGCCTTACAAAGAGCTGAGTGCTGCTCCCGAACAGCCACTGCATGGGCACTGCTAGCACTGCTCTTCCCTGCAGTAACAGAGTTCTTCCTTCCTCCTCCCCACCAAGGAAGTTTTCAGAGCACAATCCTACTCCTTATGAACAAACACTAGCAGATACTGATGTACAGTTGCTGCAATTCCTCACTTTTCTTCTACAAGAAACTTGATGCCATGTGCCAGATACTTAGAAGCATTCTACCCCAAAAATAGCAAAACCAGCTTGGAAAAAAAAAATCCAGACTGCATCCGCTGGCAGCTTGTGCATGTATCTGGTTTTGTAAGAGAAAAGTCTTTTGGCACTCCATCAGTTACCCTTCTGTAAATTGTGTTCGTGAGCTGGATCCACTTCTCTAACTAGTCACCTCCGCTTCCTACGTGACTCAGGTTTCAAGGCATGAAAGGAACAAGAGCCTTGGAAGGAGACAGAAACAAGTGGGAGAAGCCGGCCCTTTTGTTATGGAAGGCTGGAGAGAGGATCTAATTGCAGCATCAGGAGCTGCAGTGAAGCCAGAGCTCAAGGAGTGGGAGAGAGCACCCTCAGGAAGGTGAACAGAGCTGTGCATTCCTGCAGAGCAAAGCAACTGTCACAGAGCACAAGACAGAAATCTGCAGAGAGATTTCTCCCAGCTGATCAGGAACTATGAGTGTAAAGTTCTTGTGTACCCAAAGGTTAGACTGTATTGGTGGCAAAGCATCAATTCCCAAAAGGATCAGTTCCCAAGAGCAAAATTACTTAAGAGGCTTGTACAGCATAAAAGCAAGACATAAAAGGCAGCAGTGACCACTGCTTTTGCTATTCTACTAAAAAGGATCAAAATTCAGGGCTAAGGTTGGAATGTGCTCAGTGCTACAGGATGCAGTGCTCCCAAAGAAGTCTATTACTCAGAAAAGTATTGAGCAATAATCTCCAGTACATATGAATCACCGAGATGCCCATGAGGCCATCTTCCTCTTTCAAAGCAGAGATCCACAGTGACCTTCTCTGCACCTTTCCAGAAAGGAGTCAGCAGCTGGGAACACAGGAAGATGAGTGCTGGTGAATACAGCTAGCTAAAGCAAAGTTACCCTCTAAGAACAAAGGATGTGCAGAGCCATATGGCCCCACACATTAAATGAAAACCTAGAGAAGATTACAAAGGCCTTGGCTAATGCATGGGGGGGCTTTTTTGATTTGGTGGGGGTTTTGTGTGGGACTTTTTTCTAAGTGCTGTAAGGATTTGCAGCATTTTTCTCCATTTTCATATGACCAGATCATACATAACCCAAAATTTGAAGGGAGCAAAACAAAGTGACTCAGTAATAACTCTCAATCATACAAGCACACCGTGGCACAATTGAATACAGCAGTAATGAAGGGGGGGGGAGCTGGCAGGAGGAGAGAAGATGCAAAGGAGATATTTAAGTAACCCAGTATTTTTCTATAATGACTGATGTTATTGTAGTAATAGAAATTATTGGATATGTCCAGAGAATAACAAGCAAAACAAACATTATGCTGTTTAATAAAGTGTTGCATCAGAAGGTATTTATAATGAGTTTCAAAACACACAAAGTATCAAGAGAGTAGAGGAAAAAGCTTTCCATATATTCAAGAAGACCTCAAAGACAAATTTAGGAAATCACATAACAAAAGGGGAGACAGCTCAGCCAACCATTAAATCCCTTTCCAAGTAGCATTTCACTAGCTAAGGCAAAGACAACATAACCAGAGCTTAACTAAGCCTCAACCCAGCCTCAGCTTTTCACAAACACTTGAGCATAGCCTAAGAATTTTACAGAATTCCACTATGCATTATCTACCTTTTAATTGATACATTTTTAAATTTTTATTTTTAAATGGATACATGACTTAAAAAACAGCTGAGAGTAGGGAACAGTATCATGGATGCCATTTCCAGTCCTGAACAGATACACAGAGCTTCCCACTGGGGAGGCAGGAGAGGATCACTGCCACTGCTGAAGCAGAAGCAATCGCTGCTCTAACAATTGTGCTGGACAAGTGATCTTGTAAGCAAACATCTAATACTTACGTAGTTCCAGCTACACAGGGAATCATTCCATTAGCTTCACAGCTTCCTTTAGGCTCCCTGCGTTCCACATAGAATGCTGGAAGACAAAGACCACACAAATCTTTACATTGAGAAGAGGCTATGAAAACCATGAAATGCACCAAATCACTGAGAACCAACTGTGTATTTAATAAAACCCTTCAGAGCCAAACTCCATTTGTTCAAAGAGTCATTTTATAAAAAACTACTTCACTTTTTTGCCTTACAAAGTAGCATTAACATCATTAACTCTGCATTGTCATATTAACCATAGAACAGGTACTGAAAACAACAGACAAATTCAAATGTTTGTTTGGAGTAAATACACACTTCCGGATACTTTCATGGCTTTCAGCATGGGAGAGTTAATTCCTCATTTCATGCACTCAAAGCAAAGCAGGGGACATGCTATCACTGTCACTGCATGTTAGCTGAGCACTGTTTAATCTGTGAATGCCAGACAGCTGCTACCTAGCAAAGCATAATTTGGGTCTGGCGAGTAATTCTCTTTTTTCATTCTCTAGCACATTCTTTTCCATGTTTGTTTTCCCATGTTCAGTCGAGCTGGCTCCACTTCACTTCTCTTAAATTCACAGCTCTGCTGTATAACTAGGAGCCTCTGAGGAGGACAGACAAAGGTATGTCTGGTTTGTGCAGCAAGAGCTGCAACTGCAGCCCCTAGTCAACACCTCTGTACCTGATCGAGTAGAAAAACACAACAAACAAGAAATCTCTGGCAAAGCTCCCCTGCTCTACCATACTAACATAAACACTAAAACATCTTGTTTTTACAGCTCTTAGTACATCTAGGGAGCAGACAGGTGATCAAAAGCTGCCTTGCTGCATACTTACCTTTTACATGAGATTTACTTCTTAGGAAACAAGTAGGAACGTTAGCTTGTTCAGAGCTTCCTTCAGCAGAAAGAGGGGGTGAATGCAGAAAGACAACCATGAAACAATGTCTTGTCACACATGCCAATCTCCACATGAGTTTTCCCCAAACCTGAATCCTATATGTGGATTAGGAAAATTAGACTGACACATAAAACCTAGTTTAGACCAAAGCTGTTGATAGAGCTTAAAAGCCCCAAACATTTCAAAATGCCTGGAAACTCTGGAGTGGTATTTTCACTCATATACACACGGAGCAAAAACATATCTCCACCGAATCATTTTTAGGCATTTACTGTTGAGATGGAGACCAAAAAGTCTACTTCACACTGGGTTTATATACTCTGCTCCCAAACCTCATCTTCCACACAACCAACCACCCTTTTTCCCTCCTCCATGGCTTCACAGCTCTTTTAGCAGACACTCCAGTGGGTGCACAGCTTAACGTGCAGGGGAGCAGAGGAGTGTCTGCCTCTCTCATGGTGCAAGTACTAGCTTGAATTTCTCCCTATTTGACCATAGCATCCCATGAATTTCAAGAATTTAAGAAAATGTAGCATCTGGCACATCTATGTTAATTTCTTTTGGCCTCCTGCATCTAAATAATTCCTTTTATAAATCACCAGGGAGGAATACAGGGTGCTGTGCAGCCTCATTCCCCAGGAACCTGTTTAAACATCTTACAGTTCCCATTTTGAAAAATCATTGTCATGGCAACTTTTTGCAATAAACTTCTTTTCAAACATATCTGTATTTCTTTGGAAGAGATCTATGATCCCATGATCCACCACATCTACATTTCCAGTTGACTTACTGCACGTACTGGAAGCAAACACTTATTTCAAGTTCAAAAGAAGCTGAATCTGATGGAGATCAGCCCTACCCAGCAAAAGCCAAACTTTTTCAGATTGTTTGAAGTAATTTCCATGTTGGCTGACCTATACACACTCGCACACTGACTGGAGCCAGAAATTTTAACATGTTAGAACCTCCAGCTACAATTCTTCCCCTTCCTTTATATTTCTATTCTTCTGAGTTGTCCATTTAACCTTTTCAAAATTTTTAATGTAGTAGCATGTGTAAACTTTGACAACACAATCACGGGATACAGGACAAAAAGTTAGTATGAGTTAGCAGTTAAAAGATCAAGCTCTTCAAGGCTGTATTTAAAGGCTGTCATAGCCCAGCAATGCACTGACCTCATCCTAAATCATGTACAGTGAGTGCAGCAGGGGTGAAGAGAGGCATCAGCACATCGGTGGCACAGGTTTTGGGCCAGAGTTGCAAGGTGTAGCTGCAGGCTGCAGTCACCAACACCCCTCTCCCTGTGCTGCTGAGGAGCAGCATCATCACAGCACAGTAACTCAGACAACAGCCTGCACTGCTCATTAGCAACCCCTCAGTAACCCATGGGGAAGTAAGTAAGTAAATAGTGTGCACCCTTGGGATGATGGAGGCCTTTGTTTTGCTCACCTGGCTCTTTTCACACCTGTGCCTAAGCCCTGGGACTTGGCTCTCCTGAGCACTGGGCAGGAGGATCAGTGCAGGCCCTCCACACCCCCAGCAGCTTTCCCAGAGGTAAGAGCAGGCAGCCTTCTCACCAAAGGCAACCTTCTTTGCTCCCCTGGGGGGAATCAGTGAAGGATCAATGGTATGGTTTCCCTCTTCAGCAGACAGAAATTGAAAGGATCAGCTCTATGTGCATACTTTCACTGTGCAGTTCAGAGTTCTACACCACAGCACCAAGCACTTGGAGCACAAGTGCTAGCTACACCATAAACCAAACTTCAGTCAAAGCCAGCATGTTGTGGAAACTGCTTATTTCAAGGCTGAACATGCAATGACACTTCCTCAGCAGAAGTCCTCTGAGTGCAGCACAATAGCACATTATGGGCTCTCAGGAGCCCAGAACACACCTCACCACATCCCCAGCCAAGCACTGTGCTAGCAACTGTCTGTCATGCTGATCTGCTCCACACCACTGCTGCACAAATACTTTTATGCAAAGTTACTCAAGAGGAAGTCTAAAAGCAGGAAAGTCCTGCTGCAATTAGTTAAAATGAATTATTAGTTTGTGAGGCTTCCTGCAGTTGAAGAACCTTTCAATGAATTACAGACAGTAATGGTTTTGTGGGCAGATACATGAGAACTTCACCAATCTGTTCCAAAACAAGATAACAAAACTATTTCTGATTAACTTCAGTCTGAGCTTTGGAAACAAAACAGCTTTAGAAATGTAATCATACTGGGTGAAATTTGTCTCTACAGAACATGCCTGGATAGAGTAGAAGCTAGTTATACAGACACCTGAAAAGGCACCATGCAGAGCTCCAGCTGCCACTCGGCAGAAGGCAACACGGCAGTCTAGGGGAAAACCAAGGCAGGCAACAGCTATGCTGGAGGCCTGAATACTTTCTCAAATGAGAAGTGGACTTCTCTGAGAAAGGTCATACTGGAAAGACTTAACTACTTTAGCAGGGAAAGCCAGGTACAAAAATACAAAAAAAAAAATCAGAAACAACTTCACCATATTTACAGTCCACCATGCTGGGCCAGGTCTCAGGGCAAAGAATCAGAGCTATCAACAAATCTCTTCCTAGAGGAACCCCCCACCCCAGTCACCAGGATGCAGGCAAAATCTCTTTACGACACCTGAGCCTTGACCTGGTGTGCTGTCACTTCAAGTCCAGAGCTTACCCATCAAAGGAGATTTTTCCATTCAAGACTGGGCAGAAGAAACCTACTTTCTGCACTCGTGAAGAGCACCTGACTCTACATGCATTCATGGAGCATGACACCCCATTTCGTGTTCAAAGTTCAACAAATAGTCTCAAGAAAAAGTGGAACAGATGTTTCAGATCTGTAGTTCACTGTGTGCAGCTAATTGTGTAAGGCTAGCTGAAAGACAAATGAATAATAATGTGAAAAATGATAGGCAGAGAAAGACTTAAGCACCTTACTACTTTTTCATATGGAAGATACATTCCTAAAGTAGCTTTTTCAGCAGACACAAATGCATCATCCTTGAATCCCTCCCTTCCCTTTACATTTTCTAAGCACACAATACCTCACTTACAGATTACTTCTCATTGTTTTTCCATTTGGCCCCATTAAAAAGTTTTCAATTGTTTCCTATTATGTGCTTCATCTTTCTTTATTAGGTGGGTGGAATGATTTGTTAGGATTATTGTATTTTAAAAGAACAAACCCAAGTCCAGTTAGCTAAACAGAATATAATTTTAGAAGGGTGCCTTTAGGTGCTTTTGTAAAGTATATAAATTAATGAACTAATTCAAGCAGCAGCAGTACTTGTTTTGAGAAGTCTGTTTAAGCTATGGCAAGACAATGGGCAGAGGGGAAATCAAGACAGTCAAACAACAGGGCTGTTCAAGATCACGCCATCAGTTTTCACTAAAGCTGAAACCAGAACCCAAATCAGATTCCATCCAATGCCCTACCTCGTACATACCCAGACATGAAAAAACTCATTTATTTCACTGCACATAATTCAACCACCTTCAAAAAACAAAGGTTCAGTCACTGAGCAATTTATCTCCATCCATTTAAAAACTACCAATATTCCCCTTCTCCCTCAAGATCTCTGTCAAAGGCCATACAAGGTCCAGAATGTACAAAAGAGCAAATAACCTTCTAATGAGAGTTTGTGTGTTTTTTCCCTTTTCATGTGCAAAGGGTTGTAAAAGAATAATCCTTCAGTATTTTTCCAGGGTACACTGTAACTTTTGCACAGCATGACAGACCTTTAACACCTCAGTACGTATTATGAATAATTAAAGCAGCTCATGCCAGGGGAAGAGCTACTCTGTGCTGACACGACTGGTTCACATCTCTACAGCAAAATTGCAGATTATGGGACCAAAGGAAACCACGGCCCCTAGGTTTTTGACAGAGATGCAACCCACTGAATGCATCTCAAAGTAGCTGTGCTACAAACATTTACCTTACCCTGGCTCAATCCATTTTGCAAATTAACCTACAGAAAATTGCAACTCTCTGCAGCCAAACCAGAATAACTTTGAAAAACCACCTCGGTCTACAATCTACTCGGCTATGGAAAGAAAAACATTTACTTTTAAACTGAGCTAAGTGTGCACAGATTTTCTTCTACACTGAGTTCAGCTATCAGATTTCACCTTGAAGTGTCTGAGGTGCCTTCACCAATTACATTCAGCTGAATATAATTCAGGTATATATCAAGTGACTCCTGTAATAATAGGATATGCTTTAAGCTAATTGTAGTAAGTGAATAACTTCATATTTCTTACTGTTCCCAACAATGAAGAAAAGACAGCAGTCACACAAAAAAAGGAAGCCCTTCCAGCAGCTCTGGCTTACAGTCCCCATTCTCCAGCAGAAAGCAGCTGTGAGAACAGTGACCCACACAGCACCTAACACTGAAGGGACAAGTTTCAAGACAAGAGCCAGACCACCCCGTAAGATCCCTGCTGGCAGCAGATGCTCATAAGGAATTTACAGAAGGCCCAGTGGCGTCTCAGTGAGTGTAACACAGTTTACAGGCTGCCAGCCAAAAGAATCACTCATTGCACACAGTTGTGTAGGAACTTCAGTACCAGCTGACCACATAAATACTGGAATCATATCTAAGTTATGTACAACAAATTGTTCTAAGTGAAAGCACTGACATATGAAAGTGCCTTAAGAGCATATGCTTGGATTTTTAAACTGACTGCAGTTTCTAAAGCAGAAAATACACACAGCCACCTGCAGAAGCCCTAATTCTCTCTCCTGATTTGATTTGCAACTTCCCTATTTCAGTGAACAACACCAACACTTCCTACTGTACAAAGCATGCTGCAGTATTTTGATGCTAACTTTATCAGTAGCTTCCAAGGACCTCCTTTGAGTACTTGAATTCAGTCATCACCTGTAACAGACTCTCGCCTCTCCTTGAGAAATCTGGAGGCAGCTTCAAACACACACTTTTTTTTCACCAATTTTCACATATTCTTGATTTCTCTTGACATCCTGTGCCCCACAAGAGACCAGGTGTGTAGCTATCTATCCTGTGCTTCATGAGACATAATCACTAACTCCAAGCACAGGTAACTGCTGGAAGCTGGAATACATCAGACCTTTGGCACTCCAGGCCACCCATTTATATGCTGATCCAGAATACTCGAGGCTTTCTGTACAGACTCATTGGCAATGAAAATATTGAACAGTCAGCATATGACCAAAACCAAGAGCTAGGACATTTGTGTTTGTGAGTCTATTACTAAGCTACACATGCCTCCAATAATCAGAGGTGCTAAGATGATTTTCTCCCTCCCTCCCTTTCCATTTTAAAACAAAAGGATAAGACTGACTGCATTACAAGTTCCAAAGTTGCAGGAGAAAAAGCATCACACAAAAAAAATTTAAGTGACAGTTTTTAGTTCTTTCTGCTACTACATGGATGCAAAAAAAAGACTGGTATATTTCAGGAGCACATAATCCTTTTGGTTCAAAAAAAACCCACTTCTGTTCACTAAACAGGAAAAGTGAGACAACAAACAACTATGACTGTCATACTGTCTCTGGCAGCCTGACTTTGTGGGAATAACAAACTGTGACAGGAGGTCAGGAACAGCATTCTCACATTTTGCAAAGTAAGTTTTGTCTTTCACAAAACAGATGCTGTAGACAGAACAGCATTTATAACTATTCTTTCTGAGACACCAGAAGATTATACTAGCTTACTCTCTTTACTGGAATCCTGTCTCACTACCTATGCTTTTGTTGGTTTCTCTACAGTATTCCTATTTCTGTGAAAGAGTTCTTTAATACTTACATCTAAGCAGTCTCCTAACTATCATTCTTCTAGCAGCAAATACTGCAATTAAACAACCTTTAACTAAAATCCAGATTTTCTGCTTCCTTTAAATGCAGATCATTGGAGCACAGAGCTGCCCCCCAAGATACATGGATAAAATGGAGACCTAAATGGGTCAGTTCTCAGATTATCTTTTAGGCAAGAGGCTTTGATTCCTTATTTGCTCTGTTATGGTCAGCACTGAAATCAGGATATAAAAACATCACCACACTATCACACCAAAGGCACATGTGACAAGGAGAACCTCCTCTTGCCACCACAAAGAACACTGGCATTTGTGCAGGGGAAATCAGAGCTCCCCTTGGCTTTGCCACCTCCCACCTGGACAGCCTGGGGCTCTCCAATCCACTCACCCACAGCCCATCCACAAGAGCCCAGTGGATCCACAAATCCTCCTCAGGGAAGGGGGAAGCCAAGGTGAGCAATGGGAGCAGTTCTGCAAGTCTTGGCTTTCCTGATCACTCCCTGGGAAGGTTTCAAGCCAGATCTGTAATTACCTGACTCAAGCGAGAGTCAAAAGAAAGGGGGGGAGGAGAAAAGAGAGATCACTGTTTCAAAAGACACACTCAAGACAACTTACTGTACAGAAGACACTGAGAAAAACTGCACAGACAATTTACTTGTGTCACATGTTTACAGGGGGTAAATTGCAGTTGGCACTTTACCAGAAGGCAACATTTGCCTTGAACATTTGCCATGAAATTACCATTGTTTCAAGTCAAGTTACTATGTCATTACTGCTGGGTAACTTAAGAGTCAAGTACACAATTAATCCATGTCACCAATGCAGATAGTCTGCAAAACATTACAGCCATTAATCTAGTATTTTTAAAAAGGAGGAAGGGTTAAGAGACAAAAGAACTTATTAGACTTCCAGTAACCAGAAGACAAAGCCCATTAGTCAGAGGCAAAGAGAGGAAAGGAAGCCAGTGAGATAAGATGCAGACCCCTAGGGAGAAGCAGCCAAAGAGAAGGAGCCCAGCCAGGGAATTCTGATGAAACTGTTAAGGGGGTTCCCCCTTATCTTCCTGTGACTACCAAGTCCCTCGAGTGTTTATAGATTGTTCTCTCAGCCTTCCAAGAATTCTGGCTACCAATATTCAGCTCTTTCTGTAGTCTGAGGATGAAAGAAAGGACTGTTTTTCTAACATCACATGCTTCTATTTTTACAGTCTCTTCTTACTCAGAGAAGAGTTTTCCTGTTACATTCACATACAGACCCATGTGCCTAATGGAACAATAACATTGTTTCTGCAATTTGCAAGTTCTTACAAACTGCCAAAACCCCATCATGATGGATTTTATAGTGCTCCAAGGCTCTAAATTAAATTTACCAACATTTCCCTGGCATCAGTGAAGAAAACCAAGTGCTTCAGTGTGGGACAGATCTGAGCAGTGCTGGGCACTCTCACTCCTGACCTGCAGCCATGCATCTCTGTATCCAAACTCACTGTGCATTCCTTTCTGCCATGAGGAAATGCAGGTGAAGAAGCCATGTCTGTTCCCTCTTCTTCCATCCCCTTTATACCCCACTGTCCCCATACACATACCCAACACACAGGATTTCTTCCTGTTCCTTAAGCTGAACCAAAGCAAGCAGCAGAACCAAGCCTCTTCCTTATCCACTCACAAATTTGTCAGAACACATCTTAGAAGTCTGTCAAACTGTCTGGCACCTCTTCTTGCTCAATATATACTTCTTCAAATAATTTCAATAAGGGTCTTCCAAAAGAGCTGTTCTTTTCTCTCAAAGCCACTCCTTCCTCTGATTGTCTTTTTTCAACACAATTCACACTAAATGGAAGCAAGATGTAATTATTAACGAATTTCCAAGATCAACAAATTAAAAGAACTACTGACACAAATCGTTGAGAATTTATATGAACACAACAACATTCAACTTCCATATAAAGCAAGAATCTGAGCAGAAAAGGCACCTAACACAGCCTTGAAGATCCTGATTCCATGAGCTGATTACAGCTCATATTGCAGGCTGTCAGTCTCACAAAGAAAGCAGCCAAGTAGTACCAAAGCTGTAGTTCCCCTGTTATTAGTTGTGTTACTTTTTTTTTTAAGAATTACAGCATTCATACCTACATACAACTTGCTATCAGAAAATAATCAGAGTTTTAGAAATCATTACAAGAGCTGGTATTTGCAGTAAGTTTGTAAAGCCAGTTGCACTTTGCAAATCTGAACTAATTCAACACAGATCACGAGCTCTCCTTTTTCTGCTGATGTGCAGCAAACCTTCGCTTTAGACTGTGAGCTGCCTGTCATGTAGAAGTGAATGTTTTCCACAGACCACCACAACACACCTGTGTGGGGGAGACTTTGAGGACAGATCTCTTTACTTTCACATGCAATCTTACCTAAGGGACTGTGTTTCCTTTCCTGAGGATTATCTTCCACCAGGGAAACATGCAGCAGTGTTCAGATGCAGTCAAAGGACACAAGCACTCAGACACTCTCTCTGTAGCCCAAATAAAACACTAATATTGTAGCTACCCATTAACTGTTTAACAAAGAGGTTTTTAAACACCTAAGAATTTGTTTATATAATGCCTTTTGGCCAACTGTTCTCTCAAAAACATACAGACCACACCAGTGAGGCCCGTAATTTCCAAAAAGGTAGGGTAGCTCTGTGCTTTTGTTTGTACAGCTATGCCCCCTTTTTTTTCAGGGCATTTAACTCATTACCCCTTTAAATTATGTGACAGACAGTGTCATTCAAAAAAAGTTACCAGCTGTGGATCAATGCTGTATTCTGACACTTGGCATCAGCCTGCTCAGTTATCAATGTAACATTTTGAAGGGCAGCATATCAGCAGTGTTAACTGTTTAAAAGATAATCAATGATTCTTTCCAGCAACCACAGCACTGATAGGATAGGCATATTCCTCCAACCAGTATTTGCTCAAAACACTGATTATGCAAGTTATAATTTAAGTTGTTATGAGTAGCTTATTAGTACCACCACAGCCCCAGAGAGTGATTAATGCAGATTGCAGCTTGCACAGGAAGGGTAAACACGCTCAGGGGAGGGAGGGAGAGCTGAAGCAGGAAAAAGAAGCGGCTGTGCAAAGGGGATATGCTCAGATGGCGAGAACCACCTAGGAAATAAATCGCTTTACAGTTTATTTCTCTGCCTTTCTCCTGAAAACACTACGAACATTCACGTTCTAGCGTGACACGTGAGAAGGCTGGGCACGAAGCGGCCCCGAACAAAGCAGCCGCTCTGCCCGGCCCGGGGCTGCGGGGCCGCCCGCAGCGACCCCCGCGAGGGAGGTGCGAGGAGCCCGCGGACACCGGAACGGAAAAAACAGGAGAAGCAAACCCCGGGGCGAGGCGGCACCGCCGCTCGGGGCACGGGATGAGCGCGGGGCGGGCACGGCCCGGCGGCACCGGACC
>WBNO01012414.1:358296-431673 GCA_013400575.1 Peucedramus taeniatus | reverse complement strand
GGGGCACCCGGCGGGGCGGGGCCGCGGCACGACTGCACCAAGGTAAAGCGGGGAGGGGGGAAAAGGCGGGCGTACGCGCGGGCAGGGCGGAGGGAGGGGAGAGGCCGGAGATGCGTGCGGTGGGCCGATCCCCCCCTTTGCTTTGCGCGTTGGTTCCGCCCGACTGCGGGGGCAAGGCCGCCCCGGCCGCCAGGGGGCGCAAGGACGCCCCCCCACACACCGGCAGCGCCCCCTAGTGGCCGCACGTTTCCAGGCCATGGGGGGCGGCAGCGCCATCTTGACAGTGGCAGTGGCTGTGAGGGCGCCCGGTGGCGCAAGGACGCAGTGACCCACAGTGCTCGGTGACCCACAGCAGTGTGAGACCCATAGCACTTAGTGACCCACAGCGCTTATTGAGCCACAGTGCTCACTGACCCACAGGGCTCAGTGACCCACAGCACCCACTGACCTACAGCGGTCTTTGACCCACAGCACTCCAAGCCCCCAGTGCCCACAGCGCTCAATGTCCACAGCTCTCGGTGCCCACAGCAGTCTGTGACCCACAGCTCTCGGTGCCCACAGCCCTCACTGACCCTCAGTGCTCATTGACCCACAGCTCTCAGTGCCCACGGCAGTCTGACCCACAGGAGGAGAAGGCAGCGTCTTAAGCTGCGCCAAGGGAGGTTTAGGTTGGACACGAAGAAGAACATCACAGAAAGGGTGATTAGACATGGCAATGGGCTGCCCAGTTTGGTGCTGGAGTCACCATCCCTGGAGGTGTTAAGGAAAGACCGGACATGGTCTGGTTGAGAGGGTGGTGTTTGGTCACAGATGGGACTTGATGGGGTCAGAGGTCTTTTCTAACTCGCCTGATTCTGTGTCCCCCAGCCCTCCATGCCCACAGCCCTGCTGTGGTTCTCAAATAGCAACTAAAAACCATGTCTGTCAATGAGTTTCATTGAGTGACCCGCAGAAGTAAGGAAGGAAAGGGTCAGGGAGGATTTTGTCTCTGCTAGCATTAATATTTATACCTGTTCTCGAGCTTGGGAGAGTTTCCAATGCTGGGAAATATTTCTATTCAGGCATTCAGTTGCATTTGGCTGGAAGCCAAGGTATGAATAAGGTGCATAAATCTATACTGGAGCTTGTGTCTATGTTGTTATATTTCTGTATGCTTCTATATTATATAAGCAGGGCCATCCAAGGATAGCTGAGAATTCATTTTCTCTGCTAAATTTCTCATTCTGCATTAAAATCTTTCTCTGCTTGTAAGTGATAGAGAATTTAACACACAGGAGAAGAAAATGGTATGAAAGCATGAACAACAGAGTTGGACAAGACTAGAGACGAGTTCATCTTGCTTTAGAGTTTACCTGGACGCTGTGTGCTTTTCGTGAGAAAGCTAAGAAATAAGTAAAGCAATTTTTTTTGTTTCCCTTCCCCCTTCCCACAGTCTAAGTCAGCATTTCTGTTCTTCCTGAGGCTCCTGCAGCACAGGAGGCATTCCCAGGGCAAGTCTGTATGTCCTACTAAAACCAGATAATGCCTCGACCACCTCAGACTAAGAGAATGAAAACCCAGTGATCAAAAGGAACTAGTTAAGGGTTTCCATTTTCATTTATTCAAGTGAAAAAAATGTTGTAGAACCTTAATTTTGTGCAAAATGGCTTATTTGAACTGACAGAGGAAACAGTGATAAAATCCGTGTCCTTGCTTTTACTATTTAATTATATTCTCTTTGCATGGAGTTTGATTTTTCTGATCAAAAGACTGCTCCATATGCAAAAGCAAGCTTAAAAGAGATCCAAGTTCAGTCAGAAATCTGAGGCACAGATAGAACAGCAGAGTTCCCATCCCAGCTGATGAACAATGTGAGTACAGTGACTTAGGGAGTCTGGTTCAGAGGTGTTGATCAGGGTTTCAGATCACTTCAGCTTGCCAGCAGTAAACCCTGTGAAACTCACCCTGCTTTTAGATACCATTAGAAAATATCTTGGTTCAGTAACTTCATTCTTTTTCACCAAATCTGCACATATTTATGATTTCAGCTTGTAGATGGAAAGAGTGAGAAATAAATCTTTGAGTCAAATTGATGGGAATGTCTGGAAATTTACAGGCTTGTGTCACTGGTAGAAATGAGGATGTAACACCATCATGGAAGAACATGATCTTTCATTCTAGTCATTTTTCACCATGTGGAGATGGAATACGTTAGCTGTGATTGAGATTTTGCTAGGATTTGGTTTTGTCTGAGTCTTTTAAAAAAGCTATGAATGATCAATCAAGAATGAAAATCAAATGAAATGTTCACTTTGCCAGTTCATGCTGCAGCCGTGTGTGGTCAGCTTTTGCAGAGCACTGTCACAGGCCACTGAGTCATTGATTTGAGTAAAAGAAGACAAAATTACTTTTGTGGAAACTAGATTTTGAAACTTAATATTGCTGGAAGGCATGTGACCTATCCAGCTATCACAGGAATCTGTGACCCCTTCTCTGCTCCCTGTGCCACAGGAACTCATTGTCTCAGTTGTTGGCCCTCAAGGAAATGACAGCCCAAATCCACTGCTGCCTTAGGAACCACGGACTCATTTTGGCAGACCTGCATGAAAGATGAATATGGATTACTGACCTCTCGTTGCTGTGGAGAGCTCTGAAAGGAATGATTGATTATCTTCTGCATTAGCAGCAGGAGAGAGACTGCAGGTCACTTTTTAGCTAAGTGGCATCATTTAGCTTCTTAAAAAAAAACTCAGATATGTGAATTTTTCTGCATCTCTTTAAATAAACATTAACCAAGGAGGGCATTTGAAAATAGGAGCTGTAGATTGGCATACAGGCTGGATTGTCTCAGGGGCACATACTATGGAACATGGTGGTGTTCCCTACTACAGTGTTGATACACCGTGCTCTTGAACGACATCATTAACTTCAGTAACAGAGATGTGACCACAGCTTAATTTGGAAGGCAGTCAGCCCAGCAGTTTGTCACTGTGTCTTTAGACTCCTTGCCAGTAGCAAACCAGCTGTCAAATAGAACTTGTGTTGCTCCTAAATAAAACATTTTACATCTGAGAAGTTCAAAGCTGCCTTTTCAAATTATTTCATGCAGGGTTTTGTTCCCCACCTCCCCATAGCAAATCCAGTTTCAGCACCAGCTCTAGGTGTGTGTTACTAACGTGTGCCCCAGTTAGCTGGGATGTGAAAGAAGAGATCAATTGTTTTAAAATACCCTTTTTTCTCCATGGGCTCTTCCTTTCAACCTGTATTTTCTAAAATCCTCTATGTACTCACTACTGGCAGATTTTATGCTTAAAGTGAGGAGCTAATGCTTGATTTGAGAAGAAAGAATGAAATTAAATAGACTTACAACTTCACAAAGGAGCTGTGCAGAGGATGAGGGTGCTGGACGTGTGTTCCCAGCCAAGCATCCCCTGCTGGGACGCAGCTGTGGTTTAGCTGCTCCCGGATCTGCAGTCAGTCTTGGTGCAGCCTGTCCTCTGTCCTGGCTGTGCTTTGACACCGCACTGTTGTGGTCATTGTATAGTGCAGTTGGCAGATTCTTTTATTTTTATATGAACTTATAGTTTAAATTCTAGACATGCCTGCAAATAGCAAAATAAGACTAGGGTTTTGTTATTCAGATTATTGAACTTTTGGGTCAACCGTCTAACAATCCAAAGGAATGTCTATTTGTTTCCTGAAAGAAAAACCTACTGCGTTTTATAGTTAAGGGACTATTTGTTTTAATTAACAGCGAAAAAAGTTTGCACGTTCACCATGCAGTGAGTCATTAAGTGCTCGAATCTCCTTTGGAGTTTGGCTACAATGGGATGTTTCAGGTGCTTGATGCGGGTATTGATAAGAGGGGGTTGCGTGGAGACCGAGGGAGGGTCCCAGCCCCGCTGCCGGCTCTGCCCAGCATCCAGCAGGGATCCTTTGGGAGGCAGCGCTTGGCTTCCCTCCAAAGCCCGGGTTCCGGCTCCGAACTCACCATGCCGCTTGTCCCCACCGACGCGGCTGTGCGGACACTCCTACCTTTGACCTCTCCCGGTTTGCTTTGTGGCGGTAAACACCCGACATTTGCTCAGCTAATACAATAGCCCTGTACTTTTTGACAGAAACGCCTGTGGTTAACCTCTGTGGGCTGCATGCTGCAGTAAAATGAAGGGTGGTAGAAGTTAAACAATGGGTGTGACTACCACAAGATGGGTGTTAGTGGGAAAGTGGTGTAACATCCACTTAGCATTCCAGAGATGTGAAATATAATTATGATTTAAATGCCAAAGATGTAAGTTGCAAGATGAGTAACTACAAGGACATGAAAGCCTCCCTTATCTTCCTTTCTATCCCACTCAGAATCATTTTGCACACCCACAAAACTAATACAAGTAGTGTCACTTGATGAAATTGCACCTGATACATGACTTGTACCATCACTTACATTTCTGTCAGTGTGGGCTCTGTTTATACCAAAGGAAAAATTCCTATCTCATTTACAACATTTTAAGTTGGAAGTAATTTTGCTCTCAGTGGAATTACTCCCTATTTATACTCCCACTCAGATCAGAATCTGACCCAGGCTTTGAATTTTGTCTTATTTGCTCTCATCCTTTCCTGTCATAGACAGAAGTCCTCGATCTGTAAAGGGCTCCTCATACCTTCATTTATGTATCTTTGCAGAAATGGCTTATGAGCAGGTCTGTAATGGTAAGAATTGTTGACTAAATGAGCCCTGGGAGCAGCTGGTTGCTGATTATACATGAAGAGCTGCTTAATGTCTTTTACATCATCCAGCGTGTGTGGGAAGGAGAGCAAGAATGCAGAAGTGCAGCCCATGCCTGGATGAGGGGCTACACAGTTCTGTAGCAATTCCAGCACAGAGGAGTTAAAGAACAAAAGAGTAAGTCGTAGGTGAGGGAGGGAAAGCAACTAGTGGAGAAAATAATTTAGTTCTAGACTTTTCAATAAAATCTTTATAAACAGGTTCTTGGTATGTTTAAAATCCAAGGGCAGCAGGTATAGTCAGCTCTGAACAAAGGGCATGTGCTGTCCCAAGCTGTCACCTTGGAAATTGTCTGATGCATAGATGAAAACTGAAACCTGTATTTTAAACATTTTTACCCCTAGCATTGTTCCTTTTATTTTCTTTATGGATTACATGAAAACCTAACCTTATCAGCTTCTCAGAGGTGACACCTTCAGATAAAAGCAGAGAGGGAGGTCAGGAGAGGCTCTAGGTGAGGCCAGGATTTGGGACCTGCTTGTGCTAGGTTAGCCCTTATAACTGAACTGTTTCTTTTCTGTACAAAATATGCACCTAGCAGGGGGAAGGAGTGATTTTTCAGATACATGTACATCTGTGCTGATTTCACTGCCTGAAATGGAGCTCTAGAGTGGATAAAGTAAAACACTTACTCTAAAAGTGTTTGATGAGCTGGGACTACCTAGTTATATTATTGTGGAATTTCTTTCCTAGAAATACCATAAACATTTGCAAGCAATACTTTTTGCTGTGTAGGAAGAATAATTTTCTGTCTGGGGGAAAAATACATGATTGGTTAAACATGTTAAAATACAAATAGCAAAACAAAAATATTAGCTCTTAAGAATCAGAGAAAAATAGTTCTTGAAACCATGAAGGGTCTTTCAATGACAGCAACAGTTAAGATAAAGCTAGGAATTTATAGTTCAGGATTTCTTATGAAAAAGAACCATGAACCAAATCCTGTGTTCAGGTTAGACTCTGTAATTCCAGCTTTGGTGAGGGAAACAGGGTGTGAGTGTCTGGAGCCACAGGAGGCTGGTTCTGGTCAGCCACTGTGCTGGAGGCAGCAGCTCAACAACAGTACAGCCTGAGAAGCCTTTGGCTCAAGCCCTCTTTTACAACCCAGAATCCCAGGAATTGCCACAGACTGCAGGGATTTGAGCCACAGCACACTGCCAAACTTCCCACGGTAGCTTGGGCGCTGCATTAGGAAGCAGCTTTTCCTCATGGCCAAGAGCATGTTCCCTCCAGAGGGAAGGTCAGGCTGTCTGAATTACTCTGCTCCAAACTGTCCATTCCCAGCACACAGGTCTGATTTCAGGGTAGATTCACCCACAGTAATTAGAGCTCCAGGTTGGCAAATGGATCCTGATAGTCAGATAACATCCTGTCCCTGACACTTGTTCCTCACTGCCTCCGTGTACTTACTTGGCAGTGCTGCTGCACCTTCCTTTGGGACAGTAAGGTACCTCTGACAGCTGCAGTGCCCCTTAAGCAGAAGTCATTGTTTCTGTTAATTTAATTCGTGACAGAAATTTTGTTATCCAGAAGTGGATTTGTCTCAGGGATCTTTGTGGTCTGTCATGAAATAGTGTAATCACTTACATGATAAAATACTAATTTACATAAAGCAAGAATAAGATTTCATTCTTTCTTCCGACAAATAGTCTTATCACACCTGGAGGCTGATTCAGTGGGCTCAGCAGGTACACAGCTCTCTGAAAATCAAGACATTCAGGACTTTCCTAAATCCACAGTTAGTCTGCCTCTCCTGAGTGCTTAGATAAAATAGCTTTCATCACCTTTTCATCACATCAAACTCCAGCTGAATCATTGCTGCCTACTGTCATGGTATCACAAATAAGCCTCTCAGCCCCGGGAGCCTACACAAGTTTTCAGCAATATTGTGGTGGTTTTATCATGTATTTCATTCACAGATTTGCAAAGATAGGGTCAGCATTGGTACAACAATGTCTCAGGAAGGGGGACGCGTAGAGTTTCGGTTACTTGCCCAATGTCTGTTGCAAAACATCAGTGAAACAGAACCCAGGCATTCTTGTACCAGGCTTGATTCAGCAAAGCACTAAACCAAGTGCTTAACTTTGACCAAGAGCTCAAGCTGTTTGAATGGAGATAGATTTAAATATCTGTAGAAATACTTTGCTGGACTGAATCCTCAACTTTCAACAGCTAATTATTGTTTACAGCTATTTCAGGGTTTTTTCATATAGCTCAGCATATCTTTGGATGGCAGAAAGATTTTTAAACAAACTGAATGGTGTGAACAAATGTCCTGCTTGCTGGCCTTTTGGCAACTCTAATGTTCATGCATATGTTGGGGGGGTTTGTCTTGTCTTTTTAGATGACACCAGCAACTCGACAAGAAGTTCTTGGCCTTTACCGCAGGGTTTTGCGAATAGCCAAAAGCTGGCAGTCGGCGTCAGGACAGATAGAGGAAACCATGAGAGAGAAAGAGTACATTAGAAATGAAGCCAGAACATTATTCCAAAAAAACAAAAACGTGAGTATCCTCACGGTGTCGAATTTCCGAATTACTCTTCTCTTGCTTTTCGCGCGCTGTGGTTGGATGCTAAGATAGGAATATAAGGGTTGAGTTCCCAAAATTTCATTCACCTTAAATGCTCCTGTATTTGGGTTACAGTTTAAATATCATCCCTGAGAAAACTCAAACCATTTCAGCTCTTCATTAACTACTGTAGAAGTCTAAAAGGTCTTTTTTTCAGTAAAAAAGTGCCAAGAAAAAATTAAATTCCAAAGATACTGCTTGTGTAATTGAAGCAGCTTTTGATCTTTACAAAGTTAGCTAAGTGTATCATTACCCATGCAATGGCAAACAGAACTCAGCAGCTTCTTTTTTTCTTTTCAAAGCAGCAATTATTGGCACTTCTTTTAAAAGAAGCACTTTAATTTTTTTCTTAAGGAAGAAATTTCAAACCCTGGTAATCAAAGGCCCTTCTTGTAATTCAAGATCACAACACTTATTTATATCCTATATTGGTCTGGGAATAAATTGAAGTAATGCAAAATCAAAAAAATGAATTTAAGTCATAATTCACTCCACATTTCTCACTTCAAAGAGAGTTTCTGGGTAGGATGATAACAGAATGTACACCAAGCAGTGTCTTTCCTTTCTCCACTGGTGACCTTGCAGAGTGATGAACAGATGAGTGTGGTTTTTCTAATAGATGTAGTAGTAGTTTACATGTGTATTGTCTTTTTACAGAGAAAATACCATGTCTGGGTAAAAAACTCCTTCTGTTGCCTTAGTCCTGACAGCCTCTGGGTGTTAACATTCAGGGCCATCAAGCCCAGAACTGTTGAGTCCAGGAAAATACCAATGTTACCTTTTATGGGTGTGAAAAATACAATTCATTGTATCCTTGAGTTTGCCAAAATAAGCTAAGGAAAGCCACGTGCTGAACATTATTTACACTTGAGCTTCCAATTGCTAGTTACTGTGCTCAAGTAAAACACTTGTTTGTCTGATCATCATAGGTAACAGATCCAAAGCTGATTAAGCAGTGCATAGAAGAATGTGAGGCAAGAATAGAAATTGGACTTCACTATAACATCCCCTACCCGAGACCTGTGAGTATAAATCACTAAGTCTTCACTGATACCCGCTGAGCTTTCCCTGTGCAACAAAACCATCAGTTTCCATCACTCTCAGTGCACTGCATTTTTAGATGAGCTGGCATTTAAATGTGTGCTAAAGCAGAGCCAAATGTACATTGAGATGTTCTCTATCTTTTACTGTAAATTGGAGAATTTCTTCTCAAAATAAGGAGTCAAAGCCTAAATGGAGTTGCAGGAACTAAACTCCCAATGCCTCTGAATATTTAGCCAACCAATGAATATAGACAAAAATGGTAATGGAATCAAATAATAGAAGAGAATGAGAGAATAAAAATACCTAATTACATCTGCCATAGGTACAGTAATTTTTATAGCCTACATTACTGTTAACTGTTCTCCTGGTCACAAATCAGGCCTTATTAAATACCTGTGTATGTTGCTGCTTCTTTTCCCTTCTTCCTGCAGAAGAACATGTCCAAGATTACTGAAATGCTGGAAGTTGCAGCAGAGTCTTCTGTTTTACTGTTCAATACAGTTTCCTCACTGCCCAGTCACTTTTGTCAGTAATACTTTATGCTGCCTCTCATAGAGACATCCTCTCCACTCCTGTTGATGAATTTATGTTTTCACATCTATAGTTCCCTTATCAAGGCAGTCATGGCAAAAATTAAATTGTGTCTTTATCAGATGCTTGCCTAGGCTATGGTCACTGTTACCATGTGTTTCAGTATACAGAATAACAATACACAGCAGGCAAAAAATGTTCCTAGAAATGGGCCTAAAATGTGTGCCCTGCAGTGGTTTCAAAATCCCAAAGGATCTGCTCTCTCAGACAAAATGGATGATTATTATTTTTCAGATTCTAGAAATCTCTACTGCTGCTTTAGTCAGTGCTTTTACTACTATTTGCACCTAAACACCCATCTTACAGGATGACAGCCTCAGCAACAGTAACACCTGACTGCTACCACCTACATTTTTCAGTCATTTAGAGGGGTTACAGCTGCATGATTCCCACTAACACTCTTATGAAATACAAAGACTTTGTCAATCAAAGGAAGAGTCTGTCACCTATTGCTCCTTATGCTTATGGAGTCAATGACATTGATTGTGCATTTAAATATGCCATATATATAGAATCATGACAGTAAAAAGGCAGGCTTTCAGTACATACAGTTTGGGGTTATTTTGTGACTTGTTAAGTAGGCATGAATAAATCACACAGTGATTCAAGACATTACTCAAGAATTTTTAGGGTTTCTAGTTCTTAGTGTTCTGGAACATTGTCAGCAATCCTATTTCATCAAGTATCATTGTAGTCTGATACCAAACTGCAAAACAAAGTTACTAAGGCCTAGCATATATAGGATTTTTTAAGGCCTAAAATATGTAGTATGTTAATAAGCAGAACAAGGAGTTCTCTTTTAGTTCCACCACCAATTAATTCTGAAAGTTACTCCACTAATCACTCCTCAGAGAGTGCTCCTCCTAGAAATCTAGTAACTTGTCTTTAGACAATAGAGTTACCCTCTCCAAAGTGTGAAGAAATGATTTAAAACTCAGTGAAACTTAGTCTGTATTTTTCTTCCCAATATGCACCTAACTGGTGGGATTTTCTTTTCCAGATCCATCTGCCTCCTATGGGCCTTGCCCACAAACAAGGCCGAACATTGCGACACCAGGAAAAGCTAAGGAAGATTTCTAAGCCAATATACCTGAAATCCCATGATGAAATTTCATAAGCCACCATTTAAGCTGTGGTGTGTAATCACATCCTTTGAACTGTGAACTGCAATCCAGATGATTTGTGTGCATGACTGTGAATAGTGTGGTCACTTGCTCACACATTTCCTGAGGCCAAAAAGCCAATTGATCCATTGTGTATGATGGATAAGGTTGGTTTAGTATTTATTACATTTCAACCACTGACTTGTCAATAAAAGTAACACTTTTTAAGGAGTGAAGTGTGATACAAAGATTACTTGGACATCAGGACAAACTGCAGCAGGATTTCGAACTCTCTGTAACAAGGTTCTCTGGTGATTTGAGGGTTCCCTGTGCTCAGTTGTGACTCAAGACTGTGCCTTGTTTAAGGTCAGCCAAAATCAAGGGAGTCTGGGACAGTCAAGTCTGAATGCCACTGGGAATACAGTCACTGCACCATGCACCTGCTCTCCTTCCTCTCTGCTCCCTGCTCTGCCTGCTGTCCTTGGAGGAGAGTTCCAGTTTCATAGTACCCTTACGGGGAAGTTTTGTTTCTGGATAGTAGAAAAGAGACAGCAGAAGTTCCACTACTCCTTTTCCTTTTTGCAAACTGCAGAGGAGTAGCCTAGAGTCTCTATGTCAGCTTTTTTCTCTCTTCCTTTGGAGAGGGTGTGGATGTGAAATGCAAAGTTTGGAATGCTATTACACAACTCTGAGTAAAACATTCCAGTGTTGGGTTCCTCAGGTTCCCATGCATGGACTGGCTGAAAACTCTGCCTTCAGGATATCACTATGGGAACAAGCTTAGGATGCTTTGGTGTCCTCACTGTGTGTTTCCACATGGTCAGCTTTTCAGCATCATCAGCACACTGGCTTTCTCAACAATTATTTTAATTTTAGTGTTAGGTTTTAACTCCTTTGTTATGGATAGAGTCCCCAACTTCAGTAAAAGAAAGTATCTACAAGTCTCCTAAGCTTGAGGGGTTTCCCAGGTGCCTCATGAATAAAAGTAAAATTAATTTAATTTTTTTTTCATGGCTACCAGTTGTTTTGGCTCCTTTGCAGTCCTGTGACTTTACCAGGCTGCTGACATATTCTCTTCAGGGAAGTTAGGGGAGCCTTCCATCCTTCAGGCTTGAAATACCAATGAGACCAAGCTTGGACAAGAGCCACACTGTACTGGACGCTACCTAAGCACAGTCCACAGCACTTTAGGGACAACCTATTCCAGCCTGACTTTAATAGTGGCAATAAAAAAGCAAATTTGAAACACGCATGTGTGTATGATTTCCTTTTAAAGTGGATCAATGAAATCTCATTTTTGAGCTCGCCAAGTCATTTGAAACTCTCCAAGCTTTAATAAGCAATAACAAAGAAATATTGCTGACTACCTGAAAAGTAAGTTAGAGCTGGTCCTGTGCAGAACAGACTGACAGTCCATCCCCAAAGAATGCACTTTCAAGAGTGAAAAAAGTACAAGCAGATGGGAAAGTATATGAAAACAATGAGAAGAGTAAATCAGCATGACAGGTACTGGCTAGCCCAATTTGTCACTACCCTTTATGGCTCCAGTCCACAAAGGTCTCCATTCCCATATAATTATTTCCTGGGAATGCCTCATGTGGGGAGTAACAGGTAAAATGCCATTGTTCTGTCAGTGGAAGCTTTGCAAATTTACTACTGCCAGGAAGATAAAAAACTAAATTCCTTTAGCCTAGGAAAAGGGGGATTGCATAAAAAAAATTACCTTGATTGCACACACTGCTTAATTCTTCATTGAAAGAAGTCTAAATACAGGCTAATCTGATACCCTAATTCTGATACACCAGTGTAGGATGTGTCAACTGAGCCCAACCAAAATGTGCAGAGGCAAGGGATTTGAATGGAAGCTTAAGCTCACTCTTTGTCATTAAACTATCATTTGAATCTTTTGAATTGCTGAAGTTCATGTGACTAATGAAGGTGCTGATGCTCTGACACATCAGGTGAATAAACAGCCATGGAAATGAGCAATCTAAATTTACTGTCTGTGTTATAGTCACAACTCTTTCCTAAGCACATATACTGTAAGATGTAGATTATTTTCAAAGAAGAGCTCTAAAATTCCAGAAGATTTACACCAAATTGAAATAACAACAGGAGTTTGAGTTTACTTCTGAAGGAAAATACAAAGAAGCAATTTTTAAAAGGTTCAAATAACCTCAAGTAACTCAAATGAGTATCCACTTGCTTAACTGAGAAACTAGCAAGTAACAGCATTACATTATTTGAGATGCCTTAAAATGCTAGACAGTCTAATAATTCTTCAAAGGATTTGAAAAATTATTAACTGGTGCTTCATCCTCATTACTCTCCATCACCAGAAGGCAAAGACTGAAATTTGTTAAAACTTCAGGCTGTTCAGCTAAAGGAAGGATTAGATCAGCTCTTTTTCACGTCTTGAGAGCAAACCCTTTCATAGCTTAAGTTAGTCAGTATGGAAAGGAGAATCTAACTAGAGTCCTTTGTTTTTGGAGATCACACTGACCAACTACCATTTTGAGGGAGTTTCATAAAAAAAAATCCACCTGCAACTCAGTCGAGCAGGTAGGCAGACATCTCAGCTGGTACTCTTGCATTAGATGCCAAGGTCCTTATAACTTCTATCAAGAAGTATCCCAATGATTGCACAATATGTCATTCCTACACATTAATTTTACTTGCAAAAACAGGTTGTCCTAAAATGCCTCTGCTTTCTGCAGAATTTGTAATGCACTGGATTCACGCAGTCAGTGTACACTCTGTCCTGTACTTGCTGAACCTTCTCTTACTCCCCTTCCAGTAAATACTGTCATTTTCCAATATATCACCCTAGTCAGGAGATGCTTTAGAATAATTTAGAAGAAAATGATGACATTAACTTTTTATTCTTCAGAAATAAAAGTCCTGAGTCAATTGCATGAACTCTCCTGCAAGCCAGCTGGTAAGCAAGGCAGTAATAATTTGTTGACACATTATCTGGCCTTGAATACCTAAATAACACCTCCTTTCTGGAAATTCTGTCTCTAAATCCATCACTACTAAGGCTTTAATTTATGAAGTTGTGCACTTAGGACTAACATTAGCAAGCACACAACCTTTTAAGAAGATGGATGTGGCACCTCCTTATTGAATGTCCCCCTCAACATTGTCTGGGGGTGAGGAAATGCTGATTGTGCTGCAGCAGCTCCCCAGTCGATTCCCAGGGCAGCATCACAGCACCAAAACAGGTTAAGATAGGTTAGGGTACCTGATCCATCTTCCCATTAATACAAGCTGCTTCTTGCAATGCCTTTCAGATGTGAAGAAAATAAGGTAAGCTGGACCTTGCTGTCCTGGGCCCTACTATATATCCATCAGAAATGGAACAGTAAAATCCATCTTTTATCCACAGACAGAAAGGTCACTTATTTGATCATACCTGTACATTCATTTCCAAGAATGCTAATTAGAGCAGAGACCTGCAGCTTTCACTAGTAACTCTAATCCTAATAGGCACAATATTCTAGCTATAAGTGGAAGAATTTGAAGTCTTTGTATTGTCTTCTTCTTTTCCATTGTATAATTTTCCCTTTAACAGCCCAACAATGTTCAAATCCACAGGGGTAGTACTTTCTAAAAAGAATTTTTGTACAGATAAGAGGAAGGTTTCAGTCTCCTAAGAAAATGTACAAACCCTGTCTTAGAGCATCCCTAGCTGGAAATCTGTCTCTGCTAAGGGAAAAATACCTCTTGCTCCATAATGCATTTTTTTCCATCTGCCTTGAGTTATTACCAAGGCTGTAAATCTACAATTTGAAGTAATTACAGGTGGGGTTTGTGGCTTATTTAATGAGTGCTTCTAATTAAGAAATGAAAATTGTAAACCTGTCAATCCAAGGATTCTAATACTACTATTACAAGATACTTAGAATGTCCAAAAATTTTTTACATTTCTATCATGTTCAGCTAGCGGCTGAGTTGCCTTTTTCTTTTTTCTAAATGCATCTCAGCCAAGAAAGGTTGTGAATTCTAATGTTTAGCCAGTTTATCATTCTCCAGGAAGGTCTAGACAATGCTAAGGAAATAAGGTTTGGAAGCTCATTTCAAAGAACCACAGAAAAATATCTCTAAGACAGATATCCCTTGACAGTAAATTCCATTACTTTTTCTGTACTAGGGAGGGCAGCCTAGGAGATCATGTACTGCTGTAATCATCAGCTAAAGCAGGTCAGCCATGCCTGATCCCTGGTGAAGGGGATGCACAAACCCTCTCTTACAGACTCCTCTCTTATCTATATATTTTTTATCATGTCTACAAAATCTTAAAATACATCTTTAATGACATTCCAAGAGATGCCTTCATATCAAATCTAAACATCAGCACATAGAAAGCATTTAGAAAATCAACACAGTAAGAAGGACATTGCACACAAGTCGTAGCAAAGTCACTGTATATTCAAAAGAACCACAACTATGTCATTTAATAAACTACCAATTACTGTCTGTTCACAACAAGGGGTTAACAAGCAACCCACATGGCAAGCTATTACACAGATTTCTAACAGTTTAAAAGTAATTGATCTCCATAAAATATTATTTAGGTAGTAAATCTGACTTTTTAAAAATTGTTTAATTTAGAGGACTGTTTGCATGACCAGCATTATCTATAAGAGGATTGACAAACCTTCATTTTAGAGTTAATTGTTGTTAGCCCAGCCTCCCTTTCAGCAGGTGAGATGTCACCAGTGCCTTGTTACAGGAGCTACCTCTGAGTAGAAAGATCCTTCTGAGAGCAGTGACTGAGCTGATCAATCCATAGGGAAGGATTTAACAGCCAGGTCCTGCCCCTTAGGCCTGCACACAGAGCTTCCACACAAGGAGGCTCATGACTGGTTTGTTATCTCTGACACCACAGTCACCTAATTAGTGATTGATACAATTACAACAATTAGATGCAGACATTCAAAAATACAGTAATCACCACAATGTTTTTTTAAATGTATAGTAAATTTCTGTTAATTTTAATTATATGAAAACTACAAAATATCTCTTATGAAGTCTAAGAAAATAATTTTTTCAAGAACCAATTTTAATTTATTTATAGATCTACTGAAACATGATTCTCTTATTAAAAACTGTTATCTATTTGAGTGTGCTGTAACATTTATAAACAAGTTTTATTTTGGTACAGGTGCCAAATATCATTTAGTCTAATTTGTTAAGAGTAGTTTCTTCCTCTCAGTAATTTGAAACACCTGCACATCTCTGTCCCTTTTATTAAAACAAACAAACATCCTTTAGGTGTCCTGGCCTGACATCTTTGCTCTACTCCCACTTACCAATGATGCACCAAATGCCTGCGTGCTGGGCTGTTAATGAGGTGTCAGGTGTGGTACATGAAGCTGCTGTTTACCTGTGCTTCTTCCTGCAGAGCAGCACTGCACAACACACCCCCAACACTTCTGCCTGACCTTGCAGTACCATTCTTATTTTATTAATATCTGCATCAAACAAAGCAGTGGTTAATAAAACAATAATGAACTGTTTTCACCTAAGCACAACACAACAGACAAATTCCTGACAAGAACTGTGTCTTTTAAGGAGTTGTAGCAGCATCCCTTAATGCTTGGATACTGGAAATTGCCAAATGATGGCTGAATCTCTGACTTCATGAAGCCTCCAGCAAGTCATTAAAATGCTGCAATTTGAGCAATGAAAAAAATACAAGACCCCAAATTAGTGGATGTCTGTGTAGTGCATGTTTTTTTAAATGTTTGCCTTGATCTTTGTGCTTCTCTTGTCCTGTGTACACAACAAGTCTAATGATGCATCTTTAGTACCTTCTTGGCATGCTGTGGGGATTAGTTAATGACTGCACAGCTCTTTGAAGATGTTCGGGCTATTTTATTTTTAATTAATGTTTGCAAGCTACTTTGAGCTTCTCTGATGAAAGGGCTTAAACAAGTACAAAATTTCAGGCAGTTATTAGTCCATCATGCAAGAGAGCAAGAGGAGGAAGTGGGGGTAGAGTCAATTTTCCTCACACTGGCTGGAATGGGGCTGTGTTTTGGATTGTGCTGAACACTGGGTTGATAATACAGAGATGTTTTTGTTATTGCTGAGCAGGGATTGCACAGAGCCAAAGCCTTTTCTGCTTTTCATACTGCCCAGCTGGGAAGGAAGTTGGGGGTGCCTGGGAGGGTTGGGAGGAGACACAGCCAGGACAGGTGACCCCAAATGAGCAAAGGGACATTGCAGACCATGTGACATCATGATCAGTGTGTGAAGTGGGGGAGAAGAGGGGAACATTTGGAGTGATGGTTTCCCAAGTCACCATTACATGTGATGAGCCCCTGCTCTCCTGGGAATGCCTGAACACCTGTCTGCCTGTGGGAAGCAGGGAATTATTGTTTTGCCTTGCTTTTGTGCATGGCTTTTGCTTATTAAACTGTCCTTATCTCACCCCATGAGATAGTGGGGGAGGGAGGATGAGTGAGTGGCTCTGTGGGGCTGGGCTGCTGGCAGGAAGTGAAGTGAGACTGTGGGAGAAAGAGAACAGCTCCATGTATCAGGTACCTGGAATATGTAGGTAAATAATACTGAAAAAAAAAGAAGTTTTATGGCACAAGCATACTGTTCTGAGAAATGGCAGCTCCCAATACATGTGCTGTTGAGAAGTTTTCCATGGGAATTCTAAGACACATCATCAAGGAATGACTACAATTTTATAATACAGCTTGGGTAGTTCATTCTATCTGAGGATTGGAGGACTGGTTTCATATGTTGACAACAAAATATTCTCATCTCCTCCCTCCTTGTCCTACGTACTCCTGAGACACAGAAGTGGTAGGCAAACCCAAAATCTTTTTGCAAGAGTTGTGAAGTAGATTTCCAGTAAAATCAGCATCAAAACTCTTTAGGCCTGATTTCATTAAATAAAAAAAAAAACAGCCATGCAACCACTGAGGAGTAAAGCAGATCTTTACAATCTCAATATTGCACCCTCTCAGTCATCCAGCTGGCACAGGGCTGCCACACCTCGATTTATCCAGTGTTTCTGGGGCTTGTCTGAAGGGAGTTCAATCGACAGAACATAGTTGGTTGAGTGCCCAGTGGTGGATAAGACACCTCTTCTTTCACTTGTCTTGTATACAGGGCATGAATAGACATTCTGATGAAGAAACTTGGAACTTTCTCCAGGTTTCAGCCATATTATGGGCAAAGGATCGTAGAGGATTTTTGGTAGCGATTCTCCAATTACCAAGGATTCTCTATCCCATCGTGCACCTTCCAAAAAAAGGCCTCTCACGTAAGCCCCATCTTCTGGCATTTTCTCCATTGTGTGCTCCTGTTTCATCACCTAGAATGATTAAACCATTGCTTGGTTTTATTTTTATCTGGAGTATACTAAATCCTATAAGTGACAGTCTGAAGTTGCTCCTTTAAATAAAATACCTTTTCATCTGAAAACTCTATTTCTTGCTGCCCCAGAACATGTTTCAAGCTGTTCAGTAAAAACAAAATTCTTCTGCATTTTTCTTACCTCAAACTCAAATCCAATGTGGTCAATTGGGATGGTGTATCTTCTGGCAAAGTTTTGTAAAACACCAGTCAAAAATGACTGAGTGAAGAAGAATCCCGAGAGCCAAAAGACCGTGGGTGGCCCCTTGTCAACCCAATCCTGAATAAGGAGAGAGAAAACAAATGAAAGAAAAAATCTAATGTATTTTTGGCTTCACTGTGCCAATACACCTGAAAAGGATGTCCTTTTCAGATATATTCAAACAGCACAATGAGATCTAAGCCTTGATGGGACCCTCTGCATCTTTCCATCAATTTTCTGTTTTTTAGAGACAACAGATCACAGAAGTCAGTTCTTTAGGATGGCAACAAAAATAATCACTCATTCTGAAATAACCGGAACTCAGTGCTACTGAGAAAAATTTCAGAAAGCAGCATAAGCATGTTTTGTTAAGTCTAGATAGTGGCCTCTAAAAACAAGAGAAGTGATTGAATTTGGACACTTTTATCAAAATACTTTTACAGTCTTGTAAACACCAATCTCCTAACATGAAAAAGGCCAAATTCTTTTCCATTCTTCACTGATCAATATCTCTTCACTGATCACTGGGAGGGCACTCACTGCAGCCTACACATCAGATCCTAGTAGAGGAAATCATTCCTGTGCAAAGATGCCAGACAAGAGATCTTGGACCTTGTCCACACAATGCAGTAGGAAAAAGCAAAACAAGGGCAGAATGTCTTCACACTACTGTAAGTTATTTGGAGTCAAAAGAAGCCCATACAATGCTCTGATCCAGCAAACAGGAAACTCTGTCATTTATATAAATCTCAGACACTTCTTCCTAGCTTTCTCCTCTCCTGACTTCTATGGGGTTTCACTACATCTCAGTAGCTCACTATTTAAGGTACACCCAAAATTTTAAGTAGTTTTAAGAGTGCAAGGGAAACAATGAAACGGCAAATTAAAAATAAAATAGCCTGCTCAAAAAGCATGTGAAAGTGGTGTCACATTTTATGAAACCTGGAAGATATTTACAGACACGTATATGAAATTTCATAGCGCCTGTTATGCAGTGGATCCAAAGCATTCTCACACCCAGCTCAGTGTCCTTTCAGCAAGGAAGTCATTAAGACTCCAATTCAAACTAAAATGAATCTTCTAGAAATAGAAAGATGGAAACCACCAAAAGCAGCACTGGATTAGCACCAAGGGATCATGCTCCCAGCTCACCCTGAGCAATTGCCCAGCTAACTGCAGTGCTGCTAATGCAGACTGTATTTGGCCACGAGTGTGTGTGAGCAGCTCCCAGTCTGGAGCTACCCAGGGGCTGCTGAGAAAGGACAGCACTGACACATTCTCCCCATGCAGTTTTCAACTACAACTCCCCAGACCCCTCAGTGTGAGTTTAGCAGACCTGGAAGAACTCCAAACGACAGAGGAGATCAGACACATAACTTCCCAGAGGCTTCAGTGATGGATAGGATTTGGCAGCCCACATTGATGGCACTTTTCCCATTAGCATGCTGTTGAAAACATCTTCCAGCTCAGAAGACATCAACACTTGGCCTTTAATAGCTTTGCCTATATTAATGAGGCTGCTCCGAACAACTTCAGTAAGCCTTCAGAGAAAACAAAGGAATTGTCATTATTTACTGCTTACTACCTGGCTAAATACCCCTCAGTCCAACTTGAATGAAGGGTTGACAGAGGTGGTAAATGTCCTGTCAGGAATTCCTTTTCTTACCTGTAGATTTCTTCTAAAGTTACTTAACTTTAGAAAAGCAAACAAATTAGAGACACACACAGAGAAATAAAAGACAGTGAAAACTTTCACTCTAGACAAGGGAAATCAAGTGACAAGAGCTTTAAAGCTTGTAGCATTCATCATAGTGTGCTGTGAACACTGGGGCCTGGGTATCACAAAGACTAAAGCAGGCTGCTCTACCTCAGCACAACAAACTCAAATGTGATTTCAGTTCATACTCCAAGAATACAAGTACTATTGCTATATTCAGATAGTCAACTGCAGCTTTCTTTAAAAAGACTTTAAAAGTCTTTTTAAAAGATTCATCCAAAGCAGAATCTAACATGTTAGGAAAAATGTATTGTAAAAGGCTTGTTTAAGGCTTGTGAGCAGCTAGCACCAATGAACACAAGCATATTTCAGTTTAAGAAGTACTGCACAAAACACTGAGCCATACCTGTTAAATCGAATTAGTTCTTGCCGAAGAACTGTGTTCATGGACTCTTCATAAAGTACTGGGTATGCCTTCATCACTTCTTCCATATCAAAGCTACTTGGTAGTTTGGATAGGATGTCCTGTGCCAAATCTTCAACAACTTCCTGAAGTCATAAATTTGCAGTGAATAACAAATACTCCTTTTTTCCCTTCTATTTTTATTGAATAAATTCCACAAAACACTATGGATTTTATATTTTTTCTGTATAACCACATAGGTATTTTAGTCCATTTTCCTAAAGATACAGTGCTTTTATGCTCTTACTTGCTTTGGGCATCATCCTGTCTCTCTATGCATGTGCCTGTTTGCTCCTTCCTTCTTAATAATTTTAAATTGGTGAGTAATTTTTAATTTACAACAAAGTTTTAGGCGATTTCTAAGAAAACGGGCAGGAGAGCAGACAAGCTTAATCCTATTATTGCCACAATGAAGGAAAAGACAAAGCATGCATCATGAACAGACTAAGGGGAAGACCCCATGAATAACCCAGCCACAAGAGAAGATTTACTTCCAGAATATTAGACATCAGAGAATATGGTCACTAGACAACCCTGCAGGAAATGAGGCTCCATCAATTCCACTTTTCAAGAATCCACTTGTGTATAAAATATAGGATGTCAAATCTGAGAGGCTTGAAAGGTTATTTATCTATATCTCAAAGGAGCATGGATTTGGCCTGAGTAAACTGAGCTGCCAGGACATGTGGTATTCATCTGAATGCAAAGTCATGAAGGTATCTTCCATCTTTAAAAGTGCTATGCCAAATCCATCTGCTTCTCTACAGGGACATTCACATCTACTCCCAATGCTACTGTCATGAGATGAGAGGTGCTGGATTACTCTGAGACCTAGCACATGCCAGGAAAGGGGACCTTTCCAGAGTGCAAATTGATCTTTCTTCCCCAGTTACCTGAGGGGACTTGCCAGCTCCCCCTGCTTCTCTAGGCAAAGTCAGAAGCACTGCATGGAAAAGCTGGTTGGTCTCCTGGTTATCCTTGGTGATGTCTGCATTTTCATGAAGTCCAAACACTTCAGGGTGTGTTGTAATTGGCAAACTTCGTATATATTCAATATAAGACTGTAAAACAAACATTCAGATAGCAGACATTGTACAATGTGGTAGTCATAAATGATCCAACTAGGATAGAACCTCCCCATTTACAACTAAAGATGGTAGTTCCCTGTTAAACACATCCAGGAATTGACTGACTTTCCACAGAGATAAATATGAAAGTTCTGAGTGATTCAAAAACTCACAGAGGAGTTGTTATTACCACCCTCGTGTAAGTGGCAAGAGTAAGGAAAGTACATTAGAAATATCCAAGGAGTGCTGGTAGGAGTCACAGAAGGATGCTGGATGTGTCATCCCTATAACTGTGGGATCTGAGCACATTCATTATCTCTATGCAGCTGTTAGAAGGGAAAAAGAGGATGGAAATTGAGTATACACATGCCATCCCACCTCTTCCTCCTGATTGCTGCTTTCAAGGTCAGACTGGTTGCAAGTAAGTGCAGAAGTACCATGTAAATTCCTGAAGCCTGACTCCTATTGGCTTTCTTGAACTGTATTGGAAACCTTCACAGGGGTGCTCTCTTCATCAACAAATGCCAGAGTATTGGATGATCTCTACATCCCCATTGGGGTATGGCAGATATTAAGTACCAGATTCATATTTCATACACAACATACATTCTGGCATGGCTTTATGATATTACGGGGTGTATTTTTTATTTGCTGTATTCAGCATTATCCAAGCACAGTGTAGCTAAGTTCTTCCCCAATAATTCAGAGAATTTACACTGTTGTCTTCTCACCTCATATGGGCCATGTGGTGGTATGTAGTAATCACCTCCAGCTGAAAGCATGTACTTCTCCTGCTCTATGTCCTTGTTGTAGACTATGGAAAGAAGGGACAGGAGAAGACGCCTGTCTTTATCATCTGTCACTCTACCTCCATAGTTACACTCCCCTGGAAAAAGACAAAGAAAACCAGGATAAAAAAACCTGAAAGTTAATGAACAAATAAAAATTGGTTTGCAATAATGTGATACTCTAGTAAGCTGCAGCTCCAAAGCTCCAGAACTTCCAAAGTTTTTAGGTTTTATACTTCAATTGATTCAATGGAAATTAGACACTTGAACATCTACAGGCCAAATTTATGTGACCTTCCTTGATGATGGAAAGTTTAAGGAACACTATCAGTTGGTCTGAGAAACTGCTACTCATGTCCCAAAATTCTTTTTCATAAAGCTAATCATAGTATTAACAAAAATCAAGAATGACAAGGCTGACAAAGGAGGTGCCAAAAAGCAGCTTATCTCCCTGGAGAAAGAGAACAAAATAGCCACAGCAGCTGAGTTATTTACACACATCAACACCTCCTGCTTTAAACCCCTGAGTACTACCACATCCTCTGGTGAAGCCCTAAAGCTTCCTGTGTCAGGCTCACACTGCTCAGCAAAGGTGAACCAGTGGCCATCGATGGTTTTGTTTGATGAGTGTGAAGCAAAGACCAGGAGGTTTGCTGGACCAACAGCAGTTGTAGCCACATACAAATCAAAACAACAATGACATCTGAGGGTTTGGGATCCAACTCCAATTACAGTCCAACTCCAACATCCATCCACTGATAACCACATTGTTTGTGGAAGGCCAGAGTGGAATCCACTCAATTTGTTGAGAACCCACCAGTTTATCAGTGTATCAGCTGAAAGTGCCCAGCAAAGTCAACAAAAACATGTGAGAGGATGTAATGTCTGTACCTGTAAGATAGGTCAAAGCTTCAAATGGGATTTCTTCATATTCATTCAGAAACATCTGGATCTGTTGCATACTGATTCTGAGGTCAGACTCATTAAATTCGTATGGAATATTCCAACCTGTTCAATTCAGAAAAGATACACAGGGCAGTGGTGCAATGTACTGACAGCTGGGCTCAGGAAATGGTGGTGTTGGTACTACACTGCTCCTACAGAGTTGAAGATTCAAATGCTAGATAGTCTAGAAGCAGCCTGGAATATACCAGGCGGTTTATTAGGCATAGGTATTTGGGCATCACGGTATCCTGAAAGTTATGTTTTACCTGCTTGGTACTTTAAGCTAATCTGTTGCTATCTGGACACAATGAGAACAGGAGTTTTAATTCATTTATTGATTTCAATTTTTAATCTGCCCATCTATAAATACTGTTTGCAGACAACATTCACAGTAACAGTACAACAAAACAAGCAAGCAAGCAGACAAACAAAGAGGAACATACTCCAGATAAAAGAATGTTTCAGAAAGCCTAAATCCCTAGTGCAAAGCAAAAATGGGGCTATTGATGCAACTATCCTTCTTCACCCAGATAGTTGGTCACATTAGCAGTAAATGTTATGTTAGAAAATGGCCTCTAGAAAATTCAGTTTTACTCTTAAGCAATGAATCAGTGTCTTCATACTGGAAGTTTAGTGCTTATTTAAACAGCTGACTATTAAAATAATGACAGTGGCTTTCTGTCAAAATATAATACTTCCTAACAGCAACCTGTTATGAGGAAGAGGGACTCAGCTGGAATGGAAGACTGAGAACTTCATTTACACAAGTGCAGAATATAAACTTTTATACAGTTATAAAAATGGATTCTCAAAGTCCATACATTTCTATACTATACATAAATTCTATATAGTTTTCTACATATTTGAAGATTACAGAAAAGCTAAAGCACAAATCTTATGAATACATATATTTTCATTGCTTTGTTATAAACAACATACTGCAGCTACATAGATTTGTTTCACACCAAGTAAACACATGCACTAGGTTTGATAAAACAAAGTATGCACATAAGTAACAAAAGTAGAATAGAAAGCATATTTTTAATTACAAAAATTTAAAACAGATCTGAACTTGATTGTTACTAAGAATTACTGTAATAAGTTAATAATTGAGTAAGCTATAATTTCATGTAACTACTGTATAATATATTTATTTGGAAAAATAGTATTTTCTAGTCTTCCTCAGGGAACTACTTTTAATAGCTTCAAAAGTAGCTTTGGCTGAATAAGAATCCCTGCAAATAACAGCTTTTAGACTTTATGATGTTCTGTGCAATGCAGATTGCACTCTTGTAATACTGTTAACAGTATTACAGTTAACAGTACTGCCATTTCCAGAGAGACTCCAGCAATGCATTTCAAAAGCACAATTCTTTTTTTTGAAATGAAGTGCACAATAATCTAAAACTTACCCAGTGGGCCAAAGTTTCTCCTTTCCTGCACAACAGCATGAAAAAAGCAAAGACCAAAAAGCAGTTTTTGCCACATTTTTGGCTTTTGGCAGCTTTTAAAAAACACAGGGTCAGAGATGGGATCATTCAGGTATGAGCGAAGGAGGTTCACTCTAACACCTTTTGGAGGCTCATTTGTCATTTTGATGCCATTCTGGAGGATACTAACAGGAAACTTTTCTGATGGATAACTAGTTAACCACAACCTAAAAAGAAGTTTGAAAAGCACATTATTAAAAATTAATGTAATAGTAAGAGTAGTAATAAAAATAATAATTAAAAAATCAATAATATAAGACTAAGTTTTACTACTTGCTTAACTATAAAGATAACATCTAAATTTGGTCTAAAATGTAGGCATAAAGTAGATAATATTGGACAGAAAAATTATGTCTTAATTATGGATTTTTATTTTATCACTGCACATAAATTATATGAATGTCATACTGAGGCATTCTTAGAGAAGTGTTTTAATTTCTTTTTAGTTGTGTCTTCAGCAAACAGGAAATACTCATATTAAAAAGTGCAAAATACTAAAACTCCTACCTGAACTTATCATTGGTATTCTCAGGCACTATAACTTCCTCACAGATTTTTTCCAAGGCAGGCATCCAGCTGGTTGCAAGATGGCAGTTTTGTAACACTACCCAGGTTCCATCAGTAATAGCCTGGTAAATCATTTTTTCTGCTATTGGGCCCTGGCCCTGGCCCAGTGAAACTGTTTGAATGCTTGAGCTTCCCATGCTAACATCATCAGCAAATTTCAGCAAACCTATGATGGCAAGGTTATACATGAAAAAAAGACAAAGTCTCTTAGAAAGTAGAATATATTATATTCATTGTTTTTATAATGCAATTAAAGGGAGAAAAATCAACAAATATTTTACTCAATTAAAAAAAAAAGGCAAAAAAAAAACCCACCTCAGCAACCCAGAAGTAGTATCATATGCTGTATCAGTCACTTTGTCTCTCAGGCATATACTAAAATTTAGGGGTATAAGTACTAACTTAAAAAAAAAAAAAAAAAAAAAANAAAAAAAAAAGCCAGGTTAAATGGCTGACCTCTTCTTTGGCCACAAGTGTTCAGTTCCAGGCTGCACAACAGCCCCCGACCCTCTCTATTGGATGGGTACAATTGTTTATGGGGACTGAGCTGCAAATTGCAACTTTAGATCTGTCTAAAAATAGACCTCCAGCTTTGCTATCAAAATCAGCACTTTCTGGAAATACATCCTTATGGTATGGTTCCATATCACAATTCTTTTGGCAGAAAACCAGATTTAAAAATAATCTGGGTGGTTATACTTTAAAGGACATTCAACAAATGTGGTTTTACGTGTGGCCTACACACCATTTAGTTAGTAACTGAGAGGGAGGAAACTTACTGGAGGAGGGGTTGCAATAAAGACTGGGGCAAACCTCCAACACCCACAGAAAGAATTGTAATGCAAGTACAAATTATAAACTGGTCTGGATGCTACAATCTGTTAGATCCACAAATTGCCGCTCAAAGACCGAGACATTTCATCACCACTACTTTCGTTCCACCCTCTAACAATTTTACTATCATTGTTTATATATGGGCAGATGCCAATGTTTGATATTCCATCACTGCTCTTTTGTACTTTAAAGACATTTTAAAGATCAAATGAGGGGGCCTACACCATTAACGGTTTAGTCAGACTCAGTGACATTTAACCAGACAAAAAAAGATTTTTTTAATACCAATCTCACCTGCCATAGGATCAGCACCAGGTGATAATATAAAAATCAAAGGGGCACAACAATTTGAGTCACTGTAGCTTCTTCCAAGATCAAATGTAGGTGGTTCAATAAATGTTCTTCCCATGTTTTCCACAATGAAGATCTGCACTGCCGGAATGATTTTGTCGGATCGCAAACACCTGAGAATAACCATGCGATCTAACCCTGTCAGTGAGTTCCAGTCATCTGGGAAGGCTTCCTCATGGGGCCTGACAGAGTCATAGATTGGCTTCCACTTGGAAGAATTGTCTCTTACATGTTCCATTAGTCCCTGCAGGTTGGTCAGGCAAGATGCACGTACGAGCTCAGCCCATGATTTGTTAGACAGCCAGTCTGGAGCTGGATTGGGGTGAGGATTATCAAGAGCAACACCTCCTGTCAGTAGGAAACGCCAAACTGCATCATCTATCTGGCCTTTTCCCTTCATAATGCCTACTGTTAGAAGGAAGGAGAATAACAGCTTGTCCTTTTCAAACAGTGAACGACAGACATTATTATAGATGCTTACTGTGAAATGGTCAGTTATAGTTTTAATTCTCTCCTGTAGACGTCCACTCTTTCTGCTTTTAGCAATAGATTGAACATACAAGTTAATGAACCAAATCAATGAATACTGGTACATAGGTTCAATGTTTGCCAGATCAGAGATGCAGAAGAAGACAACAGCTGAATGAACAGCAACTGGCTTATATCCCATTCGAGTAGTATCTATTTCCTTCTCAGTTATAGAGGCAATTTTTTGCTTTTCAGAGATTTCTGCAGATAACTGCTTGGATGAAGACAAAATATTAATTGCTGTTTCATCCTCTAAGATGTTTCCTTCTGAATGGGAAAGGACCTCCAGTATTTTATCTTCTAATTCCTTTAGTTGTTTCTTATTGGCTGCACTTTCTAGAATGAGTTGGTTTTTCTTTTCTTCTAGCTCAGGCTTTTCCTTTGCAGCTACAATTCCAAGAAGCTGGTCCTGAAGACCTAAAGGTGTAATCATGAAATTGAGTAGACAAACTTTCACAGCCACTTCAGGATAATAATGAGGATTTCTTAAGTGGGTTGTCATGTAAAACCTGAAGTCTCTTGAATATTCAATTATATTTTCCCCTAATTTCATGTATTCTACTCCTTGTTGTTTGAATGTTTGCTTTAATAAAATAGGTTCCAAGAAAGCATCTAATTCTTCACCAATATTTTCTAGCAAGACTGGTGTTCCAAGCTGAAGAGAAGTTTCTAATGTCCTCACATAATGTGTGTCAGATAATTTGATAACTGACAGCTTGTTAGTTTTCTCCATATTTTTTATCCACTTGTTAGCTTGCCTTTGAGGATCTATCATTAAAGCCCATCTTCTTGAGTTAGAAACAATTACACCATTGTCAATGGAAAAAGAATCAACTGGCAATCCAGCAATCTGCCAAGCACGGATTTTGACTGGATCCCCTAATGTATTACTTAAGCTAAAATCACTGGAGCATGGAATGTTCTTTTCAATGCACAGATCCTGCCACTGCTTTTGACATTTTAGGCGATAATCGACAGTAAAGGCTCCCAAATAAGCCACAGTTCCTGATGACAACAGCACATCCCCTACTAGGTCTATGTACTGAATTCCTAATAACCGTGCAGCTTCTGTCCACCTGTCCTTCTCTCCACCCAGACCACTGATCAGCTGTTCAGCTCTCACCAGCTTTTGTGAACAACGCTCAATATTATTCTCTAACTCTATCTTTTTGTTGTTCATTTCATCAAACTCATCTTGCAGAGCTTGAAGGCGATCAACCACCTCCTTAAGCTCTGCTTGTTTCACTTGCAGCTTCTGCATTTGAACGTCCAGGATCGCTTCAGCCTCCTGCAAACGCTCGCGCTTTGGGGCCACCACCTTCTGGACCCGGTCATAGACCTCCATGGCTCGCACCCACTTGCAGAGGCCTTCACAGGCAGATGAGACGTTTTTTACCACCTCTGGCTGAAAATCTGGATGGTTCATAAACTTCTCTCTAATTTTCTTCATTATAGCTGGAGGAATTCTATCCTTGTCATATGACTTTAATCTGTCAAGGAACTTAATATCTGAAAGAAGTTTTTTGGCTGGCCCCCAGAAGTCTTCGAACATTTTACCTATATTGCAAATAAGACTAAAATCAGGCTCAATACATGCATGGTCAAACTGAAAAAAATACTTTGAAGCATAGTATGAAGGATTAACATCAATGATATTGCAATGGAATTCTACTATGCAAAGACTATTAAAGAGTTTGGGAAAATCATTATCTAAAGGAATTAATGCAGGACCTTCAGCATCACTAACCAATGTCATATTTATTAACTGCATATTCATTATAAATCAACCAAGCAAATTAAGGGAAACAAATTACTATACAGTCTTTATTATCATCATCTATTAGATAAATCAGTAACTGTAGAAGTATTCCTTCTTAATCTAGATAAGATCGTTTTGGATGAAAGGCATTTATATAATTCTTATTTTTAACTATGAAAGGTTGAACTGTATAAGGTAGGCATAAGGTAGAAGGTAGAAGAAAAATGAAAGAAAAAGGTCTCTTTTCTACCTTGCAAACCCTGTGCAATCCCACAATAACAATATTAAACCACACAGAAAAATATTGTTAGAAAAATCACCTATGGCAGAGGTATAACTAGAATTCCCTCTCCCTGCATAACTGATAGTTTGGAAGTAGGGATTACAAGGGGAAACAGGCAATTGGTGCACAGCACAGCTCCAGCACCCTGAGTTCCTCAAGGCAATGCAAATCTCAAGGCTGGGTCAAAGCAAGTTGAAGAGATTACTTTGTGCTGGTGACTGAGATCATATTTACAAAGCTTGTACAACAGTGTCAGGCAGGGACAGTATGTTAGCATGGCAAAAGCAGCCCTTCACTACTCAGTGTACTTGCCACTGCCAGCAAAATGCACCTCCAGTGCACACAGCTGCATTCATGCCAGAAGCACCACAGCAGCACCCACACCTTCCTGAGGCAAGGATAACAAAAGCTGTATCATTACCACTGCCACTGGGGTCGGGTTTCCTCTCTGGTTTAATTGACCTCATGATGCAGATACTCTCCATGACGAGCTTGACAGGACCAGGTGGATTCTGCATGGATTTCACAAGAGTGATGTCAGAAGGATTCAGGGTGTTCAGAGCTGCCTCTGCTGCCTCCAGAGCTGGCAGAGCCTCTGCAAGGTCTGCTTCACATTCATCCTGTTGAGACATTGGGCAGAAAGCTGTAAACCTTCACACAGTACCAGGCCTGCAGCCTGATCACCCCACTACAGCACAGCCTCACAGAACCTTCTCTCTTGCTCAATACCCATTAAATAGACTCTTCACATCATTATCTTTCTAGGAGAGAAAACTACTTTCACAATTTGACTGCATAGTTTAAAGAGGGAAGGTTTGTAGATAAAGGAGTAACTTCCATAAACTGAACTGATAGTTGAAAAAGTCAGTCAAGCTTTCAAGATCAAAGTCTCTCTGGTTTAGCAATGAGAATTAAAATAAAGATTAGATACAGTTGTTCTTATTTAAATCTTACAGTGCTGATCAGGTGAAAAATGGATACTGTGTAGCTTAAATTCTTTATCATATACTCTGATCCCAGCAATTATCCATATTAAATATCACTGACAATTCCAGCTAGTTACAGAAAAAATATTGAGGAATTTTGAGGCTTCCCACAGGAAATTCTGTGTTACAGACATCTGGCTATGGCAGTACCTCTAAAGTTATGCCTAATAGGACTACACACAGCATATGCTAAATTACCTCAGCTAACTCTAAATTAACTGTCTTTGGGCCTGGAAACAGTTAAACTCATTATTCAATCTGTTGAAAATGAGAATATATTAGCAGAGAAATAAAAGCTATACAGTTTTTGGAACATGAACTAGACAGGGAAGTTATGCAGGACTGTGAGATGCAGTCAGACTCCAATCAGCCCAGATTTACCGTGTTTATATTAGGAGTGTGTCATTCATCACCTGCAATTTTGTTACTTTAAGAGCTTGGCCCGCCCCATTAACACATCATCACATCATCACAGCTCCCATTTTCTTGGAGCCCATCCTGCTCCAGGCTCAAGCCCCTGTGCTCTACCTTAATTCCCTGGGCAACAGCAGCTGCATCATTGGCCTCTTTTTCATCTGCTGACACTATTGCCTTTTTTGCATCTACTTCAACTGTTTCCTTTTCAATCTTGACCATCATTTTATCTGTTTCTGCAGACGTTTTAATCAGTTCAGGCTGAAGGTCCGTCAGTTCTTTCTGCATGTCTGCAACCTGATGAATACAACAGGAAATCAAGAAGAAATCTGTGCAAACATCACACGCATTTCATATCTTGATGTCTTAGGAATAAAGATTGGAAGATCCCATAGTAATACAATCAAAAAAAAGGACATTTGATCTAAAGAATTAGTTCTCTATTTTTGCTAAGAGCTGTTTCATTGAACTGATTAGATTTCACAAGGTATATTTATCATCATCTATGCAATACACTTGCTTTTTTAAGATTCGTTAACGTTAATAATGAGAAATATATTGATTAATTCTATTTTTTCCTCGCAGTCACTTTCAGATAATGAAAGTCTAAATAATGCTTTAGTGCACAGGTGGAAAACAAAATCCAAAAGAAACCTGGAATGGAACACAGAATTAATGACAGCAACAGTTGCAAACTGGATCTTCTTCATCGAGCAATCATCTAGAAGCCCCTCTGTATCTTGGAAAGATCAATCCCTGGATCACATGGGTTGAAAACAGAATTATTTATTTGGAATCTGATCAATTTCCTACTTGGAATCTACTTAAGAATTCATGCTTAGTATTGTCTTACAATGTTTTTCAATTTCTCCCCTATTTTGGAAAGGGCAACAGGTACTAGAAAGTTGAGGTGGATTCTCCATATAAGGTTTTGAGAAAATAATGAAATTTATAATGTTTATTCCTTCAAAATTTAATGAGTACCTTCATTTTAATTTTGTTTTCTATTAAGAGCTATAATCCAAATGTAGAGATCACAGTTTCTTCAACTTACTAAGTAGAAATCCAACTTTTCCTGCTTTCTTTCTATAGAAAACTATCAGTAACATCATGAATATAGTGCAAAACAAATTAATAAGTTTTATTTTTATAAGTTTCAACCATACAGACCCCACACTGAAGTATGCATATGGCACATATTCAGCATTTTCATCTGAAACTTACTTGTGAAGATGCAAATTCAAGCTTTTCAAGTCCCACAAGATAACGAGTCCTCATCATGTCAACTTCCTCCCTTTTCCTGTTCAGCAGGGTCTTGAAGGTGAGAATCAGTTCCACGTAGGAAGTTGGTGTCACGTAGTTGTGTCTGCGCAGCGTAGCGTAGTAGCCGACAGAGAGTTCTCTCACACTTTCTTGGAAATATTTGCACACTGACACAACCCTAGGGAAAAATTTTCCACATTACTTTGAAAATACAGTCTGTCTTTATGTCAACTCTCAAAAAATTACTCTAAGCTTATGAAGTCATATTAGAGTTAGGGAAGGCAGGACTGTATTTTCCCCATTATTAGAAATATTTTGGACTCTTCTTGAAGAGTGGTGTGATTTTCAGAAACATCAGATACATTGGGGGAACGAAGGACAGGGGAAAAAACTTTTGCTTCATATGTTTCTTAGAGATAAACTCATACTCTTTTCTAATGTCATCTTTGAGTTCAATATCCTCTAAAAACTTGTTAGCAACCATTTCCAAAGCATCAGTAGGCCAGGTTTGGAACCAATCAATGGTGCAGCAGTTTATCAGTGAAGGGAACATCCGTAGTCGATTCCGAAATGCATCTCCAATAGGACTCATGGCTATAAAAACAAAAAACATGATCGTTACCTAAGTCTCTTTGCAGTTAAGAAGCAGAAAAACAAACAAAGCTAAATAAAAACATTCTAAGAAACAACGCGTTGTATACAGACCTAAGACAATATGCAAATTTTTCTTCACCCTTTCAATAAAGTAACTGTACATAGCAAGGGGTGTGGCTTCAATTTTCCTGTTCTCCATCCTTGCTGCACTTTGCATTTTCTCAACAATTTCAGCTTTCTCATCTGCTGCAAAGATATTAGGCACATCCCCAGTATTTAAAAGCATGTTGATATCTTCTACAAATGATTCATCCTTTATTTGATTATCGCAGAACAAAAAGGACATGTTGTTGTTACCAACACCTGCTTTCAGCATGACTTGTTTAATATCATCTTTCCATTCACTGATGCCATAGGACTTGGTGATTTCGATCTGGAAGAGCTCAAAGGAATTCATGAAGGTGGCGAGCTTGGTCGCGCTTTGCCGGCCGCTCCCACCAACGCCCACCAACAACAGGTGTCCATTATCCTGTTTCAGTACCCTGCATATCCTGGAGATGTGCTCAATAGCAAACTGGAACATGACCAGGGACATCGGGGCCTTGCTGATATTGTTGTATTCCTCAAGGTAGAATTCCATCACACTTGTCAGCTGCTTTAAGTCTGTGATTTCATCATAAATTTTGACAGAACTGCTTGGCTTTAAATAGTCTCCAAAGAACAGGGCGCGAATATTATCATCAGTGACTTTTCCAGTAGGTGAGAGATGACTCATTACCTAGGAAAAAGACAAGAATCAACAGATAATTCTAGCTATTAGAGAATTATTTTCCTTCAAGTCATAATAATCCTTATCTACATGGCATTAATACTGCAGAAAGCACTGTTTTTCACTGTTACAACCTTGGTGTGGAACATAATACTGTAGGCTGACATGCAGGCTTCCACATATGCCTACCTCACAGAGAGATACTGCTGTCAAATATAGGATAGTTCTAAAAAGGCTTCTGAGAAAGGTACCCATTTACACCCATCGGATCATACAAATAATTATCCTGGGTAAAAGCACAGATAAATGCTGTGCATTTATTCCATTCCAGTTTGTCCTCTGTACCAACACAGAATTCCTCAGAAGTTATGAATCATTCTTATACGAATACTCGATGCCGAATAGAAGACTGTCCACACTTTTTAAATTCATTGATCATAATATTACAAAATGCCTCCAATATTGATTTAATCTCAATGTTTAAGTATGTCTGAAAATGTATCATCTTGGTCCCAGCACATTATCCAAAAATACCTTATTAAAATTCTGCTTGAAGCTATTTAATGTTGTCTCTTGTACCATCTGAAAGAAAACATCCTTGTCATCGTCATCAACCAAGCGATCATAGAAAACTCTGTAAACCTCATGAACCCAAAGTCTGATCAGCTTATCTCCATCCTGAAAATGGAAATACAAAAGAATATAGGTAAAAGGGTAAATATAGCTCAGGCAGGATTTGTTCAAAAAGAAAAGGTTAGAAATGTCCATCTGGACCCTGCTATACCTTGTACTAAACTCAGTGGGAATCTTTCAATCCCAAGCCATTCAGCACATGGCCCAGCATCTGCTAACTTAACTGGATTCCTCACCTAGTTACCATCTTGTCTTTCCTGCCAACACAAACTGGGACTCTCATGTCAAAGCATTTTTCTCTACTGTATCAAATCAAATTATATTAACAAAATGACAGCTCTCTCCTTCAGACACAGACAGAAAATATGTAAAAAAAACATAACAAGGAATTCAGAGACTATTCTGATCTTAAACCCTATGAATCTATTGAAATCATAGTTCATGTATTATAAAAATAACTTTTTTCACTGCTCTCTCCTAAATCAACATAATTAAACTACAACTTACTTGCAAATGAGTGTGTGGACAGAGCAGAACTCCTTTAATAACCCTGGAAAAATCCCGTAGATTAAAGACATAGTGGGATTTTGAAGGAGTTGGGAGAAAATTATCAACTGCCAGTTTATAAAGCACCGATGTCGCTTGGACCATCATCTTACCCAGCCTTAAGAAGGAGAAGAAATACAATTTTAACTTCTGCAGATAAATCACAGGGAAAAGACAACAAAGGTGCTGCAAGAATAGATCCCATTACCTCAGAAATGAAGAATCAAAGCCTTTGCTGAAGTGCCAGTCAGTAACTGCAGTAAAAATCTTGGTTAAAATGTCATCACTGAAAGCACAGATAGAGACAATATTCAAGTGCCGTGTGAAGCGTCCTGTAACACACACAGAAGGATGCAGAGAGATTTAAATGGTCAAATATTTTCCCACTTGTCAGCTATCTTCTTCTAGGTTTGCCTGTCATTAAAAAACATTTGTTTCCAGCACCAACTTCATGATTTTGTTTCTGGCAGATTTTTGCCCTAGCAGTGAAGCAAAAGAAATATAAACTAGTTTACATTTTCTATCAGTATTTAACCTAAAACAACTGTTTTGAATATGTAAAACATGAATCTCCATTACAAGGCCGCTATTACCCAATTTAAAATTTTAGCTCACCTCAGCCTTCTTGATTATAATTTTACTTGACACAGTAAATTTACAAAGTCAAGTATCTTGTTATTGGCTTTCACCTAAAAATAATTAGTCTATACATGAGTAAATTTTAGAAATTTAACTATATCAGAAGAGTTATTTTCATAAAGCCTCCTCAGAACAAAAACAGTTATGTCTGTATCACAGTGCTTATAAGAAGCAAAGCACCATGAAGTGCCTTATAACAATGCAGGTATATATAGCCAGTAATGATGTAGCTGCAGCTACATTAGGGCTTTTATTTATGTAATTTTTTCATTAGAAAATATAACCTCCCTTATGGTACTGTGACAGGAATCATGGACTTGCAGATAACATTCTTGTAAATAAATGCAGGCAGCCTACCTTAACAGTAGGAGATACAATTTCAGAAGAGACTTACCAGAGACATGGCAAGCAGATGTATTCCCTCCCTTTTCCAAAGAATAGAAAACAGAAATAATCTCCATCGCTAATTTTAGAATAACTTCTGTCATTCACAGTTAATCAACACTAAAAATTGTTTCTAATGTTGACTAAACTCCCTCTGGTAAAGGTACAGGTTTGAACTTGAGCATAACAGACCTGTACTTGGAATGACCCACTCAGTGAATGCACCTGTAGCTCCACCATTCATTGATAAATGTCGAATTTGCCATCAGCAAACCTGAACCCACCCCTTAACTTCAGTCAGCTAGATAACCACTTGCCATAGTAATGTATTTCCTACCTGTAATGTCATTCCTGCCTCCCCCAGGGGGACCCATAGCTGTGACAAGCAGGACATCTATGATACTAATGTGGGATGCATCTTTCCTGTCATACCAGTGCCCATGATCAATCCATTGCCTGAGAAGCTCAATAGCTGGCTGGGCTCCATACACTTCCTTTTCAGGCATGTTCAGGTCATCTATGGAGAACACAGACATTGAATAAAAAACCCTCAGTGTCTGGGAATTCAGTTTTCTTCTAAGAAGGAAAAATAACTGTACTAGAGGTAGAAAAAGGCTGTGTTGTTCCAGGCTGTTAGAGAAAAAGGCTGTGTTGTTATTCCTACTTCCCATTGAACTCACCAAAATCAAATACCATTACACCTCACAGGCATAATTAGGGGTGATGGCTTAACTTAGTGTGGCTGGCGATTTCGTTTTATTTCATGTCATATCCCACTGCAACTCTAAGAATTATTCTGAAGACAACCAACACTTAAACCTCTCAGCAAGGGCAATGCTAATCCTTTGGTGATTCCTATGGGTCCCTTCCAACTCAGGAGATTCTAGGATTCTCTGGATACCTGAAAAAAGCACTGAGGCAATCCAAATTTACTAGTCTTGGTGAACCACTTCCTTTTCCTGAAGCCAGAATGAAAACTATTTTTAAAAAATGAAAAAAAAATGTCTTACCCACAAAAATTATAGCTTCCTTCCCTGCTGGAGGTCCAAATAATCCTTTTCTTCTTCTGTCCAGCTTGGACATAATAATATCCTGGGTCTGGTTAGCAGAGGTTCTTGCAGAGAAGTTGATGAAACTCGGGATGTATTTTTCCTTCGGAAGTTTTAGTAGAAAGTTGTTTGTTATAGCTGTTTTTCCAGTGCCAGTGGGACCCACAAAAAGCAAAGGGACATTATGCTCCACATATGTTTTAAGAAAAAACATTTGTCTAGCAGTTTCCATTGTTGGAATGATCAGCTCAGATACCTGTTACACAGCAAAATAAAATAAAACATGAAAATCAAACATCTAACACCTTAATCAACACGATTATTTGCAAGCAACTACAGGAACCCTATAGCACAAATGTATTTTTAAAAATTCTATTGTCTGAAAACCTAAGCTATAACAAGGTTCTAGTAAATACTATGGCCCCACTTCTTGTTCAGTCAATAGCACAACCAGTATTACCTATATTATGGTTCACAAACATTGTACAAAGCCTGGAGAACTACAGAGTTAAGTATGGCCTAGTTTTGTTCCCCTACTGTGCAAAGAGAAAGGAACACTGGTACGGAAATTTTTTCTCTTCCTAATTTTTTACTGATAATTAGCAGCTGTGGATTTGATATAGAGAAAACGTTTTTGGCAGCAGAATGAAATGTCATCTTACATCTCTCATGTACTTAATAGACAAAACAATTGCAACTACAGTGGAATGAAAAGTTGAACAAGCTTAAGTTATCTTGAAATTTCATCTGCACATCTCTGCTGTGCTTCCCCCTTCCATTCAGTTCACAGCTGCCATCAAAATCTGAGTGCCCCTATTTGGAAATGGAGGGGATCCAGGACTCTCAGTACTGTTCCGCACATTCCAAAATCTCTTTGCTTGCTTTCTCTAAGTAACTCACACTACAATATCATGAGATCAACCACTGAAAACAGAAATAAAGGAATGGAAATTCAGACTTTGGCTTTTTCCCACCATGGTTTCCCCAATATCAAATGCTGTTAGAGAACAAAGAAAAACCCAAATTTTAACCACCAGGCAACCTCAGGGCTCCACGTGCACCTGCAGTGCTGAACTTCCAGTGTTAGTGGTACCAGAATTGAGACAAAAGCATGGAGACAAAAGCATGAAAGGGAGCTAACAGAGACTAATGAAATGTTGCAAAGCAATCATCAAACAGCTTAATATAGTTATTTACACCTCTAAATTATTTAGTCAAATAATTATTTTCCATAATAAAGATACCAATGTGCACCTTAGCCCCTGGGGCAATAACTTCTTCTTCCTTTGTGATGTAGTCTGTCCACATGCACCACTGCCCATGGCCACGCTTGTTAAAATAGAAGTCATAAACACTCCCTGTTAATTGAAAAATACAACATAAGAAAACCCAATGATTAAATTATAAAAATAAGCTTCAGTAATTTTAGTGTGGCATTTCCAAAACTGTGAGATAATGGAAGCTTTCTAGAACACAAGATACACCCCCACCCCCCCCCAGTCTCATCCCCCCAGTACCATTATCAACACCAAATGATTTTAGGTCAGATTCAGCCACAGTGTTTGAGTATAACTGGAGGCATATGCTACTCCAGGTTAAAAGAGCCAGGAAAGGGCACCCAACTGTGCTGCCCAAGGCTTGGCAGATGGTGGCTCTGCTGCGGACTTAACATCTGCCAGCCACACTAAGTGCCAAGCTTTCTTACTGCTTTATAAAAGGCCAAGCAAGCACAGTTATGAAGAAGTACCTTTTTCTGGGAAGATGTTGTTTTTGTTAAGCTTCACATTTTTAGGGCGTGGGTTTTGCTCATTCATTCCATTGAGCAAGTTGCGGTAAAACGAATCAAATTTTCTTCTGCTGCCTCCGTCGATGATCCCCCCAATTGTCCACACCAAAGCAAAAAGGAAAAGGGCCTGCAGCCATGAGGTAATCTGCTGAGCAGACATGGTTTCGCTGTCCTCTTCATCAGGTTCCTTTATTTCATCTAAAACACATATTCTGAATTTTAGTTAAAAGCCACTAATAATCATAAATCCCAATTCAAAATGCATTTTTGCAAAAGTATCCTGAGACAAAAGTAGAGCAGTCTCAAGTGAAATGAAGCCAATCTACAAATGGAGGATCTTGTCTGTGTAAAATACTGTTTATAAATAAAAATGAAATTAGAAGAAAAATAGGCCTCTTTTCTTCAGATGGTAGCAAACAGCAAGCAAAACATGGAACATATTTGCAAGATCATGCTTAGTTTTGTAATGACACCAGTTTCCAAATGTGAAAGCTCTGTATGCAAAGAACTATTAATACTGATCAGAGAGATCACTGACTGTGTTATATGAACTCAGCAGTAAGCAATTCCTTTGGTATTTTCTTGCATCTTATAAGCTGCATTTTGTCCTGGGACATGGCAGGAAAAAAAGAAAAATTGAAATAAAAAACAGGTGGCTAAGAGCACTTACCAAGCAGAGAAGAATAGAGTTTCATCAAGCTGTAACTCAGGTGAAGAGAGGACGTTTTCACCATGAATTTGCAATGATGGTCAATAAAATCTAAGCAAGGCTCAACTAGCCACATAAACAAGTCATTGACCTACCAGGAGAAAAGGAAACAGCTGTGTGACAATTGCCACATTCCCCACTGTCCCTCAATACACCCTCAGTCAAACATAAGGCATCAGAAATTGTCCAGGTTGGCAGAGAGATCAGGAAAGGGCCCATGTGAGGCAGTACTGAAATGTTTCCAAAGTCACACCATCACTACCTGATGGTGAAAACAAGTTGCTTTTATCACAGAGAAGTTTTCAGCAGGAATTCTGTTACCCAGTTACTAATCCAGACAGCAGAGCAGAAGCTCAGCCTAGAGAGACTCATGTTTTGCTCAGGCAACAACAAAATTATTCCAACAGAATCAAAGACAAGGGTTTCATCCTCTCTTAAAAAGAGGCCCCCTACAGAGGACCCAGCACAGATACTGTGTCACAGGAGAAATTCCAGCATGCTGGGGCTGACTGGGGCCTGAAGGAGTGCAACAGCATGTGGGTAAATACTGACCATGGCTGGTGGTATCTGCTCCATGAACTCAAACTGGAAAACAGGACAGAAATCATGACCTACCCTCTTCCCAGGGACTAGTACTCAAGGAGATTCACTAAAGGGTCAGGCTATCTGTTGGTTAAGGAATAATTACTTTACTGTGATGAACTAAGAAAACTATAAATAAAGGGCTCTTCTAGTCTTGGTACTTCTTTGGAATTTTATTCTATTTTCCTGCAAAAACTCAAAGGGTGTCTTCTCAAATCATATAAGTATTCTACAGCTCCAATCCTAATATTATTCCAATTATTTTACTAGATTTTAATGCCCAATAATAGAGATTTTAAATGTTCATTAAAAGCTGATTCTCACCAACACCTATTTTTATTTGCATCTACAGAAAACATAGTACAATACACAGCACAAAGACCTCTCCTTCATACAAGCAATGAGGTGAAAAAGACTTTGAAGACTAAACTGTTAATGGTAATAATAAAAAAGTTTTGATTCTGCACGACTGCCTTCAAGTGGGCAAACTGTGAATGCCACCTTTTAGTTAAATCTTCTAAATTAGACCTGTGCAAAAAATGAAGGCTCGCACCAGCTCTCGGTGTTCGTCCTGCAGGTTTGGAGGCAGAGTTTTCAAGTAGGAATCCTTCAGTGGCTTCCAACCTAACTGTTGTGGGTCCATATAGATCATACCACACCTGGGAAGAACAAACACCTATGGCAGAGGAATACATGTGCAAGGTGGGACAGTTGAAGCTTGAATGCTCTCACATTACCTGCTGACAGTTGCTGGAGATGCCTGCTCTAAGTCTGCCGGCTCAAAGATTAAACTCATTTTTGAGCTCATCTGAATTATTTCACCACTCATCAAGCATAACTGGAAGAAGAGCATCACATAAACATGGTCTAGTCATGTTAGTGCTGATCGTACAGTCAAAGCAATGTCTGTCATAAAATCACTGAACATTCCACTTAGTGTCACTCCTCATTCATTCATTTGTATCCTTACAATACATGATATTTTATGACCTTGTCTCAACTTTTCCATGTCTTACTGTAAGACTTGCAGGGACACAGAGAACAATGCTCCAACTTTAAATAACTCTGCAAGAAAAAGCAGTTATGATCTGCAGCTTTTTTTAAATTCATTTATTCTCATGGTAATTTAAGCAAGTTCAGTTTTCAGTCACAGAACTGAGTCCGTGTATTTCAGTTTCCTAAAAGGGTCAATTAAAAAGCCTCAATGATCAACCTTGTTTCAATAAAGAAGGAGCAAGACAAGGCTTCTAGGGAGAAGTAATGGGTTAATATTATCTAATACCATCTAAACCCACTCATACAACTGGGGAAGAAAAGCAGTGCTTTTAGGCACATCAGCCTTTCCTGAATTTCACACCTCCTTTGACTAATGTAGTAATAATATTGCTACTACTAAAATTAAGTATGTTTATTCAAGGATGAGGGTAGGGGCAAAAATTAGGCTACCTTTTTATTATCATCCAGCACAGTGTTCATGTTCTCTATCCAAACTGCATCCACAGGGCCATCAAAAATAATCCACTTGCGATCTTCTGTGGTAGAAGATGCTTGTTCCCTGAAGGCCTTTGCAAGAATTCCATCTGACCACTCGTGACTTACAGGATCAAAACTGCCATACAACTGCCCCATAGTAATGGCTTTGGGATTAATAACTTTGTATTCAACAGCAAACTCATCCATGGTGTTTGCTGTAAAAAAAAGGAAATACATGAGCTTGAGAATTTGATAGGTTAGTTTTATTCAGCAGCTGAACAAGGTGATTCCTGAGGATCCTATTCCAGCTGCTCAAAGCAAAAAAACCCAGGTATGTGGCATTTAGGTAGCAGCAAATAAGAAATTCCCTTACTTGTACAAGGCAAGCAAGTCTGCTGTAAAAAAAACACATGAAAAAAAGAAAAAGCAGAGCAGCATAGATTTAATATATTTATGGGGGTTACTTACAATATACTATCAGAGCTAATTTTTTCAAGATTATTATGCACAAATAAAATACCTAACAAAATTCAGAAAAGCATAAACACATTAGTATGGCTTACTGTCCCAGTATATGTAGAGAAAAATACTATCAGACAAAAACAGTTCAATTAATATAAATTCTGCAGTCAAGAAAGAAGAATATAGGACAATTAACAACCTGAGCATCTCTCAGCAAAGGAAAAATAATAGTCATAGAATTAACTTCATTTAATGAGAAGCTTGTGGCTGGACAAGGACAATGTTACCTGCACACAAATCAGCCAGGGCTCCAGCCAGAACTTTGTATGAACTGGTCTTCCCACTCATAGGATCTCCAACAATCATGAAACCGTGGCGCACCAGCATCATTTCATACACCTGCCAGGGACAGGAGAGCCACTCCTTAGCATGGCACAAAAGCAAAAGTTATGTGTTATGTGAATGAAAATTGAAGTCTCTCTCCTGCATTCGGATGTGACATAACCACATCTCTGCACTCTGCTGGCTGACCAAAGCCTTAATCCAAATCAGAGGGCAGTCATGCTTCTATGGCAATTCTCACTGAAACAATTTAAGGAGTCATTTTCCCCAGGCATTCTCCCTTTCTCCTTGCTAAATGTCATCCCTCAACTGCAACAGCAGCACTGTACAGGATGTGAGGGCAGTAGCCAGACACTGCAGATCACAGCCCTGAACTGAAAGGGCCTGAACTGAAATCAGTGGTTAAAAATTAAGCTGACAAAAAGGGACAAACTATGGCTCAGAGCATCTGGCATACGGTCAGTCCCATAGAGGCTAATTTTGGACTGCAAGAGTGGTAACTTCTTCAGTTACCCCACAAGATCTTGTCAAAGCTCAAGTCAAAGCAAAACCACCATCAAGCACACTGTAATAACCCCTAAGAAGACTTCTTTTTATCATGTTGAGGACGATATTTCCTATTTCAGCTTCCTAACCAGTTAACACTACCCCTATTTAAATGAAAGGTACAGTATGGTTTGGAAAGCAGCATAGGACAAGTCTGAACATTAGCCATGAAGTCTGAACTGCTGTTGGAGAGGCCACTGATGACTCTGGCCTAGGCCACACACTTTTACCCTTGTCATCACCCTATCACTAGGCTGCACAAGAAAAGGTTAAGTATTGTTTGAAAGGTCCCCAATACTAGTGGGAACACAGGGCTGGAAGTGAGGCATAAGCAAGGTCGCTTCTTTCAAGACTTCTCAAGGAGACTGTACAGAACTGGGAACAGAGCCTGACTCCCAGTCCAGCATTCTGTTCACTAGGCTACACTGCCTCAGTTAGTAACAGATTCAGTTTAATTTTCTATCCTGAAGCACATGCCCTACAATGTGGCTGCACACATTAGCTCCTTCACAGACTGAATTACAAAATCACTATGACCAAAGGAGGCCTTTATTCCATGATTTTTTCCTCAGTAAAAATACCCCATTTGTAATATTTGTAATATTAATTGGTAAGGAAACGATTAGCTATCCATCATGACACAGTGAATGAAGAGTGTTTCTGCTCTCATGCTTTTCTTCCCCAGAAGTATGTGAAAATAAACCTGAATAATTTTTCCAATGAACCATGGCACTGGTTGAAGATTCAATTTTTCAATATTTTCAGTTAGTGCCTTGATAAATACATCATAGTCTGGTGTAGGCAGAACCACTCCAGGAAACAGGTCAGATATGATACCCTGTTAAGGAAAGACAGAACAGAACACTGTTTAAACACAGGTTACAAAAAAGACAAAATTCCCAAGTAAAACAATATTCATACAGATAACAGGAGGTTAAAACCAAATGTCTTCATCTGGACAAAACTAACTTCTAGGCAAACTGTAGCCATGGAATTATTCTGTATACATGAAACAAAAACCAGCACCTGCAGTTTTCATGAACACATTGCTCTTGTAAAAAGAAGCTTAATCTTTGCAAATTTGCCCCCATCAGGATTATAGGAAATGATGTGAAAGTATCTGAAAGAATTTCAGTGATTAAATAGAAGGGTACGTGTTCCAAAATTTCAGAGCAGATACTCTGGCTGTGCTTCTACCCTAGCTTTTAGTCCTCAATATTGATTGCTTTGTATCATAATTTATTTTCTATTAAAGCAGTGTGCTAACAGAAACATCATCATTTTTTTTCTGAACTCAAATTTCTAAATGACCTTAACTTAATTATCCACATCTCTTCTGGAGCACACAGCCAGAAAACAAACTTCAAAGAATGATTTCCATGAATGAAACAGTACAAGATAATTTTTTAACAAGATACCATCTAAAACATTTTATAGAATAACTTTAAAAGCATCACTGAAAGTTTGCTTTTCAAAATAATCCTAGCAGAACCAAAGAGTTCATCCAGATCAGTGGACTGAAATAACTCTACACTAATATGGCATCATCTAGATCAAACTGTTCCAAATTAAGATAATGACCTGTTTCTGTGAGTTCTTATAATGGATTTCCTCATCATAAAACCTCAAACTGGCCTGATATCTCACCTGAAACAATGGCACATCCTGGGACAAGAACTTGGCCAAATTAACATCCATCAAAGCCCGAAGCAACAACACACTTTCATTTTCAGTTGGGTACTTCAGCTTTAGGTTCCCTGCTGCTGTCAGGACAGATTTCACTGCACGCATCCCATAATCATAGTGGTGCTGAGATGACAACTGCTCCGAGCACAAACGGTAAGTGGCAACAATTTTCTGGGCAAGACTGTGGATAACAAAATATAACATGTGGAGTGAAAATATCTCACCATGCAAGGAAATACACAAAGTATCTGCAGTAATTCTAAGACACGGCAGCTGACAAGATGGCCCAAGACACCTGGGAAGCAAGACTGTGGATTATGCCATGCTAGAGAATGTGTGCATCTTCTAAGAATTCTGTATGGTATTTTGATACATTTTCCAAATGATTCTAGAATTGGACATCTGGCAACATGAGGTGGTAAATGAGAACTGACAAGAAAGCAGGAGATTAAAAAGTGCTTTCTAGAGAAACAAAACATAGACAGCCTTCCATATATGCCTCAAACACACATATATGCCTTATAGAGAAATTACGTATATCAGATTCAACTAAGGTAGAAAATTCAGCATGTCTTACCTCTTAGAGTCCAGAAATCCCATTGAATAAAGTGAAATTTCTCCAATCAAGGCATAATCTGGGACCATCATGGCAACTGTTCGGAACAGTGCCTGTAAGGAAAAAAGTAAGATACCAACTTTTGACTGTGGAATACTGTAATGAATTGTGCCTGTTTTGGAAGAATAGCATCTCTCCATAAATTCATGAATGCAAAGAACTAATGAATCATCTGTAATCTGTGAGACTGCTTTAGAATTCTATTTTATTCTGATCTTATCAAGAGGTTCAAGAGGTCTTAGCTAAGCACTGCAGTAACAAATGCTTAGAAAGAGTCAATTCTAAAGAACTGTGAATAGAGGAAAAGGGATGTGACATTCATCTCACTTTCATAACATGGTGTGGTTAATGCTTTGTAAAAGTTCATGCAAAGAATTGTGGCAATGTTAGAAAAAGAACCAGGACCATACCAGTCTCTCCATAGCATCTCAGCAACTCACAAAGTCATAATAAATTTAAATTGGGATTTGGATCAATAAACCATTGTAAACCCAGAGAATTTCCAATTAGGGAGAGTACAGTTAAAAACTGGTATCAATATGATTAGTCTGAGACCTTTCTTCTGTGCATTTTGTACAATCCTAACTCTTTATTAAAGCTTGGTCAAAAGCACAGCAGGATATACTTGAATAGGTTATCACTTGGGGGAGTTTTGGCTGGGGTAGAGTTAAATTGTTTTACAGTAGCTCGCCTGAGGCTGAGTTTTGTATTTGTGCTGGAAAGAGTGTTGATAATTCAGGGATGATTTAGTTATTGCTGAGCAGAGCTCACACAAAATCAAGGCACTTTCTGCTCCTCATTCCACACACCTGCCAGGAGAATGGGTGCACAAGGAGCTGGAAGGGGACACAGCCAGGACAGCTGATCCAGGGGATATTCCAGAGCACATGGGGTCATGCCCAGCAGAAGTAGCAAGGGAGGGGATGTTCAGAGTGATGGCATTTTTCTTCCTTAAGCAACCATTAGACATCAGTTTATTATTCAACTAATGACTTTTTTTATTACTATAGACAATAAGTTGCAATTTCAGTTTAATTTCTACAATAAAGCAAAATTTCAGACTTACCTTCAGATTATCAGGCAACTCTGCCCGTCCAGCATAGCCAGGATTCATTGTAATAAACACAGCACATGTGGGATTAAGAGAGATCTCTGTCCCTTCAAAGATGAATTTTTTGAGCTTGCGAATTATAGCTTGCTGGATGCTAAGTATTTGCTGGGCAACTACAGATAATACCTCAACCTAATACAGACAGAACAGATTGGAAAACATAAGACACTTGGAGAACCAACATAAAATGGTTTTGTTGACATATTTTGATGGCTATATTTGCATTCCTCCAGGGAAAAATCACCCTGAGCTAATGTATTAGCTGTCTATTGAAGGGGTCCTCTGAAAGTTATTGCCACTATTCTCTACTCAACTAACAGAGACTGATCAACAGAGGCTTCTAAAAGTCTCCTCAGGGAAATACCGTGTGCCTGAATGAAGACATCTAAGTTAGTTGGACAGGAACTCCCTCTGGAGGCCTCTAAAAGCAGTTTCCCTTCAATTCAGACACATGGCTTAGGATCTCCAGAAAAACTGATTCACTCAATGCCAAAATTGAGGGTAAATAATAGGTAAGGCTGCTGATTGTTTTAAAGTATCAAGGTAACAGAATATTGGAAAAGAAATGCTAATGCTTGAATTCACTAGAAAACAAGCTACATCAGAAAAACAGAAAAACAGACAAATTAAGGAGTTAAAGATACTAATACATACAAAAGAGAATTTAATGAAATTTCCACATTTACCAGTATGCACTTAAATGGAATTTCATCAAAGTAACGATAAAACTTATCCAAAGTCATTAGTGACCAAATTAAACAAAACCAGAAAGACCAGAGTAAGATCAAGGGGAGAATTAGATGTGCCTGTTTACACAGCCTGTCACTCAGTGACACTCAGCTCTAGTCATTACAGGAGTAGATTACAGGAATTACAGGAGGAATTACAGGAATTACAGTAGATTACAGGAGGGATTACAGGAATCCATCCACTGAGATTTATCTGTCCTGTGCTGAACATAGACAAATGCAACTCCACACCTGTAGCTTGATTTCTCAAGGAGAAGACAAGAACATTTATTTCCCAACAAATGAGTGGCACATACAAAAGAAAAAATGGTAAAGGAACATATTTTTTTCAGCTAAATTGACCCAGAACACAACACTTCTGAAACACAGCAAAGGTAGGCATGTGCTTCTAGAGCAGGCAGCTGAGTGCCTATTTCTGTGTCACTAATTATCAAAACAAAGAGGCTTCTCAAGTAAAAGTAGAAAATTGGCAATAATGCTGTCATGTCTAAATCTAGAACTTCTTGTGTCTTAAACTGAAGCTTTCTCATGTTATTTGTTAAAACATTACCTCAATTCTGTTGAACTCATCAAAGCAGGCCCATGCCCCAGCTTGTGCCAGCCCCTTAAAGAACTTGCCCATTGCCTTGTAATCGAGGCCATCGGAGCAATTAAAGACAACACACTACAACAGGAACACAGAGAACATTTCTCAGTATTACCACAAAGTCCACTATAAAATTCTTAACATCTAAAATGGGAAGGGATTATTGTTGCTAATTTTGGATTAGAAAACCAGGATGTCATATAGACACAGTCCTAAATGTGAGTTTGTTACCAACTAATCCTGTGAACAAGGAACAGACTCACAGAATCATTGGGCTGGGAAGGACCTCTAAGATGTTCAAGTCCAACTGTAAATGAATAGCTACAAAACAAGCAGCACTTGCTTAGGAATGGCATTTTAATACCTACATATCCAAACATAAACAGTGAAAAGTAAAAAAAAAAAAAAAATGGAGTTTTGGTACCTGCTTAGCTATTGCTTTTGCTAGATCTTTTGTTGTTTCTGTTTTGCCAGTTCCAGCAGGCCCTTCTGGAGCACCACCAAGACTTAATTTCAAGGCACCCATTAATGTCCTACATTATCAAGAACACAGGCATTAGAAATAGCAATCTTTAATGTCAGATTGTTTCTGAATGGATTGGTAAGTATTTTCCTATACAGGCTCTCCTGAAAACAATTTACTTGTTTCTCTACTGGCCTTGCAGCTTGCCCTAAAAACCCAGCATTGTCTCATAAGAGATTCCTAATTGTGGAAGGTCACATTTGGCCACTTGGCCTAAAAGGACTGTCAAGGCTTTTATTACATGCATCTACCTTGTATACCCTCAATTACACAAGCAAATGAACAGTGCCGTGAGCAAAATGGCAGAGTCTGCAAAAGCACACATTTCCCTCAAGTGGCACTTGAACTGGCAAGAGCTTGAAGCTGGCTTTATAAATTCAGCCAATCTTTAGAAATGGATGAGAAAGCATAAAGATTGTTACAAAAACCTGAGAATCATATTGCTTTTCAAGTGAACTTCCTACTAAAATGAGATCCCTGTTAATACTGGAGTGATATGATTATTTTACAAAGCTCTCATTCAAAGGCTTTGACTCATGTCTTGAGGGCTCACCAGAAGTGAAATATGAAATGCCTTTGAATATTTTAACCTTGAGGACTGAAGTATTTCCATTACAACCTCTTGCAAGCCAGTGGAGGAACAGGAAGCTAACTGCATTAGAGTATCTGTGAAGGGCTTTTTAATTACCTCATTTATCTTACAGGCAGGCATACCCAAACTGTGTGCCTTACTTCAGCTAAATTAATTGACCAGTGCTACTGTGGAATTCTTTGCAGTTCCAATACCATGTGCTGCCACCTCTTTTCAGAAGCACCTTCTTGGATACAGTAGAATCTATTACTCTACCGTGTAGAAGGCTATACATTGTAAATATTTTTACCATATTTGGGCAAAGTCTACAAGAAAATGTTAGCTGCTAAGGTTCCTCCTATTATTAACTAGAACAAATGAAAGTAAACACAATCCAAAAAAAGAAAGCATTTTTCACAGACAGTAAGTCCTTACCTATAACATCTATCTGTCAGTGGGGTTATAACCAGACGTTGTGAATTGCCCAGGTACTCATAACCATATTTCATTTCTGTCGTGATCATTCGCACTATGACATCATTCTCTGCCCAGTAGTATCTCAGCTGAGAAATCCACTGGAAGTCATTCAGATCTGTGACTTTGTCTTCAACCAATTTTGAGACCACATCACGAGCTGCAGAGTAAGACACAGATTGTTTTAAAAATCTAGACACTTCTGCTGTGGTAGTTTACTTAAAACAGCTTAAAAGTAAAGTAACATTTACTTAGAGTTATATAAGAGTAATTCAACATTTAAAGGCTGGTTTTCATGTTACAGAGGAATTTGCAATTGTTTTGCATAGGGAATCAGCTTAATTGTAACTAGATTCCAGTTCTGTTCTAAGTAGATGGCAGACCCTTGTGCAGTACTGAGCAATCCTCATTTGCCCAAAGAGTTGAGCAATAACTCTGTAATGGCTGATTCAAGTTAGAGAAAGCATTTTAGATGCCTCTCAACAGTCCACCCAGCTACTGACAGCAGCACTGCCCCAGCAGCAATGTCCCAGGGGTGGCAGCAGCTGCACATTACCATGCACATCGATGACAATGAGAGCTCCAAGGGTCAGCCGGGCTCCACTGGACAGCTTTCCTCTCACTAACTCAACTATGTCCTTGATCTGTATATTGCTCTTCTCCAAGAAATCCTGCCACAGAAATAAACACAGGCATTAATGGGATGCTGAAGCCAGCAGTTCCTAAGCTCCTGTGGGTTCAATCATTAGAGACAGCCCCTCTAACAAAATGTATTAATGATAGTCCAGGCACTACACAAACATATTAAATTCTCTTTTGTATACTGGCATTTTACTTTAATATGAACACTTCAAAAATATTTATGGCCTAAAAGTAGTATAAGCAGAAGGCTTATCTTTCTTCCTAATGGAAGTGACAAAACTCTACAATGAGAGAGGAGCAGATATTCTTTGTTTTGCTTCCCCCACACAAGAAAGGAATGCGCATATGGGACCAAGTCCATTAGCAACATGGTTTAGTTGGCTCTGCTTTAAACAGGTGTTGGACTACATGATGTCCAGAGGTCCCTTATAGTCTGTGATTCACTGTTCTGTGATTCCCTCTCATTCTTCTTTAGCTATGGATTATTCAGGATACTTTCTCTGAAAGTAATAAACATTTTAGTTCTGTCTGGATTTATCAAATAAGATCTTTAACTGGTGTTAATACAGGCAAGTTAAAGCTAAGATATTCAGTAAGGATAGAGAAACAAAAAGACATTATTAAAATGTAGTATTTGATGTAAATTTTATTACTACTTTTCTATTTCAACATTTAAAAAGCAGCCCAAACATTCTGTTGATAGAATTAATCTCCAAATAAATCCTCATCCACCCAGCTTAAATAGGATCACAGAAAAGCCCATTGAATTAAACAGAAATTATTTCCACTGCTTGAGCATGTGTTTGAGTAAAGCCTCAGTGAAGTGATAGTTAAGACTGCTGTAGTGACAGAGGCACTGTGAACATATAAGAAAAGTTTCTTGCATGAAATAAAAAATTTGGCTGCTGCATCTTCCTCACCAGGAGAGTCAAGCAATACCCAGAGAAATCAGTGGTGACTTTATCCCTCTCTACAACTCCCTGAAAGGAGGTTGGAGCCAGGTGAGGGCTGGGCTCCCAGGTAACAAGTGACAGGACAAGGGCACATAGTATTAAGCTGTGCCAGGGCAAGTTTAGATTGAATATTAGGAAGAACTTCTCACAGAAAGAGGGATTAGACATTGGAAGGGGCTGCCCAGGGAGGTGGGGGAGCCACTGTCCCTGGAGGTGTTTAAGGAGACTGAACATTCAGTGCCAGGGTCTGGTTGACAAGGTGGTGTTGGTTATGGGTTGGACTCGATGGGCTCAGAGGTCTTTTCCAAATTGATTCTGTGATTCTCACTTGTAAATGAAGTAATACAATTTCCTTCAGTAGGATTCCTCCTGATACACACCAAAGTAAATGGGAACAAACCAATGCAAAAGGAAAAACAAATTAAAACACTGCATGAGTAAATTGCAATATGTTGTTGACTGAGGTTCTTCTTTGCTAGAAGGAGCTTTGTATTAATTAATCACAGTTCAGTGCCTAGAAATAGGAAGTCAGAAAAAAATCTTACTTGTAAAGATTTTTTGCTTATAGCCTCAGACACTTCCTCTGTCCAGTAAATGCATGAAACACAAATAACTATCTGTCCAGGCCACTGAAGTACCCACTCTTTCCGAGGAACCTTAAACCAAAAGATCAATTTCAGACACAACAATTCATATAAACACATTAGATTATGGCACTGATAACAATTACTTTCCTCAAATATCTTTTGTCTCATGCTACAAATAAATGAGAATCAGCATCTAAAGCTTTAATACTTTTTCTTCCTGAAACTTCAGAACTAAAACTTCAGATTGGAACTTCAGATTGAACAAGAAGAGCTGGATTCCACTTAGCTTCAAACATGTTTCCTTGGTTATGAATTTGAGCAACCTATTAATGTATATTTGTTTGTGAAATTTAACTTATACCACAGCTCAGGAATAATTACCTGGATATATCCTTTTATGCCATCTTGAAGAACTTGTCTTACACTGGCCAACATCATTTCTTCTACTTGCAGAAGCCATTTTTCTACCATGCCCTTCAAGAAAGAAAAATAGTTAAGAATCAATACACATTTCTTGATTGTATTCTTCTTCAATGAAAAATTATTTGAAATGTGTTTGGTTTAAATATGCTTTCTTTGGATCTAGGTGTTGCATATAAAAGGAATAAAGGTTGAAATTACCCAAAATCTGACTGCTAATACTGGAGTTTACACTGTCTGAAGGCAGGTATATTAAGCTAACTCTAAAGACAACCCAGCTAAAGAAACAGCTGGATATGTTTCATATAAGCATAAACAAAAAACACTGATTGCATCATCAGCTAAGCCTGCTCATTTTAACCCAGGACATGCTTTGTTCCTGCAGGTTTAAAGGAAAAGAGTATCTGTAACTCACAACATGCCCCACCTTTCAGAGGAATTTACTGCAAAATTGGTATGTCTTACTCTTTTTCATAGGAAATCCTTTTTATTCTAGAATACCAGTCTGCACTCTCACTTCCTAAACTCCTTTCATGATGTGACCCTAAATGCTTTAAACCTAATGCCCCCAAAAACATGTACCTTTATGCAATGAATTATGTATTAATCTAATTTAATATAGTAAAATTTTTTAAAAAATTACATTTGCTTTCATTGGATAGATTTTATCTATGAAAGGAACTACTTCTTTCTCTGAACTGATCATGCCTATGATCTCCAGATCTTCTGTGAACTCCAGTTTTGCAATTCCTTCAAAACACTTCTTTAAATGTGGTTGTACTCGAAGTGGATCCTTTGTTTCAGACAGTATTTCAAGCAGCTCATCGTTAGACAGGAAAAAGAATCTGCCAGAAAAATACAATTACTTTCCAATCATTAAAATTTCCATTAATAATCTACTCATACAATTGGTTTTATTGTTGCTTAAGATATTAGGGTATCAGAGAGAAAATTATGATCTCAAATCTCTTTCCTTCAGCAATTTTTAACATTATAAAACTCATTTGTTTTTTCAGAATTTCAGTGTGATCATCTTTTTATGCAAAGGAAGAGTAAGGGTTCTCAAACTCAGGCAGGGAAGACCAGATGGCTCCAGACAGCCATTAAGTACCCTGTAAAAACCCTGAATCTTGCTCCTCATGATCATGAACAACTCCCACGCATCACACACCTCTTAAGAGGGTGGGGCAGGGACATAATTGCATATCAGCCATGGGAAGGTAGCAAGCTCCTTCAAAAATGCCCTGTAAGTAATAATGCCTTTCTAATCCAAGTTTACATTGTGATAGACAGATTGTGCCTCCCCATCCCCACCTGTTCTGGCATTTCACAGCTGAGGAAAATGAGTTATGTCTGGAGATGAGAACAGTTTTTCATTTTTTTGCTGCATGTGACTGTGTCCCACATATCTTTACAAAATGAGACTTTTAAGTTCAGTAGAAACAGTTTGAAACAGCTTACAGCTTCTTGTTTCTAACTTAGGCCTGTTTAACTAATTTACCTTGGGAAAAATAATCTTTTCGACTCCAAGTAAGTATTCAGCCCCTTCTGAATGTCCTCTAAGAGAGCATTTGCTTCCTGAAGTCTGTCTAACATCTTGGGTTGTTCAGTTGCTACAAGTACCTTTGTGTCTTTCACCTTTGTAAAAACAAATACATAGCAGAAACTGGTAAAAATTGCAATAAGTTTTACATTAAAATTGTAAGCATCAATCACATACACTGCAGGAGGCTAAAAAGCTGTAATTCCTCTCTTGAAAGAGAAGATGAAAGCATGTGTGCTTTCATGGTATTAAATACATTCACATTATTTGATAGTTTTGCTTTTCAGACTATCAGTCTTACCAATTTGAAACTCAAAGACATTAATGAAGGAAATATCAACAAATATAATCTTTGGCACTTGCTCCTGTGTCTTGAGCTTGCTACATTGTTTTCCACTCACAAATGAGTTCTATCAGAGACACAGCACATGACAATTATTCCCTGTTCTCTCTTTCTGATGACACTCCTCTTCAGAGGGTTCTATTTCAGTACAAGTCTCATCATTCACAGAGTCTGAGCTGCTGGACAGGTCTCAACTCCTACTTAGTTACACTGATTATTTCAACACCTTTATCACACAACCACACACTCCCAGCATTTCTGACACACATCTCAGCTCACACCACCACTGTCTGGCCTCTTACTCAACTTCTTATTTACAGGAATTGAACAGGTTACCAAATTGTACTTCCTATCCCCATTATCTTAACCTGACATTAATGTGACAGTCCATATTCACTAAATTTTTGAATGACCATGTCATCATATATTAGAGAACAACCACATGAAAAAAAATCCACTTAGTTGCTTCAAAAGTGTGTACACACTGTAAGTCTAATGCAAACTCTCATTGTATCCAGACAAAGCTTTGTACCTTGTCAGTGGAGTCTTAAGCAGAACCTGAAAGCACAAATCATTCATCTTTCTACCTCATTCTGACCATTTAGCCATATGAAACTTAGAAAATTTAGAATTTATGTTCCTTGAGCTATAATTCACCCTTCAACACTCAGCCTTTACAGAAATCTCAGTGCAATAATGATGTAATCTACAATTTTACTGCAAGACTAGTTTGACTTTAGTAAAGGATTTTCCAGTCCATCGATGCAAATACCCAACTGCAGAAAAGAACAGTGTATGCACATGATATTAATAATCATGTTACCAGGTGTGCATAAAAATGCACAATTTATGAAATGTTAGCACTTACCACTTCTGTCATAATGTTTTTCCAGTATGAATCCACAATCTTAAACTTTCTGCCCTCTTCAGGCATTTGAGCTATAATGTCTTCTGAACTAAAAATTGGTTCCAAATACAACCATGTTGCCTGACATTTTAACCAGCTATCTATAATATCTTGCATCAAACACAGCTTATCTCTCCAAGCCTGCAATGAAAACATTTAGTAGTTAAGCCAAATTACGACAAGAAAAAAAAAAAGAATATGTGTTCTTAGTTAACAACTCTCTAATGTCTTATCATGCCAAAATACCCTGAAGCACTTGATGAAAGCATATTATGAGACATGCAAGCTTAGTCAAACCAGCTTTTCCTTACCACACATTCAGCTTCTATTGGTTTGATGAAGGGAGAGCCACACACTGTCTGAGTCTTAACAATGTGGTCATCCAGCAAAAGCTGGATGTCATCCACTGCTGACAGGATGTTGGTGTCCTGTAAACACATCACATTTTGGTATGTCAAATGGCAATTGTTTTATTTCACCACTCATCCTGTTTCCCCCTCCTCTATCATGTGAAGATATCAAATGGAATCCCCTCTGTACAATTCTGTTTCAAAGGTCCAGAGACATTGTTTTGTGATAGGATGCACAATTCTGTTTCAAAGGTCCAGAGACATTGTTTTGTGATAGGATGCTGGTGCCTTCTGACTTAATCCTTTGCACTGTGACTCTTCTCTCTTCTGGGCAAGTTAAAATTCCGCTATTGTCCAGCTTTTCATACAATACTGGGCAAATCCTCAGCCTCACAGCTTTATTAGGATGAGTATGTGAGATCACAAGCTCTCCAGATGCTAAAGTCCACACAAAAGGACTTATAATAATGGAGACATTTGCCCAGCTGTGGGCTAAGATACAACTTTCCACTGCAACACGATGAATCAGCAGCAACATCCCTCTAATATTTCTCAGTTGGTATTCAGAATCAAAGCAATTATTTTCAGATATATATACTGATTTAGTGTTTACTTACAGTATCCCTGTACTTGGCCAAACCGAAGTGCACGTTGACCCACTCCAATTTCATTTTCTCTATTGATTTCTCTAAGGAATACTCCTTACTTGCAGCTGCTCCAACAGGTTCTATCCTAAATTGAAATGAAACATAATCTTTGAAATGTTTTTGTAACATAGCTGAAGAGCAAAAAAAAAAAGCAGTTGCAGGTAGAGTTGCATATCAGACTACCCTTCATAATAATTTGTTAATAATATCATAGACTCTTTCATCAAGGAATATTTTTCCACTTTCAGCTTCACCAAGTTAGAGATATTGACAGTGATTGGAAGACAAATACAGACAGAAAATTTTGAATGAGCAAATTAAGTGATTTAGGAATACAACTGGATTTTTATGCCTCTGTGCTACAAGAACAGACAGTTCACACCTTGATAAATATAGCTGGTTTTACAGCATGTTCTAACAGCACACAAAACCCCAAAATAACTAATATTTAGTATCTGAGCTGTGAAATACAATGTCTAAAAAATGAGACTAGATTAAACTTCTTACTGTTCCATAAATTTTGAGAGTCCACATTCCAATATGTATTTAAGGTTAGTGTTTTTATCCGGTTTGATCTCACATCCTACAATTTGACTAATCTGAAAATAAAGTAAGAAGTAAATCTATTATCAAGATGCATTTTTGTAAAATACTTTCAAACAGCAAGCAACAAATTCCAACGAAGTATGAGTGCAACATTGCAATTTGCTTTTCTGCCATAAATTATTAATTTAAATAAGCTTCTGCCTGTGGCGTTACAAATGTCAAAACTGGATCTATCATGTCACAGGATAAAAGATATTGGACTGTCAGTTTCCATGGCAGAATATTTCCACAGTCAAAGCAGTGTTTAAAATACCTGCTCCCAGTGTCTCTCCTTCATTCCACGATTGCAGGCAATTGACAGGACAGGAAGATGCTGTTTAAATTTATCAAGCTTGAATTTCATGGATTCTGCCATGCGCCTGGGCACAGGCACATCTGGGAAGCTCTTACTGAGCTTGTACATGGTCCTCCACATATTTCCAACCTCTTCATTAACTTCATCAGCATTCAATTGCTGAAGAGGTCCTGAATACAACAGCATAAAAAACACAGCAGGCACTTCGCACAAGGAGATTCCCAGGGTGGTTTAATTACAGCTATTTTTCATCATTGTCCTCTGACTGGAAATCAACTGGGTTTTTTTTTTACAAAAAAATATCTTAATGCAAAATCCAAGTCAGTAACTCTATTCCACACTGCTTACCAGCATTTATTCCTTAAAACTATTTTCTCATGACTAATCAACCCTCTCAGCTTCTACTTACGTAACTGCAAATAACATGTCTTTCAAATCAACATCAGAGCCTCACCATTCATCCATTCCTCAGATTTGGTATGGAAAGCATATGCTGTTACCCAAAGCTGCTCAAAAGGTTCTTTGGTTGCAATTATAGATTGCAAGAGAGGAAATTCAGTCTTCTCATGCCCAAGCAAATCTTCTTCATAATTAATACCCTTTAAGGGGAAAAAGAAAAGTATATTATTCCCATCAAAAACTCCTATTGTTGTTTAAACTTCTAAACAGACAATACTGAACACAATTATTTTACATATCTTAAAGCCAGGCAGATCTGTTGATATAGGCCTGTGGATTTTAGGTGCATAAGGTTAACAGTGTTCTTGAAAATTCCCCTGGTTCTTTGATGGAATCATAGAGGTCTTTTCCAACCTAAACCATTCTAAGATCAAGTCCAATGGTTAACTCAGCATTTGTAGGTATCTTTTACTATTCAAATATATTTAAAAATCCAAATCCATTTTAGAATAAGATAATGTACCATGGAATTCAGTGAAAACAAGGCTCACAAGTTTCCAATCCACTGTGAAATCTAAATGTAAGCTCTTCAGTTAGAGAGGCTTGCAGGATTTTTTTAAACTCATGTTTAGGCTTTTTCTCTTACAGAATTATCTGGGAATAACACCAAAACAGGTGTTAATTGCTGTGTTTATTCATGGTAAGACATTGTCTTCATCCAAAAAATTTTACAATAAAAATCAACGTGCAAAGATTTAGATTTTAAAAAAGTATCGTCTTCTTCATTTTACAGGTAGGGAGGTGAAGCACAGAGAAATGCTGTCTGAAATGTGGACACTGAATTCAGATTGAGTCCTGAGTCTGTACTTTCATAATGCCAACAGGCCTTTCATAAAACTTGTAATCATTCAATATGAGCTGCAGGCAGAAAAAATATAAAGATCCATATTCCAAGATAGTATTTAAATTCATGTATTGACTGAGCTAATTGCCATGTCATTTTAATTGTGTGGATACACTTCTCATTGCAATCATGTATTAAGAAACTTAGGCTTAATTAGTTGTTCTGATCTACCTATAACAGCATATCCGTGCTGTAAACTCACACTAATTAAATATATTAGATGCATTTAAATCAGATTAATAGTGTTGATAGTGTTGTTGTAGTGTAGGACTACCAGTTTATTTAAATTATAAACTCAATTAATTGGTTCAATTTTTTTCTTTTGAGTGGGACTTAATTAAAAATCTTGACCCTTATGGCTCCATATATGGAGAAATCTCATTCTCTCACTGTAATTCAGAAGATTAATTAAGCCTCACAATGCCTGTGAGATCTCTCAAAGACAACCCTTCTCATTTCCCAGGAGAGTCACAGCCAAGACAAACTGTTCAACTTAGGATGATACAATAAATTGGATAGAGAACCCTGAATAGAATCTAGAAATCTTGGTCTTCAGTTTGCTTCTTAGCATTTGAAATTCCTATTATGTGTTAAAATGTATACTTAATGTCTATCAGCATTAAATAGCAATTATACAAACAGTTGAAATACATTTGGGTTTAATTAGAGAACAAGCAGAGGGACTGAAAACACAGCTCAAGTGCACAAACCATGATTCAGGGAAAATGTCAGCTCCCAAACATTCTGCCTCTAACAACTCTGCTAGAAGAATTGTTTTCTCTGGATAGCATCTTGGTAATACTGACTGCTTGGAAACACTGAAATTCAGTATTTTAATTTTAAAAACTCCCTGAAATATTTTTTCCCAAAATTTGCTCTTCAACTCAGCAGTTGGGACAAATCAGCATACAGGCATGAAAAGATATTTGCCACATTTTTGTGAATTTGGAAATTTTAAAGCCAGCTTAAAAATACATGCCCAGAACCCTGAAAAAAAAATAAGGGCAGGAACCAAACTTCTGCTCATCCAGCACATTGTAACCCACTCTATACTTGATGAATAAACACTAACCTCAAATTCTGCTAGTGCATCATCTATATTCTTATTTAACTTTACAAAATTCTCAGTATTCTTCCTCAATTCTTCTGCAGTCACGATATCTCCCCGCTTTTTGTAGCTTTCTACTTCTTTATGATAACCTTCAAGAGTTTTCTTAAACTCAGAACACCTAAGATAAAGATAGCTAAGGTAATATAATCTTGGGTTTCATTCCTTTTCAGGTTTCAATTATTTTATTAATTACAACAGGCACTGTCACATGAAATCTGATCTCAATACTAGTGTAAATACAGATGCCAGTGAAAGCTCACTAATCACTTATATCAATACTATGTAGTTCATAGGATTATAATTCAAGGCTCCTTTTCAAACCTCACAATTGATTTACTTTACTTACATTTGCTACCTCTACTAGCTGGAGAAAATAAAGGAAGAGTGAAAACAATGTAACAAAACTATGTGTACTGCTGTACACATAGTTATACTATGTTAGCTACTGCTAATCAATAACAATGCTAACTATTGCATAGTTATTGCTAATAAATATAATAACATAAAATTATGAATATTCTGGACCAACCCTCCATTCCTCCTTTCAGATCTCTTTAAGTATAGGGATACTCAAATCCACCCTCATCAATATTACTTTTCAGAAATCTGCATAATACTACAAGCTAGATTTATTCCTTACTTTCTCAGGTTCCTTGTAAGTTTTTCTGCTTTGAAATTATCTTTCTTCTACTCATATTGAGATGTTTCTTTTCTTTAAAAATACCCAGGGAAAAAAAATTGCATAACACCATACCTTTCAAACAATGCCCTCTCCACCTGAGCCCTCCTGTCAGCCAACACATTTTTACTGCTTTCAAATATTTTCCTAATCTCATCAGGCCAATGGAAAACGTCACTGTTCAGGTTTATGTCATCATCTAAAATAAAAAATATAGTCACCTTTAAGAAAATACCTTTTAACCAATGATTTAATAGAATGGTTATTATATAATGGAATGGCTCCTAACAAGCAAAACAGTTAAACAATGTTTAGGAATTAGCAAAGAAACTGGTGGCTGGATTATCTTTACTGCAAAGAAACTCTTCCCTAAAACAAGTCTAATTGACAGCAAAACTGTAAAATCAAGTTAAGAATGTGAACTTATCTAAATAAGATGTTAGCTAGGCAGAGACAGTAAGAACAGGTATTCCAGAATATCAATTCCATTCAACTATACACATAGAGACCACTCCTAACTAAATGTATATTATACCTACATAAGATGAATAAATGTTTAAACCATTTCTAGTCCTCAATTTGTAAATGCTGAATTATTCACAAAAGATAGAGCATCACAACTACAAGATGAGCACACACTCCATCTTCATATTTGTCTGTTTGTTCAGTGCACTTAGGTCATTATAACTAATGTAGGACACATGCTTATAAGCCCAGCTACAGAGAAAATGTAATTATATGAAATACTGAATTGCAAACACTCCAGTCCAAAATGTAACAGAAAATTGTCCTGGCTTCCGTAGGCATCCTGATTTTTATCATAAATTAAGTCTAATAAACATGACATATCCATGTTATTTCTATCATTGTGTGATCCAAGAGTGTATTCTGCTTAGGGAAACAGTATCATCCTGACACTAAAATAGGTTTGCATTCATTTAACTGCCCTTCTTTTTTAGGTGCAGCAAATAACAGACTGCATCTGTGAATTGCATTTCTACTTTGAACAAAAATGCAAACTAAAAGTAACTTCTCCAGATGTATCTTCAGTCTTAGAGAACAGCCTTTATATTAACTAAGAACAGCAAACCATGACAGCAGAACATCTAAAGGCCTGCTCTGATCTAATCCTCAACTGCAGAGATGCAAGTTCTCACATTTTCTACATGCTGTCATAGAGCCTTTAGCACGTGGCTTTTTGGATGGCTTTTATGTGGAGAATTTTTATTTAATAACATAGAGGCGTAACATTATTTGGCCAGATTACATAACATTGACCTGATAATGTTATGTATGTTATGTCTATGCTATGTGCCATTCCTCTACCATTCCTTGCTGCACTGGTACATTTTGGCCTCTATTGAATTCTTTTTATTTTCTTTCTGTCTCTTTTGGAACTTTCCATTAGCACCCTAGAAGATGCAACATTAAGGCATGCAAAGCCCATTATCTATATATAAATATTCTCATATGGAAATTTTATATTCTGTACTTAGACATACCAGAGAGATTAGCATAATCCATGAGGATTTGCAGCCTGTGTGCTGCTTTGTCGAGATCCTTTTTCAGTTTAACAACAGTAACTTCACTGGATTTCTTTAAGAATGTTTCATATTCCACTAGCTCTTCAGTGCTCTGAGGAACCTCACTCATTCTCTTTGCAATGAAGTTAAAGTCTTCACAAATTCTTCAACAAAAAGAGAATAGACATATCACTGGGATTTTAAATGGAGAGGCAAGATCTAGTAAAATGATTCTGTCTTTGAAAAAAAAAAATTAGATTTCTTCATACATTGAACTTTTTTTTTCCCCTGTGAGTTCTATCCAAAGTTCCCTTTCAGAGAACCAGGCTGCCCATCTTGCACTTGTCTGGTCAGCACTAAAAAACCCACCAGATGAACAACTGTATCTCATCCACAGATATACAGCATCAATCCAGGCAGACAGCAAGAATCATGCAAACAGGTACCTTTGATTTAACTGTCTGTTTTCCATCACTTCAAATTCAATCAATGTGTTTTTGAGATTCTCGGTCCGATTGCAGAGTTCCTCATTCAGTTGTAAAGCATCCAGACAGAACATGGCCAGAGGAACAGTGATATCCATAGAAGCAATCTCATCTTTCAGTTTTGTGAAGCTGTCAATCTTCTAAGAACAGAATATAATAAATCTGTTATTTTTCCTGACAGTCTATAGCTGAAAAATTTGACACAACTAATAGTTTCCAACAAACTGGATCACTTATTCAGAACAGAAGAAGGAAAACTCATTTCTATCTTTCCAGAGACCTGCTCTTATCTACAGATTCCAGGGCTGAAAGCTTTGCACAGTAATTTGCCATAGCAGGGAAGACCCCAAGCTGCCTAAGGAAGCATTTAGCCATATGCTAAATCAGGGATGCAAAGAGAAGAGTAGACAGGGCTGACTGAGGACAAGACATTTAAAAGACGAGCAAGCTGCAGATTGACCAAATACTCTGGGCAGCCTTTCTGCTAAGAAAGAACAACAAAACTGACAGAAGAAGGTTATAAAGAAATCTCCTCCTACATTTGCACAGCAGGCCAAAAGTAAGGGGTCATGTAAATTGGGGACTCCCTAGTATTCCCAAGGGTAAAATAAGTGATTTGTTCTTGAGGCAGTAAGTCAGGAAGTCATGTGTGATGTTTTAGCAGCTGTATGGACATGCTGCAGTTGTCAGGAACACATTACCTCAGTTAAAGCATCTAAAGAAGGAGCTTTTTCCAAAAATTTTGAGACATCTTGACGTGATTTGTTGTTCAAAAGATTGCTGTACTTGCTGTACACATTTAAATACCTTAAACACAGAAGACCACAAAAACTAACATAAGTTTCTGATGCAAAGTTTCTTTATAGAAAGAAACAAATACACTTAAACTGTCTATTTAGTCAAATGGACAGTGTTATGAAACTGAGGGTTGGAAGGGCAATGGAGTTACCAGCCAGAACTTACTTCTTTGGACCAAGTATGTTGCTTTCAAAGATCTTTTCAAGTTTGTTTATATACTCTAAAAACAATGACTCATCTGGTTTGACTGTATTAAGAGTGAGATCACTTCTTCGTAATTCTGGAAATAGAAGTTTCTCTACCTAAAGGAAATCATTACAAACACTGTAACAAGACACAAAATAGCAAAAAAAATAATAATAAAAAAAAAAGTATTCTATTACCTATTCACCTACCACATTAAAAAAATCATTATCTGGTAAAAACTGTGAAATGTGAAAAGGCTCTGATCCATAATTAATACTTGGTTACTCATAGTTTGCTTGTGAAAACTATATGAAAATCAAACCAGTGCTTCAATATAACTTGAATCTGAAAAATATCTTCTATAACCAAAAAGTTTGCATAGTTAATAAGATTCACAATCCTCATCTTTATCTTCTATTTGTCAGTCTTCAGCCTCATACATAACTGTTTATATTATAGATAGTTTTTATTAATATCATATTTTGTATGAAGCTATAACTTATCCAGCACCTTTGGGAGCTCCTCAGCACTCTGCAGGATCTTCTGGAAGCAATGACTGATTAAATCCCAACATGCTCCCAAAGGTGGCTCAAAGACAATATCAGGCTCTTTCACACGGAGTTTGACTATGAGTATCTGAGATAGGAAGAACTGCAGTCCTTGATAAGGTTCTTTAAAATCATTTCCATCCTTAGGGGAAAGAAGGAAAAAATTACAGAACAAGGAAGTGAGCTATAGGAATAAAATTTTTTTAATTGTTCAAACTCCCCAAATATCCTTACTACACAACACCAATGGGATCATCTTTCCTGATATTTATATAAAACCTAATGTTTCAAACAAGATCTTATGGTGCTGACTCCTAAATGAATCTATAAAATCTAGAATTAAGAAACTAGATTTAAGCCTAATTGCTTTTTCTCTTAAGTAACAGAAGTAAAGCACTAATTATCATAAAGAACAAAATTTCTAAAAAGAAAAAAGTAATCTATAATATCTATCAGAAATAAATTGTGGAATCTAGTTTTAATTGCCTTTTATTGTAAGAATGGCACTACTCTCAAATTGCCTTTACAATAACAGAGTCCTAATCCATTACTAGATTCATAATGTAGGTGTTATAATAAGTAAAATTATAACAAAACAAGCAACAAAACAAAACAAATAGAAGAGCCCACCCAAACCAGCCCACCAGACAAAACTCAAAAAGAATTTAAAAACCCAACCATCAGCCACACAATCCTCATTCAAAAGCTTAGTGACAAGGCTTAGTGCAAGGTCTGATAGTAAATTGCATTAAGTGATTGATTCCATTGATCCTTTGCAAGGCAGTATTTAACCCACCATATTTATTCATTTTGTCTTACCAAGGTAGGTCCTGGGTGATCCTATATATAAAAAATTCATTTCATCAAAGAAGCGACTTCATGGTAGCCAAAACAGTGGTAAGAACTCCCATGGTGTAATGATTACTGTTGTAATTCTGTGTATTACTTGAAATAATACAGGGCACTCACTGGGTATAGACAGGGACAGCACACCCATAAATCACCTTTGCAAAGGATTACACACGTGACTGTGCACACTTCTGTCTTCAAAGGGGATTATTTCTGTGCTTTTAGAGAAATACTGTAACTGGTTAAGACCAAGAAAATTAAACTAAAAAACCTAAACTAAACTAAAATAAATGCACACTCACTCATGACTGAGACGAAATCTGCTATAAACTCTTACTTGTAACCCTAGAACTGCCAAATGATCATTCAGGTCAGCAGTTCTTGACTGCGCAAAAAATCCACTGAGTACACATAAGCTTTTGAAGGATACAACCATTTTTTTATGGAGGCAAGAGCCATTTGGGACATTTTAGCCTTCAAAGAGCACTAGATTTTATGGCCATATGAATTATCTCTTTCTGTAAGACAGAAAACTATACATATACCTGACAGTACATACCTTGTGGATCATAAAAAATGCAAGAAGATCTTCTAAGGAGTTAATAACCATCTCACGCAATTGTAATGACATTAGAGCTGCCACAGAGCTAAAATAGCTTTCAACTTTCTCAGAGGAATCAGAGTCCCTTTTAGGAGCAAAATGAAGCCACATATGTCTCTGATCAATAAAAACAGATGCACAAGTTGGAATCCACCTACAATGAAATTATACAAAGATTTCTAAGGCTTGTTAGCCTTTCTTTGCTCCTTGCAACAAAATGTAAACTCAGAAATTACCCAAAGAATGAGTAAAATCCAAAGGGCTAGAAGAGAATTGATAATTTGGTATCAAACAAGCCTAAACCTTCCAGGACTTAGAGGAAACCTGAGTTTTAAAGCTAAGGATGCTTGTTATAATGGACTACTATGATTAGTTTAAATTAATAGTAATATTCAAAATAATAGTAAATTATTTTGTTTTGTTGTTTATGAAAAAATATTCAATTATTAGCATTAAATGAGAAACAAGTTTGGGAGATATCTCAGGCAGCAGAATGTAAGCAATTTCTGTCATGTGTTTCATATATTCTCTTTCTTAAATTGACTGATTTCCGTAATAAAAAAAAAAATCACCATTTTTACAGACTCCACTCCTCTCATGGTTAGAAACCTTCTGAATCCCAGTCTCTGTTTATTGATAGTTTATTACCATTTATTCTTGCACAAGCACTATTGCAGTTCCAAAGGCTCTGACAGTGTCCCAATGTTTATTCCTCTGAGGGATATTCCCCTCTTTGTTTAGGCAGCACGTGGCTGGGACTGCTGTTATCTCGGTCTAAGATCTGTTTTAAAAACGGGCCTTGATGCAAGTCAGACAGTAAGATACTCTATTTATCTACAGCTACCAGAGCTGGCACTGACTTGTGCTGAAGGATATCACGAGCCTCCACACAGTGCCTTCGAACGATGTCCTCGAACTGCGCGGGCAGCAGCGGCAGGTGTCCACAGAGCACCTCTGCAGTGCGAACAAACCGGAGGTGGCTGTACCTAGGGGTGGGAAACACACAGGAGATCCTTATGGAATACTGTTCAAAAAAAAAAAATCCATGAAATATAGTCATGAAGGTCTCAAGTGTATTATAAACACTAAAAATGTAATTTCATTTGTAAGTATCACTCCATCGCCAAGCTGTCTAGTAAGTGCATTTCTGATTGGGTTTTTCTATCAACAAACATAAAGGGTTTCACAATTTTTAGCTGTACTTAAAATTCTTATTTCTTTGCTAAAATTGCCTTCTCCTTTTCCTAGATTCATTAGTATCCAGTCATTAAAGAACATACAGAATGAAACCTACTGCTTCTATTCCATATTATTCAGTACATATCCTGACTACTCCATGTGGAAAAAATGAGATTTCAGAAGCATGGCATATATCACAGTCTGTAATATACAAGCTTAAATTCCTGCAAATGTTTCTTAAATGCAAAAACTGCTCTCAGAATTACTAGTTACCGTATTTAACTTCCTAAGATAACACACTTCAATTTTCAAACATCCCCAGGGCAAATTTCAACTATAAACATTAAAAAGATATTCAGTTTTAAGAGTTAATTTTGCTCATAACAGCAACCAGGATGAGAATTCCAAATCACCATTTACTTGAGCACTGGATCTTAATTTAGGCATAGCACCTTTTAACAAAGGGGATGATCTTTTCACATCATGTAATACACATTCATTCAGTGATTTCAGGAAACAATCATTTTATGCTGAAATCTTAGAGGCTCAAAAAAAAAGAATCATTTAAAAAACAGACATATTTTGCCACTTTCTATCTAGTGGCTCCCCCAGGATTCTCTGTAGAGAAGTCAGCAGATGCACTCTAACCAAATCATTAAATAAAAACATACTGCACTTCACTAAGATACTATGAACAAGCCATCTTACTGAGAAAGCCAGAGCTCTTGCAAAGTGGGCATCATTGAATTCACTATGAACAGATTGCTTTCATTCCAACTTTTGGTTTCTTTGTAAGAGCTGTGCCATGGGACTGGTGCACAGACAACTCTCCGGGGAAAAGGGCGTGGGGTGCTTTGAATAGAGAGTCTCTTCATCTCAGCTGGATCCAACAAGACATAATCAACTAGAACAAACCACATATATCATGGTTAGACTGCATATATAGACAAATACAACATTCAAAACCACTATGTCTTCATAGTTCAGGAAGAAGTAGAATTCTGCACATTTAAAACTAACATAGTCATATAGTTATTTGTATGTTTTTAGCACAAATTACAGCCAAATAACAAAATTACAAAATTGACTCTAAAATTATTAAAGGAAAAAAAAAGAGAGAGAGAGAGAGAATTGGTCCTAATTCTAAAAATAGGAGACAGGAGAAACAATTTTTCATTACGTCTCTCCACCTGATGGGATGTAAGTTTTCATAAATAAATATTTGTTGAAATTGTTGAATGCTATATAGCATGATCACAGATTATTTTCTCACAGAGATCTACTGTAGGTCTACCCACCCCAAAGGAATTCTCCATGGATGCTAAAAATAGGAGATTTGCTTTCAAAATGCAGCAAATGTCTACATAGTTGGAACTGTTTACAGATTGTGAGTCTTACCAATGGCTTTCATGAGGCTGATACGATAGTCTTTCCTAATCTCTTCTCTTAAACATGCCAGGAATTTCTCTGGCTCTGGGCTAGGAAGAATGTGAGTTGGAATATGTTTTAGAATTTTATTCACCACTTCCTTATCCTGAGGTGCCAACATGTCTTCTCGCACTCCATTATATATGTAGTGACAGTACCGCTAAAAAATGTTTAAAAGATTATGCTTATTGTATGAATTTTATGACAGATAATTAATTACTACAAAGTATTTTTAGCTTTTCTATCACTTAAGCCTTTTCTGTAACTGAAAGGAGTTTGAATAGAATGGATTTTGGGTATCTATCTATGTTCCTTTTAAAGCACTGACATCTTTACAATACGTCCACTGGTGTTGATGCAAGCATATCGATCACTAGAACTCAGTTCAGCATATTAAATTACTGATCAAAAAAGTATTAGAGAACAATATGAGAGGTTAAGAATGTGGGAAGATACTTGAACTTGTAAACCCTTTACAACAAAAATCAGAGTAACTACAAACAAATGAAAAAAGAGTTGACAATATTAAACAGCTATACTGAGTATTTACATCTACTAATCCTCATATACTGCCTGTTTTTCTCAGCTATCTTTTAGTAAACAGTTTCTAGATAACTTGCAGATGATTACTGCTGCTACTTTCACCTTAAAAAGAAATTATATAAATACCTCTAAATCATCACTTGAAGGTATCTTTTCCCGCTTACTTATCTCCTTCTCATGTAAATCCATGAGAGCAAATTGTTCTTCTGGGGTCAGTGGCTGGTTGTTTGTATAATTTATGACATGCAGTTCTGGTGTATGAGCAGGTACACTCAGTGAAATGCGACTCACAGTCTTTAACAAAGTACTTTTGAAAAAAAGAATATAAGTTTCATGAATAAAGAAGCAGTAATGTTTAAGGACAGATAACAAGGATTATATAAACCATTTGTGCTACACTGAGGACAAGTATGACCGATGGAAGTATTTCAATTATTCAATTTAAAAAACTCATTAAAATTGCATAATACAAGATACTACTTTAACATAGAGGATGCAAGCATGCAAATCTTATAACTGCCCAGTATCAGTCAGACAGGCAGTATTTTATGAGCAGTTCTATCAGAGTCAAGCCTACTAGGACAGTTATTTTGGTTGCCCAAGTTCGCCATGTATTTTCATGTGATGTTACTGAAATCTTGTGACACAAAAGCCAGTCTTGATGCACATACATTTTTTGTAGGGCCTTAAATTCTCATGCTTGGATGGTTAACACAGCATTCAGTAAAAAGAAATATTAAACCACAACTCAAACCAGATTTACTGTAATAATCTGTATTTTTATAATATTACATAAGTTACCTGTCAGAACTCCATCGCCGCTTTTTCCTTGCAGCTTTAAATTTCAGTTAAGAAAAACCACATACAGACATCTTTTTCAAATAAGATATTTCATACTGGTGAAAAACAGAGCTAAGATAATTAATCACATAATGAAATAAGAAAAAAATACAATGCCACAGAGAAGCACTGCATGTGATTATTTGGAGGGATGAACCTAACTAGCAAATGTGAAACATTTATTGAAGTTATGCATGCATTGGCAAATTTGTCTATGCTGACTCTGAGGTGATAAGCTTGTAAGTGTTTATTAGGGATAAGTGATGTTTTCCAGGGATGATGCTTTAGCAGATAAAGAATTAGAGATAACAATGCATAGAACAAGCAAGCCTAAACTTAAAAACACATTCAAATATGGATACGCAGGGAAGCCTGTGATATCTCTGTCATTGAAAAGGACTTCATTTTTTTAATATTTTTCAATTTTAAATCCCGTGCAGTAGGAGTGTAGTTATTAGCTATGGAGTCACTTGGGTTTCGGTAGTGATGCTGTTCTTTGAATGGAGCTGCCAAAGTCCATGATGACTCCTGCATCAAAGGAGGGTAACGGGTATTCTGAAGGAGAAGCTGAAACTGGAAAATCAAAAGCGTAAGTTTTACAGAGCACAGTACTTTTAAAAGCCTTCTTAGGCCTAGAGCAGGATTAAACATCAATTAGTATAAAAAGCAAATACATAGGTCAGACATGCATTTAACCACCATTCTATTTTTAGAACACTATGCTCTCCACATGTACAAGGATAATTTTACAGAACACTTCAGTCATACTCTGGCATCTTTTTGCATAATCAAGGAATTATTTATAAATAAGAGAATACAGTATATTATCAAGTTCTTTCTACTCTCCCACACCTCTATGTTGCTTCTTTTCTTCTCCTTATATTTGCTTAGGTTTAGAAAATTCCTATTGCTCAGGCCTTGTTTAATGACCTGTCTACTTTGAACATTCAGTCCTTGTAATAGTTGAAGAATAGTACAAGTTAACAAATTCAGCTCTTGTCTTTCTCTTACATCAGTAAGGATTTGTAATAGATTTCTTTTGTCTGTTCATTCCATGTTTTCTCAGGTGACTTATTGATGGACTTTTCATCAGTCCTGATGTCTGAACTTTACCAAGACAGCTCACAGGCACATGAGATGCATGTCTCAAAACACCCTCAGAGATAAAAGTACAAGAGATACAATCATGAATATACTTGGAATCATTGGATCATTAAGGCTGGAAAAGACCTCCAAGGCCATCAAGCTGAACCTTTGACCCAGTACTACCATGCCTACTAAACCCCATTGCAAAGAATGGGAATTTGCCAGCACATGGAATGTGTGCATACCCTGACAGCAGGGGAGAGAGCACATACCTCCTGCAAGCCTGAAGATGCATCTGAAGCAGAAGGAGAAGCAGGTGCAGCTGCGCGCATGAATTTCAGTGACTGCTTCGGACGACTCATATTGCACATGGAATTGTTTTGTGACTAGACAGAAATGAAAAGCAACTTCAAAGATATTTATGAAATACTCTGTTTCAAAAAAGATTTATTAAGAAGGAACAGAGTCCTTCAGTTTTCATCGAAAACTACATATGGCAACTTTTCAAATTTTAAGGAAACAGACACTCTTTGTGGTGGGTTTCTCAGCAAAACGTGGGGTTTTTTTTTGCAGTTGTTTTATAAAACTTCTAAACACCAGTAAATGCCAGTTCAAAAAAATTCTTATTTTTATACCCCTGAAAACAACTTAAAATTAAATATTTTAAGTTTTACTAAAAACTCCACATGGAGTTTGTAATGGTATAAACTCTGGATATTAGAATATTAAATCCTACCAGCCTGCCAAATTTTTTACAGTGAAACAGTCCAAGTTGTGTGAACTCTATTACTGGGGAGGGGAAAAAACCCTCTAGATTTTTTAGATGTCTACAAGGAGCCAATTACAGAAGAAGCTATTACCAGGATGCTGCTGGAAGAACAAATTGCTCACAAGTACTCTGCAAAGTGTTGTACTACAAATACCAGAATATCTGATATGTTTTAGGATTATGTTTCACCTCTTCAGGGTGACAACACATTGAGATGGCCTTCAAGGACTACATACAAAGTTCTGTCAGGATACTTTCACAGAATTATTACAGTGTTTTAAGATGCTTTTGAACAGCATCCTTCCTTAATACAGACCAAAGCCCCACCCATAGTCTGTTCTGAGTTTCTTAAATGAAATTTGTTCAGGAAATTCACAAGGAACATTTACCTGAATACATAGTGACACTAGGAGGTGGAAGTGTGTTGTATCTGAACACCAGTGAGTTAAATCACCATGGAAGAGGAAGTTATTACCCAATACAATTACGTTTGAATAAAAAAAACCTTTTTTTAACATAATTTTAACACACTTTTAGCACATGGTTATTGCTTTCTGATGCATCACTGAAAAACAAGGCTGCTGGAACCTAGTTTTCTAGCAGACAAAATTGTGCCCTCCTCAGTATCAAAGTAGAGCCCATTCAGAAATCAAATTTGAGAAAGGACTGATTTGATTTACCTCCTTGGTATTCCCCAGCATGCCTGCACACACACAGAAATAAAGACATTATCACTGCCAGGCATAACTCATTAAAGAGAGTATGAATTCCTCTTGATTAATGACTAAAGGATTGGGCCTTAGGGTACTTTAAAAATGAATAAATTATACAGTTCATTAGGATATCCATCATTCATTCTTAAAGGTACAAGAGTCATTAAAAAAGCTATCATTCATCCTAAAAAAACTCCCGACTCATATGCCAACTAACCTTTCAAACGCCTAATATTTGAACAAAGAAATCCTTAATAGAAAGTACATTATAAAGGATTAAGTCCAAAGAATATTTAACAAGAACATGTGTCTTTTAAAAAGTGTTCTTCCAATATCAAACCACTAACCACCAGTAATGGCCAACTGCATCTGAACTCTTGACAAAGTTATTGATCTTTCACAGTCACAGCAGAAGGAACTTACCCTCAGGAGACTCAGGCCCTGTGTTGGCTTTATTTTGCTTTGGCTTTTCCGTTTGCTCAGAATTTTTTGGTCCTCCCCCTCAGTGTGAACATCCTTGTTTGTCACATGCACTGGAAAAGAATGAGACTCATTTCAGGTACTACACAAGGTGTCAATCAGCTCCTATCCCAGTTGCCAGGAAGAAGAAAAAATCAGCTCTCACATTCCTTGTTTACAGCAATAAGCTCTCTCTTCCTCCAAACCTCCATGCTCTTTTCACCATTCCTCTCAAGCTCACTTTTCACCTTAATCTTTCTAACACTCCCCAGATATTCTCCAAGCAAGACTTTCTTAAACCCTGCCCTTTCCACTTTCTCCAACACCAGCTTCCTCCCCACTGCCTGTTCTCTTCTAATGTCCTAGGGACCCTGACCCCCCCCAGGCTGTGTTTTACAGCAGAACCATACATTAATTGTCAAGAAGAATAAGTTCATGTCAAAAGGAAAGGGAAAAGAGAGACACCCTGCATGCCTCACACATCCACAGGACGCACAGGTGAGCAGGGTAAGGGCAGGTACTACCTGCAGGCACCCTTGTTACCAGTCCCTCTGCCTGTCACAGCTTGCTGAACTGCTCTGACACTCTGCCTTTCAGTCCTCAGCTTGGTTGCCCCAGTTACAGCATAGCTGGTGCTTGGAGACAGAATTCCCTCCTCCCCCAGGAGAGAGGAAACAGCCCCTTTCAGTGTTGCTGCCAAGCTGTGGTCAGGGAGATTCAGTTGTGGAACCAATGAGGAATTGTATAGGCTCCTTTAACCTCTGAAAGTTATGAAAAAATGTAGTCCTGAGATACCAGAGATATTCCAACTTTTGTATGAAAGCACTGCACAGAGCTCCCAGAGCAGTAAAGACTCTATAAATTTTCTTAAGAAGAATTGGGAAAAAAAAAATCAGAGTCAAAATCCTGTATCCAAACACCTCTACCAAGAATCAATCTCCATGAAGATCTGAACACAGCAGGTGGGATAGTCTCAATTCCTCTAAGCCTGTATGCATTTGTCTCCCACTCACAGTCATCACTACATCCTGAAAGAGTCTTCCATCACATTCTTCCACAAATGGGAATTAAAACCATCCAACATGAAATCTAGCATAGTCTCTTAATAGCTACCCTCAAGAGGGCCTTGTACATGTTCTGCCAACACAACAAGAGTTCAATTTTAAACCCTTTCCCATCATCTTTGCCATTTTTCATCCAATTTTCTGTGAGCTGTGAGAATGGCTGATATCCCTGAGTTAACAGAACAGTTTTCCTTGTCTTGCCCTTATACCACCTACAAGTGGAACACTGTTGTTGGCCATTGTTCTCTAAACACAGGCCAGCAGTGAAGGGTACAAAATCAGCACTGCTGGTGCTGGTAATTGCTTGGCAAATGTGTGCTGTAACTCTCCAAATATTTCAGTACTGGTTTGCAACATGAGTATTTTCCTGCTAATTGGAGCTGACACTGGCATGAAGACAAGCTCAATTAAGCAAGCAGTTAAGAGTAACTACTGTTCCTCTGTGCACATCAACTCAGATGCTCATATATGCATGCCCTTCAAAATTGAATAATTTATCTCTGCTGCTTGAAAAACATTAAAATCAGTTGTTTTGTATAGTGGAAGATTATATATGAATTTTTAGCAGAAGAGATAATTATGCAGAGCAAGAAAATAATTTACTAAGAAGTATGAGACTATCTTCAAAACTGCAGCTATGGCATGCTTGAAAACAGCCAGAATTTAAAAATCTTCCGTATACTTTAAACTCAACTCCATTAAACTTTATAGTGCCATTATCACTGAGTTATGTCACTCTGCATTTCTGCCAGTTAGTTTTCCCTGTGCTCACTTTTTAAAAAAGTATACAAACCAACAAATTTATTATGATATACCCTAGTGTACCAGGAATATCAATCCACTATGCACTTAAATAAAAATACACTTGCCCTGACCATCCTCTTCTTGAAGGTATCTAGTGCTAGGGGTTTAGACCCCACAGTCCAAATATGTGTTAATATGCAAATCCTACTCCCTCTGTCTACATAAATCCTGGTATCTACAGAGATCATTGAAATCAGCACCTCAAAGACACAGAGCTCCAACAGTCTGAGAAGCCTAACCCCCCCATACTTCATAAAACCTCTTTTTGCATTAATTTCCAAATGAAACATGCTAATTATTTTGATGTCTTTAAAAAAAGAAATCATGACTTCATTAACATTCAGTGTTGTATGTACTCTCATAGGTGGCACCAATTAAATGATTAAAGCAGGCACGAGAAACATGACTATTTAACTCATTTCTGATTGCAATTTACAGCATGAAAAAATCTGTGTAGCAGAAGCTGGGAATTCACTGAAGCCTCAGGCTTGCATGTTCACACCATCATGATGGCTCTGAAGAACAGCCAGGCCAAACCATCGTGCGACACACCTCACCGAGCATCGCTGCCGAGAGCACTCCCAGCCAAACGCTGAGACTCCAGCCGCACGTCTCGCTGAAAACCCGGCTAAATTCTTAACGTAATTACTCCTCACATGGCACCTCTACCCGAACAGGTTTGGCACGTGGGCACCAAAACACCTGGAGGCAGCAGGACAAGGCTGGAACGTGTGGGAAGGAACAACCACCGGGACGGGGGAAGGTGGTGGAGCCGGGTGAGGCGCTCCACAGGGGCTGATCCACCGCTCCTCACGGCGTGACCGAACACTCCAAGCTCGCTGCCTCCGCTGCCTGACAGCCCGGGGACGGTGGCATTACAGACACCCACGGACCGACTGCTGCCACCGGGGCCGAGCGAGCCTCTGCACGCCTCCACTGCGGCGCGGAGACCGCAGATACCCTCATTTTCCGTCCTCCATTCCAAAAGGCTCCAGGCTGCATGTCCTAAAACAACACAAACCTCTAGGACACTCATGAGGGTGCCCGGACTGAGCGGCTGAGGTAGGGCCGGGCTGAAGGGCAGGACAGCAAGGGGGACGCGATAGGACAACCAAGGGACATCGGCCACCGCCGCCAGGCACCAGCGGCCTTTGCAGCCCGGCCCGGGCGCCGCACGCCCGCT